>JAPKLX010000305.1:183367-278200 GCA_026898415.1 Leonotis leonurus | reverse complement strand
CCTAAGTGTGTTTTCGAGAGAACATCATCAAAACTTTAAAATAATTTATGGGGTTCCCAACACCATTCCATGAGGCGTGGGAGAGATTCCAGGAGCTACTTCAGCAGTGCCCTCACCATCAAATGACACCAGAGATGCTATGCCATTTCTTTTATGATGGCATGCTCCAAACTACTCATTTCATGGTGGATAGTTCGGCGTGAGGAAACATTGCAGTCAAGACACCGGAGGAGATAAATGAGATCTTTGAGACCCTAGCTGCAAGTTCGCAGCAGAAATCCTCTCGACCGAGATGAATGGAGGCTAGTGCAGTGACTACGACGATCATAAGAAACAAATGGTGGACATGATGAGGGAGTTACATGAATTGTAGATGAACCGACCCCCATGACCATCTGTTCAGCAAGTTGCACCTGAGCCATGCGATATTTGTGGCGACTTTGGCCACGTTGTAGAGGGATTTTCGCGAATGGGAGAGATGACATCCGAAGGAAAAGCTTAAATTTACGCGGCACAGGGATTTACACCCCAACCTCAATCTCAACAAAACTCAGGATGGAAACCCCAATTCCAAGGGCATGGAGCACAAAATTTCCAAATCAGACGGCCAATAGCCCAGAACTTTCACCCTCAGCGTCAACAGCAGCAGTACTATCCACCACAACCACAATATTTTCCCCCACAACAACCTTATCCCCCACCGATGCAGCAATACCCATCTCAACCTGTTCCTCCCCAAAGATCTTCTATCGAGGACAGCCTAGCCGCATTTATGCAATAGAGCAAGAAGGCTCGAGAAGCTCAAGACGCCACAATTAAGCGCATCAAGACGGCTATAGGGCAGATTTCGGGCGTTGTTAACTAGTTGAAGCAAAAACAACACACGGGGAAAATTCTAGCACAAGGACAGCAGCCCCATCAAGTGCAAGCAGTGTCCATCCTAGGGGATGGAAAAGTGGTGGAAAATAAGATGGAGATGCAGCACAAAATCGAAGTTAATAAAGAGGACGGACCACCACCTGAAGTGGAGAGAGAGCAGTCCAGTGGGGAACTTTATAAGGCTGTTAATCCATACACCCCACCCATTCCTTATCCCTACAAGTTAAGGAATGTCAAAAGCGACCAACAGTTCGCAGATCTATACAAGATGTTATCCAAGGTGACCGTGAACGTCCCACTCCTCAAATTGATCAAGAATATCCCCTCTTATGTCAAATTCTTCAAGGAGCTGATCTCAAAGAAGAAGAAACTCGACGATCAAGAGTTGGTGACAGTCTCCGAAGTGGCGAGTACTATCTGCAACAACCCTTACCTCCTAAACGGTGTGATCCAAGTAGCTACGTCATCAACATCACTTTAGGTAATGGTAAGGCACCTTCTGGCATGCTAGACTTAAGAGCTGGAATTAATCTTATGCTTTATTCTATTTTTAAATAATTAGGATTAGGTAAATTGAAACCCACTCGTATGTCCCTACAATTAGCTGATAGATCTGTGAGACACCCTAAAGGAATAATTGAAGATGTTCTTGTTAAGATTGGTGGATTAATCATTCATGTTGATTTTGTCGTCCTTGAGATAGGAGATGTGCGTGAAGATGGAGCCTAACATATACCACTCTTAGGGAGACCTTTTATGGCCACCACGAATATTGTCATTGACGTTAAGAATGGTACCATTAAAATGTATGTCCTTGATGAGGAAGTATCGTTCTCTATGCACCAGGACCACACCTCATCTTTGGTTGAATTTATAGATACGTGTTGTTATATTGATGCTACTAAATCTTTGGTTGAGAATGACATTTTGCAGGATTCTAGTAGTAAATGAGAAATCACTCAAGTAAAAGACAAGGATGTGCAAAGAACCGACCAAGTGAAAGGGTGGTTGAAAGGCAAGCAAAACTCTAGGAGAAGCTGGCATCAACACCGGCCCGTGCATAGCCAAATTAATCTTACGCCCCACTTTCCACCCAAACCGACGACAACGAACTCCAATTCTCGATGTTCCTGCCCACCAACTTACGTGGAAGCTCTTATGCACCCAAACGGCAAATCGGAGACATGTCTCAACAAGAGCAAACCCCAAAAGATAGGGCCACTCATCATCAGAAAAATCCCACCATCAAAGGGTGACGTGTCACATACAAAAAGGGAGAAGATGTCATTTCGAATCAATTGACAATGAGTTAAATCGTACATCGAACATGATTCCATACCCGAAGTTGTGAAGTCAAGTTTTCATTTTTACACCCCCAGTTGAATTGATTCCATTCCGTCAAGCTAGCAATGTAAAACAAGCGCTTCGTGGGAGGCAACTCACGCTTGTTTTTCCCATTTTTTTATTTCCTTTTTATTTTTCTTTTTTTTATTAGTTCATTTTTGTTTTTTTCTTTTTTTCTTTTTTCGTGGGTGTTACTGAGTTGAGAGGAAATTGAGGCGAGACACGTAACAAAACAAAAAATCACACCTCAAAAAAGTCCGGACAAGAAGCCATGTCAGCGGGCGCAGCACACTCAGCGCCCGTGGAGGAGAACCAAAGAAAATTTACGAGAGCAAAGGTCAGCGACCGCGGCACACTCAGCAGCCGCTGACCCCGTGCCAGCCCCGCGCCAGCGCCCGTGTCATGCGTAGTCAGCGGTCGCTGGCCCCTCAGCGGCCGTTGACAATCCTCTCGTAAAATCCCACTTTTTTTTCTCCCATTTACGTGAACCATACTCAGCGACCGCTGAGTTAGCCGGCTGCACTTTATATTTTGCCTTTTCTCTTTATTCTTCCCCACTTCTTTCACTCTATCTCCCTCAAATTCCCCAAACCCTAACCCTCCCCAAATTTTCCTCTTTCAATTCCTCCTTCCATACCCATTCTTTCAATCTAATTCTTAGGATTTCCCATCACCCTCTCTTGCTCCTTCATTCCATCTGATTAATTCTCAATTTCATCCGATTATTCAAGTTTGTGCCCACAAATTGTTTGCTACAATTCCAATGGGTAGAAAGAGGTCTAAAACAAATGAATTTGGGCAATCTAGCCGACAATGTGGAGATGATGAGGATTTTCACCCCGTTCGTGACAACATTCCAGGCTCAGGTGCTCCATTCCCAAACTACAATAACCAAGAGGGTACACTTTACTTATGGTTTATTAAATTTGATATGACTCTCCCTTGTGCTCTTGATTGGGAACTTTTGAATAGTTTAGGCATAGCTTCTAAGGTATATCGTTATTTGAAAAATCATAGTTTGGAGAAGTATGCTAAACTAGAAATTGATTGCTATAAGAAATTAGGACTTGAATTTCTTACTACATTTGATATTGCTTCTGATTTCAAGTCGTTTAAATCCCGATATCGTGGAATATTTCACACTATCACCACTGTTATGTTGAAATCCATCTTTGGATTTCCCACATCAGGGCTCCATCGGGTACCCCCGGACTTTAACCCAAATCTAGCTTTGTTTGAGTTGATAGGTTTCCATAATTGGGCATTGGGAGGCATGCCCAGCAGCTTCTTACGAGACCCCGAGATATGCGTCTTGCACAAGTTCATCGCCTACTCCATCTTAGGCAATGAAAAAGCCAACAAGGTGAACACGGTGGAGTGCTTCTTACTCCATTGTGCAATCAAGAAGATGAAGATTTTCCCATCCTCCTTCATCTTTGAGTCCATCCAATCCATACAACGCCGGAAGCGGGCCCACGCCTCACTACTTCACCTTGATACTCCCGTGGCCATGCACCTCAATCTTATCGGTGAAAATGGTCCTCCACATAACAAGCCACTCCCCACCAAGATGATCGACATCAACGAATTGAGAGGTGCATCATTCGCCATCTCACAATCCTAATTGGTGCCACAGGAGAGGCGCAATTGCATACTTAAACAACCAAGTAGTAGCCTGAGCATCTCATGAAGCCGATGAGGCGGAAGATGCACACATGGAGGCCAATGAGGAAGCCCAATCCGAGGAAGGGGAGGAGGAGCAAGACAATGAAGAAGCCAACACCGCCTAGCTCGGCTATGACACGGCGGACGCACCCGAAGGATATGAGTGAGGTTCCCAATCTCAGTGGGGTACCCAATCCCAATGGGGCAGACAATCACAGAGGGGTGCCCAATATCAATGGGGCACCCAACCTCAATGGAACTCCCAATGGAAGCAATTCAAGTCCGAAGTCACCACCGGCATTCGCGAGATGCAATATGATATCCGCGATCTTCACACACGCCTTGAGGACAAGCAAAGTTTTGTGTGTGGAGGGGTTGTTTAGCCTCTTTTTGTTCGTCTAAACTCGTGTTTTTTGCATCTTTATTTTTGTCGTTTTCCATCTTTGCATGATGTTTTGGCTTAATTTATGTTTCAGGATCACTAGCCTAAACGAGTGTCAAAATTGGAAAAGAGATGAGAAAGGATCGAGAAATGACTAAAGAATAAAGTCTAGTGTCAAGAGCACTAGTCAGCGGCCGCTGACTAGGCATGTATGCCCCAGGACAAGCCACAGTTGAGCCAGGAGCCGAGCAAGCGTGAGGCCCAAGCCAGCGACCGTTGACACCTCAGTGGCCGCTGACCCCAGTGGCTGACTCGGGACTAGCCTAATAGCCACCGCGGGGAATGCGGAACAACCGGGGTCAGCGGTCGCTGACCTTTGAGCGGCCGTTGACCTCCCTTTTATGCTATAAATACTCGGCAAGTTCTCATTTGATGGACACACGTTTGCGAAGACCTTCTCTCGAGGCCATCTCTCAGCACTACTTCCCAGATGTTTTCATTCATAGTTTAAGCTCATCTCGACCTACACTCGAGGTTCGAGACTTTAATTTCTAGTTAGTTTCTTCAGCTATAGATTTCGTACTCAAAGTATAGCCGATTGCAACATTCAGATTCGTATTTCATTTTCACTTTTTTCGTTGTGGATTCAGACCTTTTCCAATTACTAATCAAGTTCGTTTTCCTTTCATGATTTGGTTTCGTTCATTGATCTCATTCGTTTACTCGTTTATGCTTTCGGTTTATGATTTCGTATACGATTTCCAAAGTTCTTTTCATATTGTTTTTAATTTTGATGTCCAAGTTGCTTACTTTATTTTGAATTTACATCTCGCTTTCTTAGATAGAAACTTTATTTCCCCGTTGTTTTTCATTAGATTAGATTTTACTTACTTTTCTTATTTACATTCATCGCCTAGTTATAAAATCTTCAACAATCCCATTTTATTTCTTTCGATATGAACAATGAATCGAATTGCCTTGTTAAGTTTTCCTTGAGACTACGAATTGGGTTGGCTTATCATTGCTAGATAACCTCGTTCTAAATTGCGAGTGAATCAAAACAATTTTAGTCGAAACAGAGATCACACTGCAACCACTGCGGGCAAGAGGAGCATATTTCCCAACACAAAGAAGAAGAATGAAACAGTTGGGAGCGTGGAAGACAACGAGCAAGAAGCTAGGATGCGCGGCAGATTTCTTTCCTTCCGCGGAAAAGGAAACATATCTCCCTTTCCTTCCACGACATATTTGGAGGATTTGGAACATCTCTTTTTACGCAGAAGATCTGACCGGGAAGGAAAGATCACCGTGAACCCACGCTATGAAGCCCAAGCCCATGAAGATCTATAAATACCCATGCTATGAATCGAAGACACACGCATTCGAGGGAGGGACGAAGCTCATCTGTTCTTATCTTTAGTCTATGCTTTATTTCTATGAGTGTTGGGGAAGAAGAAACAAGTCCTACGGGAAAAAACTTTATTTAAATTCTGTTAATGTTTTCAACCTTGCCAAGGGTTGGTTTTGGTAAGACGATATTTTGGTAACACTCTATTTCTATATTTCAATATAAGTATGCTTTTGTTTATTTCGTTTTTGTTCTTTATTTTTCGTAAGAGTATCTAGGCTTATTAAACTTGGCTTGGGAAAGATGAACTGAGTCCAAACTTATTACGCCTTGAGAGGTCTAATCGCACGCATAATTGTATTGGCATGTTCCGAAAGTGCTGGATCTGAATCCTATACAACTTAATCAAGTTCTCGGTGTGTTCTGGCCATTAGCAGTCTTGGGCAAGATCAAGTTACAACTGTGAGCTAGAAAATCCAAGTGATAGCGACTCCCTGCTTGTCAGCCAAAGGGATCAGCGCGGTGATGTAGGTGGGAACGCCATGGCACGGGCGTCTGAGATGGTGTGCCCATGATTGTGGAGTCTCATTAATGCCTATTTGGGTATACTGGAGTAGGCTTGATCTAGGAGCAATCTTGGGCATGGGTGAAAGGGGAGTGAGCAACCCTTACCTTTTGGGCTGGAAAGGTATGTTGGGCGAGGCTTAGGTGGCTACGTGATGATTATAAAGGGGGTTGCCTGAGTGATGCGTTTGGGTGATAGGAGTAAAACACCATTCTTACGCTCGCCTTTAACCTATGACATGCTAGTACCATGAACAACTTTGCACCGATGATCAAGACATAAGTCAAGACTCAAGGATTCTAACCCAAGTTAAGTAGCTTTTTATTTTAACTATCTTAGTGTTTTCTTTTCAGTTATTTACACTTCAGTACTTTACTCTCTGCTTGATAACTACTTCTTGCCCAAGGCAAGACCCGACTCAAAACCCCAAATTGTGACATCGAGAGGGGAATCCACCAACTCCCTGTGGGATCAACCATGTATTTGCCACTAGCGGAACTAGTGAAGAGTGTAGGTTTATAAATTTATCTTGACCGGAGTGATAACGAATGAGCTCCGTCATTAGTGGCCGCGGAACACTCAGGAACCGCTGACAGGACCTCTCTCTGGACCATGGGTGAGGCAAACACGCGAGGGAGCGAGACCCAAGGTCGACCGCTGGCACAAACTTTCAATGGCCCGGTGTCCATTTACTCGAAATGAATCATCCGCTTTGTCACTATAGAGTACAATGGCCTCGGATGGTAGGATATCTTTGATCACGAACATGTCGTTCCATCAAGATTTTAGTTTGTCCATAAATAAGCAAAGCCGAGAATTAAAAAGTAGGGCTTTCATTGTGCACAATTCGGCAGTCATGGATTCGCTTCACTTTATTCTTGTAAAGTTTTGCACTCTCATACGCCTCGTTCCTAAGATCGTCTAGCTCGGAGATTTGTAGTAATCTTTTCTCGGATGCATTGTCAAGGGCGTATGTCGCCAACTTGATTGCCTAATAAGCTTTGTGCCCTACCTCGACTGGTAAGTGACACGACTTTCCATACGCAATATGGTATGAGCTCATCCCAAGAATGCTTTTGAAACCATCCTATATGCCCATAGGTCATTATTTAGCTTGAGTGCCCAGTCTTTCCGGATAGTTTTACGGTTTTCTCCAATATGGCCTTCACTTGCATGTTACTCATTTCGGCTTGCCCCGTGGTTTGTGGGTGGTATGGGGTTTCGATTTTGTGGGTGATCCCGTTCTTCCTCATGAGTTTCTAGTATGATTTGTTGCAATTTTTCCCCCATCACTAATGATAGCTCGAGGGAAACCGAACCTGCAAAAAATATTTTTCTGCACGAACTTGAGCACAATATTAGCATTGCAAGCCCTAGTGGGGATAGCTTCAAACCACTTGGACACATAATCAACGGATAGTAAAATGTACTCGTATCCAAAAGATTTAGGGAAAGGACTGATAAAATTTATACCCAAGATGTTTTGGAGAGGCATTTCATTTTGTCGGCTTATTGATCCAACTCGTTGGCATATATCACATGCCAAATAAAATTCTTGACCGTCATTGAAGAGGGTTGGCCAAAATAGTCCGCTTTGCAACACTTTGTGTGTCGTCTTTTGTCATCCAAAATGACATCCACATGGGGACTTGTGGAAAAAACCGAGCACATGTTCTTGCTCGAAATCTGGAATGCAACGTCGGATTACATTATCCTTACCAAAAAATATGGCTTGCAAACATGAAGAAATCTTTTCTCCTCTTGAGAGGTTAAGTCAAGCCTAAGTAGATTACATGCTAAATATTCTCGTATGGAATATTGTCAGTAAATTACATGCAATTTCAGAAATATTCTCGTATGGAATATTGTCAGTAACACAAGATTCATTCCAATGAGAGTGTTCAGGGAGAGAAAGATGATTGGCCATAAAATTTTCACTTCCTTTTCTATCTTTTATCTCAACATCAAATTCTTGTAAGAGTAATACCTATCTAATTAATTTATGCTTAGCTTGGGGTTTTGTCAATAAATACCTTAAGGCCGCATGATCACTATGAATGATTACCTTAGATCCTAGAATATAAGAACGAAGTTTGTCTAAGACAAATATCACAGCAAACATCTCTTTTTTGGTGGTAGTGTAATTTATTTGGGCCGACTTTAAAGTCAAACTAATCACTCGAAGCATATTATCGACTCGTTGATCCAAAACAGCCCTGACTGCAAAAAATAAAGGCATCACACATGATCTCAAAAGGAAGGGAATAATTAGGGCCAATGACAATGGAATCAGAGATCAAATTTTCTTTCAAGAGGTTAAAAGCATGCAAACATGATTCATCAAAATTAAATGGAACATCTTGAGCTAGTAAATGACATAGAGGTTGGCAAATTTTAGAAATTTTTTTAATGAAACAACGATAAAAACATGTGTGGCCCAAGAAACTTCTAATTTCTTTCAATCACCTCAATTTTTGCCTAATCAACCTCAATACCTTTACTCAAAACAATATGACCAAGAACAATACCACTTTTAACCATAAAATGACTCTTTTTCCAACTCAAAGTGAGACCACTTTCAACACATCTTTTAAGCATTTTTTCAATCTTAAGCAAACAGTCATTAAAAGATGATCTAAAAATTAAAAAATCGTCCATAAAAATCTCTACAAAGTCTCTTATCATCTCGGAGAAAATTGACATCATGCATCTTTAAAAAGTACCTGGCGCACTGCATAATCCAAATGACATCCTTCCATATGCATATGTGTCGAAAGGGCTCGTGAATGCCGTTTTAGCTTTATCCTCTGGTGCTATAGCAATTTGGTAGTATCCTGAAAGGCCATCAAGAAAACAATAAAATTCATGTCCAGAAAGTCTATCAAACATTTAATCAATAAAAGGAAGAGAAAAATGGTCCTTTTTTGTGGCAGCGTTTAATTTGCGGTAGTCAATGAACATCCGCCACTCCGTGACTGGTCGAGAAGGAACAAGCTTCTACTTGTCGTTTAGGACCACCTTAATTCCACCTTTTGTGGGCACCACAGGTTCGGGGCTCACCCACTCACTGTCTGCAATGGGATAGATGATCCATTCCGCCAACAACTTGAACATTTATTTTTGGACAACTTCCATTAGAGCCGGATTAAGTCTCAATTGGATATCTCGTTTTGGAACGGCACATTCCTCAAGATTGATGCAGTGCATGCATATAGTAGAGTTGATTCCTCGGATATCTGCTAAGCCCCATCCAAATGCGAGCTTGTGTTTTTTGAGTATTGGAAGTAACTGATTTTCTTGGTCCTTCGTCAGCTCGGATGATATGATCATCGGTTTGTTCTCTCCTTCTTCCAATAAAACGTATTTGAGATGTGCAGGGAGCTTCTTGAGCTCCAATTTATCGGGTGTAGGTGCCTCCTTGGGTGTCGCCTGAGTAATAATTTTTTCGTCAATTTCATGTTCTAACACTTCTTCACTAGTGAATTCCTGCAGGAAAGAACTATCAGCCAATGAATCAATAACATCTATGTAACAACAATCATCAATAAAATTGACAGAATGTATAATACGTCTCCTATGAGTAGAAAAAGGCACTTCCTCTCCTAGAACAGACATTTTAATTGTGCCATTTTTAACATCAATTAAAGTATTAGTAGTGGCCATGAATGGTCTTCCTAGAAGGAGTGTATGCTCTACACTATTTTCATGCACGTCTCCAATTTCCAAAACAACAAAATCAACAAGACACATTAATCCACCTACTTGCACTGAAACATCCTCAATGACACATCTAGGGTATCTAACGGATCTATCAGTGTAATACCCCAAAATACTGTAGCTGTAATTAAAGTGTGATTAAGCCTTAATTAGGCATTGCATCCTTAAGAGATAAAATTTATGAGATTAAGAAGAGTTTGAGGGATTTATTATATAATTTAGAAGAAAGAATTACGATTATTTTGTTAAGAAAGAAAATGGAATTTATTAATTCCATATTAGAAATAAAAGAAAGGGTATTTAAATTATTTATAGCTTCCAATAATTTTATTTTAATGATATTTGATGATGAAAAAAATTTAGAAAGTGATTTTTGAAGGATTTAAGAATAAATGGAATATTTATTCCATTATCCGCGTAAAATGGAATTTAATCTATATTTTTGTAAAGGTTGTCCCGAATATACATTTTATTGTTTTGGGACTCTATATTGATGAGAATGATGAGTTTAAGATGTTAAGATGATAATATTCAATATTGGAATTTTTGGGAATTATTTATGGATTTTTCTAGAATATTTGAGTAAAATAAGTGAAAATATATTATTATTTTTATTATTTTATTAATTCTGAAAATTACAAGATAAACATGAGGAGATCATTTTTATGGAATGATCTAGAAAGAGTTGTGTTGGCATCTCTAGATTTAATAAAAATAAAAGGAAATTACTAAAATGCCCTTAATGAGATTTTTATTTAAATACCTTAAGGAGAGACTACTATTCATCTACCACCTTATTTCTCTCCTCATGATCGACCACCTCCCTTCACCTCCATAGCCAAATTTTCTTCTCCAATTATCAAGGTTTTAAGTTAGATTTCCATCCAAAATTCAAGAAAAAGCTATATTTAAGGTAATTAATTATCATCTTTACATTTCTAGCTTGTAAAATTGATGAAAAATTCATCTTTCTATTCATGATAATTTTATGCCCTATAGCATGTTAGTATATGGCTTTGATTTTTAATTATGTTGTAGCAAATAGATAGAAATGCATGTTTTAAGCAAGATTATGAAAAGAATTTCAAGGAATGATGGCTAATTTAGATTTCCCCTAAATCTTCTACATAAACCCTAATTTGATTTCATAGAATAAGCATAAATTTGCTTGATTTAAGTATGGATAAGTATCATTAGACACCACTAAGCATGATTAGAGTAAGAAATTAGAGCAAAAACCAAACTTCTTAAATGAGGTGTAGTGACCGAAAATTAGGGGATTTTATTCTATAAGATTTTGATTTTATTTGTTTAAATTGAGATCATATTTGAGCTTATGGGTATGATTAATGCTTAGATTAATTTATTTAGAATTTTCCAAGCATTGGAAATGAATTTTCAAAATTTAGTTGATTATGGAGTTTATGAGTTTAAGTATATGTTAAGACTATTTGGTCTAAGTGATGATTCATTAGAGTTCATTGAGCTACATTAAGCATAGTTGAATCAAGAAACTAAAGATAAACTTAATCTTACATTAAGATGTTAAATTCTCAAGAAGAAGGGCATAATTGAATCTCATATATAGAGATTATATTTGCTAGATTTGATGAAGTAGGTAAGATAAAGAATGAATATGAGGGCTAATGTGAGATTATGGGATTGAATTAGCTAAGTATGTAGAAGTTGGAAATTATTAGTTTAGAAGTCAAGAAGTGAAGTAATGATATAGATAAGATAAGTGATAAATGAGATGTTAGAATAGTTAGAATAGAAGGATGCAATAGCCGAATAAATTATAATCATACAAAATGATAATTTAGTAAAATATGAGAAGAAGAATGAGATTATGAAATTATGATTTCATAAAGAAGAGAAAGATATCTTATCTTTAAATGTTTTACTTAATGTAAGGTCCAGTTGAGAAAGAAGCGAAAGCAAAGAAAGAAAAAGACGAAGCCTCAGGATAAGTAGATCTCTATCCAGGTGGGCTTTCTAACCAAAAGCTATGCACGTGCTAAAGATTTGTTTATACTTTATGTTTTTATGTTAAAGAAGTTGACTTGCCTATTTTTAAGCATGTTGCATGTTACCTATCTACGCCAGAATTACGATATCGGCCCTATGCCGGACGAGCTGCCGGTAAGGGTTATGTGCACATTTGACCGTGAGCCTTCTAGCGTGTTGGCCGGTCATAGTGTGTTTGAGAGGGAGGCCTACCTCTCAACACAAGAAAGTAGATATGGTATTTCAGATTTCAGATTTCAGATAATTGTCTGCAGACTTATTTTATGCATATTCAGTTGCATTATTTTAGAAAAGAAAGATATATGAAGCATAGATTTGGCAAGTCAATTATATGGCTCTATGAGCAATATTTAAATGTTTTGGCATGTGTCCACTGAGTGCTTTATGTACTCACGCCCTGCATGTTTTCTTAACGTGCAAGTTGAGCTGGGGATGGCGATGGATTCGAACACTGTAGTTGTTTTGTTATATGAACTTTTCAATGAACCATAGAGTGTCTTGTTGTTTTGTGTTGGATGTTTATTATGTTGAGTTATATGTCGTCACACATGTAACTCAACTCATGATTCCGTTGCGACTCTTAGTTTGTTTGACACTTGAACACTCGGTACCTTTGTATTGGCTTATCTGTGGATATCCATGGTAGCATCTTCCTTTGTGGATTATATTGTTTCATCTCTATTTCTTGGTTGCTTGAGTTGGTATTTTGATGTGTTGGAACTCCAAGTCCAAATATTGTACAAACTTTGAATTTGCTAGAAACAGGGCAGTCAGTTGCACCCTCTTTTCCGTGAGTTTTATAAATCAGAATTTTCTGAATTTGATACCATTTTAAAGATCTTTTCGATACCTTTCCAACGGTTCTTTCGGATCTTAATTCGGAGTTCAAATGAGAAAGTTATGGGCTTTCAAAGTTGATGTGTCCGGCCTGCCCTGTTTTTCGCGAGAACTTATTTGAGTTTCTTTGCAACCAAACATCAATTGTTAGAGTTATTTCCAAGTTCTTTTAGTCATGGCTTAATTTCTTGATTAAGAAAGGGTTAAGGAATTGGGTTGTGACAATCAGCTAACTGTAAGCACATGCGAGTAGATTTTAAGTCACCTAATTCTAATTGCTTAAAAATATAATAAAACATCAAATTAATATTTGCTCCTAGATCTAACATGCCAGATGCTTCCTTATCGTTTCCTAGAGTAATATTGATAACAAAACTACCTGGATCGTGCTTTTTAGGAGGTAAGGGCTGTTACATGATCGAGCTTGCCACTTTAGATATTGTCACCAACTCTTGATCGCCAAATTTTCTCTTCTTGGCCGCCAACTCCTTAAAGAACTTGACATATGCAAGTACATTCAGGATAACTTCCAATAGAGGTAAATTTACGTTTACCTTGAACAACATTTTATAAAATTCCTCAAACTGTTGGTCGTGTTTCGCGTTCCTTAACCTGCTGGGATAAGGAATCGGCGGAACATACGGATCTGTTGTTTTGAGAAGTTTATCATCAGGTTTCTCTTTATCCACTTCAGGTGGGAACCCTTCCTCCTTGTCAATAGTAAGTGGTGGCATCTCCACCTTGTTGTCTACCATTTTTCCGCTCCGCAACATAGTCACAACTTGAGCTTGATGGGGTTGATGTCCCTACCCTAGGATTTTACATGTTTGTTGGCTTTGTTGTAACTGATTCACTGCACTAAAAATTTGTCTCAGAGTTGTTTTCGAGGCTTTTGATAGTGGCATCTTGAGCCTCTCGAGCTTGTTTACTTTCCTGCATAAAAGCGGTCAAACTATCCTCAAAAGATGGTTTTTGAGGAGGCATAAGTTGACATGGAAACTGCTGCATAGGATACTAGTGTTGCTGATTAGGAGGGTGATAGAACTGTTGTTGTGGTGGTGGGAAAAATTGTGGTTGCGGCTGTGGTGGATAATATGGCTGCGACTGCTGCTGATATTGAGGATGGAAATTTGGAGCCTAGGGTAGTCGATTTTGGAAATTATGTGCTTCCTGTCCCTGAAATTGCAGTCTCCACCCTGTGTTTTGCTGATTCCTCCATCCTGTATTTTGTTGAGGATGTGGTTGGCGTATGACCTGTGCAGCATAAATTTTAGCCTCGCCTTCGACAGTCATCTCTGCCATTCGTTAGCATTCTTCCACCATGTGGCTATAGTCGCCACAAATTCAACATGGCTCCGGTGCAACCTGTTGTATAGAAGGTGATGGGGGTCGGTTCATAATCAATTCTCATAACTCCTGCAACATCTCCACCATTTATTTTTTTATTATGTTTCGACTAAAATTGTTCAAGTCGCTCGCAATCTAACGAGATCGTCTAGCAATAATAAGTCAACCCAAGTCGTAATCCCAATGAAGACTTAGCATGACAATTTATTTCACTATTTGACATAAAAGCAATTACAGAATGTTTGAAGATTTCTATAGCTAAGCGAAGAATATAAATTGCGATAAGAGATAAATTATAGACTCATAAAAATAAATGCAAGCATAATTGAAAGACATGAATTTAAAGAAAGAAATAAATCATAATCTAGAATTTATAATGGAAAAACATTAAAGTAAAAGGTGATTCGTAAATTACAATTGAATTATTTAAAACATGAGAGGAAGAGAGAGATTCAAGAACGTAAATAAATTCAATAAGTAAATCAAACTCGAATCTTGAATTGAAAATGAATTGAATCCACAAGCTTGAATTGAAGTACTTTGAATCCATCATGACAAAACGAAAGTTGAAGTACGATTTGAATGTTGCAACGGCAATCCTTCAGAATGAAAGTATTAAACTCAATCAAAATAACTAGGCTAAAAGTCATAAGTCTCGATTCTAGGATGATGAATCGAGTGGTGCTAGGAAAATAGGTGTGAAAAGGTCTATAGAATGAAGAAATTGTGTCACCTATTTAAAGAGTACGGGATCTCAGGGGTCGCGTAGAGTCAGCAAACGCTGATTCGGTGTGCCACGGATAATCCGTTGGGCTGTTGGCAAGACTTCCCGCACCATCTGCTGGGGTCAGCGGCCGCTGATGTGCTAGCGGTCGCTGACCCTGGCTCAGGCTCCCTCGCGTGTTTGCCTCGCCCATGGTCCAGCGAGAGGTCCTATCAGCGGTCCCTGTCCTGTCAGTGGTCCCTGAGTGTTCCGCGGCCACTAAGATGCCTTTCTCGTTCCCTAGGCTTTATTCTCTCGTCTTGAAACATAAAACAGAACATAAATCGAGCCCAAATTACTATGCAACATGGGAAAATTACGAGAATAAAGATGATGAACAAACGAGTCTATACAACCAAAAATAGGCTAAACACTATGCTTTATATTCTTGGCATAAGTTTGGTCAGCACAAATGGAACATACCAAATAACTCACTTTGCTCCCTGATAAATTTTCATAAGCAGGGTAGTTATTTATTGTCCAAAGAATGACAACTATGAGAATGATGTTTTCATTGTGGTAACCATCATATATCTCAATACCTACCTTCCATAATTCTTTCAAATTATCTATCAAATGTGCCAAATAAACAATGATATCATTATTTGATTGGTGCGGGACAGGAACCAACAAAATCAACATCTTTTTTTCATACACAACCATGGAGGAAATAGTGGGTTTGTATACCTCAAAGCATGCTATATGCTTAGGTGTTGCAATAGACTTGTTTTCAATTCCATTTCATAAAAATAAATTTTCATCGTTGCTTTGTAATATATATTATGTCGATTATTTTGTTGCAAGCAACGTCCATTTTGTACATAGTAGACTGTTTGGTAGATCAATAATCACAGAAGGTAACACAAGCAGTTCTTTAGTAGAATAAAGTTCACAGCCTAGAAAGACCTTGACAGTTTAGTCATGAAAGGCTATGATATAATTTCGATGTGAGAATTGACCTTAAGAGACAAAATGATATTGGTATGTGTATGATATTCTACAAGTCTTGCATATATATATATATATATATATATATATATAAATTGTGGTTTTACGGTAAGAGAAGTTCTTTTGTGTTGATACTAAAGAATAGTGTCTTGGAAATTCTTTATTTAATAATATGTGACAATAACACTATTATACGTCTAATTATGTAGTGCTTTGATTAATTTGCACTTGCGAGTTTTTTGTAAGACTATACAATAATGTTTTGGATAGTGGTGATTGGAAACGAGAAGTACTGGATTGTTATTGCATGAAATCACTTCTCGGCGACTCTGGGTTGATTATATTCACGTGAGGCGTTCTAAAAGGTTATTATAAAAGAAACCCGGCTGGTTGAAATTTATTCTATATATAATAATAAAAGTCTGAATCGGATCACTCACGAATAAATATATCAATTAATTTAAGTTGTCAACATGCTTAATTAATTGATTGATTAACAATCTTAAATGCGGGAAATATTTCATGATAAAAGGATATTTATCATATAGTGGAGTCGATAAATATTAATATAAATCTATTATGATTCCTAGATTAATTAATGATAGTCAAAATGATTGTGTCATTCATTAAACGAATTATTAGAGATATGATGTGACTATGTCTTATGTTGGAACGTACATGCTCATTCCCCTTTGAAATTTGACATAGCCCACAAACCATCTATAAATATAGGTGAGGGGTGGCCAATTTCTACACTACGTAAACCCTAAGAAAATTGGTCACTACACAGTGTTTTAACACTTTATTTTTCAAAAAGTAGTATTCTACACTGCAATTTTTTATTCATCCACTTTTGTTAAACTTCAACAGATTATCGCCTACACGATAGTTGTATTGTAGATGAGGGTAATAGGCCAGAAGTCTTGGAGGTCGAATATTGTTCGTAGTTCTCGGAGTGGATTGTTGTTCGTAGCCAACGATTCAATTTGTCCCTCCTCAACGGTTTTGGCGGCCAAGCACATGAAAAAGGTATAAATTTGACCCTTAGGAGCATGACTAGGATCGATTTTTGCTTTATATCTTTTGTTATATGTGATATATTTATCTGTAATTGGAATTGCATGGTTTTATTTATTTATTAGAATTGTGGGTCCTGCGGAATCGTGAGCCCCTCAATCGGATTCCATCATAAACTTATACTTTATTAGAATGATTGACCAACAACAATACTAAGATGACATAACACTACGAGGATTGTTACCATCAGTTGAATGTGACAGTCTAAGATTTATTCGTTTATTGTCAAACTCTTTTCATTGTTCATCCACTAATTTTCAAGTTGGAGAATTTGCAAGATAACATAGATGATCATCAAGAACTCTTTTATCAACACGACACCTTAAATTTTTAAACATATATTTATTGTCAAACATTTGTTGGAATTTGGAAATCAGTGAAAAAGTACCATAGAATTTTACATCAGTTGGTCATAGGTTCAAGTTCATTCCCTCTTGACTGATTTTTTTTTTTTTAATAGAGAATGGAAATAGACAATAGGCTAATAAAATTATGTTGTCAAATGATGAGAAAAAAAGATGGTAATAGATAATAATGGACTACATATATTATGTATATTGTTAAAAATAAATGCTAAGAGACCACGATGATGTGATACATGTGGTCTACTTTATATATGGCCAACATATTTTTTAAATTGTGGTCTATAAATGTATTTTTAGTATGTTAAATTAAACTAAAATATATAAAATTAAAATTAAAAAATAAAATAAAACAATTAATTAAAATTTAATTATAAAACATAGAGTTTATAATACAAAAATAGAGATTGGATCCCCATTGGAAGAACATGAAACAATAAATAGAGTATTTACTTTTCGTTTTTTAATTGAATACAAATTAATATATATATATATATATATATATATATTATTAATAACATTATGATTCTAATCCGGAAAAAAGATGACAGCGTCCCATTCGGAAAGCATTCCCATGTGACACTCTCAAATCTCTATATTTATATTTATTTAAATTTTCATAATTTTGAAATTAAAAATCATATTAATCATATATAATATTATATATATTCTTATTTCCATATAAGCATAATATTTATATGTATATTATATATTATATTATATATTATTCCATATTTAAATAATATTTTAAAAAATACAATATATATTTATATTGATGACTAATTTATTAATAATTTATATAAATTATATAATAAACTGTACAATCTAATTAAAATTTATAAATTGTATGAAAATATCTAGATTACACATTATTTGAAAAGAAATTAAAATTTCTAATTTATCACATATGACTATTATAATATATTTTAATTATCTTATTATTTTAACAATCCATATTTATTTTTCAAACTAAATAATAAAAGTTAAAAATTTATATTTTTCACTAAAATAATAATATATAAATATAAAATAAAGTGTGTCATGTTTAGTAGGACTAGGGAGTATATTTTTACAAAAACTTACAAAATATAATGTAATTTTATAAATTTTAAATAATTTTTATATATAATATAAGAGATATAATTAAAATAGGGATATAAAAGACATTTTAGTAAAATGTCAAGGAACCTTTAGTTTACAACACCGAATATTTAAAAACTGAAATCGAATTGTTTACTATACTTTTAGACATGTATGAATGCATAAAATTTAAATATATTGGAAAAAAATAATAAGTAGTAAGTACAAGTCTATATGAGATATATATGAATATAAATAAATGGGTTCATATAATTTTGGTTTGTTTTTATATGAGATTGAATAGAAACGAGTACTTAAGGGGCAAGAACGAATAGTCAGGCTACATTTTTTATCGACTTCAAGATGAGTACGCATAAATAAATTTAAAAATAATTTGGATAGTTTGTATAAATATTCAAATATGTATTTTATTTAGGAGTACTATATATTTATAATAATTATGTTATAATATTCGAAATTCATTGCACATGCTATTAACAGATTTGAGACAAATGAGTAGTTTATGAGATGTAAATGAGAACTACTATTTTTAATAAACTTTAAGATAAATACAAATATATAAAATTAAAAAATATTAACATTTTAGTTTGATGAGTCTATGAGGATTTAGTATCGACAACGGATACAACTCTAATAATTAAATAAATATTAACATTTTAGTTTGATTATAAACATATAGTTTTTTATGAGATCATGTTATAATATTATTTTTATAATTAATTTTGGGACAAATGCGAGTAGTGATGAGAATCGAGACGGGACCGGAAGTCCCGATCACGAAAACATGAAATTTTTTGTCCCGATCATAGTCCTGATTGGGATTTCGGGAATCCTGAATCTCAAAATTAAATATTTTTAAGTCCCGGTCCCGATCCCAAAATAATATATCCCGAATAATCCCGGATTTTTTCCTAAATCCCTAACGAGATCAAATTTCCCGTATTTAAATATTAATTTCGAGAAATTAAGAGGCCCGATCGGGGTCCAAAATCCCGGTTAATTTAGTCTTGTTCAATTTCTTAATTTCTCAAATCCCGATCGTTCAAGAAATTTGGTTCCGTTTCAATTTCTCAATCTCGGTTCTGAAAATTTCTCGACTCAAGATCCCGAATCCCATCAAGACTCGGGTTGGAACTGGAAAAGTCTCAAGTCTCCGTCTCAAATTCTCACCCCTAACCACGAGTTTATCATAAATAAGTATATAATTAACGGCTTTTATTATACACATTTAATATATATATAAGAATAGTCAATATATCTTTAACGATATACAGTAATAATTAAAATGACAACAAATAATTTTATACAATATTTAATCCCGTCGAATTTCAATGGATAACTATCTAATTTCATTAAGAATAGTTTGATGTAATTTGTTTTTATTAATAGACCTGCCACATCTTAAATGGACACTTGATTCAAATATGAGGAATGGTATATAATCTAGTTAGTTAGCGACACTTTATAACCCAAAAAAATTCATCTCGGTAAAATAAAAAAACAACCCGAATCCTCAAGAACTAATCCTAAACTTGAGTGAGCATGTATAAAATTACTAGAATTATACATACATGTTAAATATTTTTTTAACATTTTAATATAATTGGCTTAATGGGCTTGCCTGTAAATCGACATATTAGAGTTAGGGTGTATATTTTTAACTCGAAAAAAAAAAACTGATTGTTGGAATGAGGATTGGTCTACAACAAAATAAGAATAGAAAACATATGAAGGTTCCAAAAGTTTGAAGTTCATACTTTTGCTGAAACTGTGAAGCTTGATCGCATAAATAGCTCGGGTCCTGAAGTCATGGGCGAGGCCTACATAACAAGAATGGAGAAGGGGTTGAGGTTCATTGATTTGTTATTTATTATCTTTATATATTGAAATGTAAACAAGTTCATTTACTGCAATTGTAAACTATGTCGTGGATCGATGATCACAGAAGATAACACAATTGGGTCTTTTGTATTATAAAGCCCATAGTCAAGACAGACTTGGACAGTCTAATCATTAAAGGTTGCGGTATCATTTGATGCGAGAGTTGAGCTTAGCCCGTAGAATGATATCGGTATGTATAAACGGATACACATGTTTTGCATATACATATGGAAATGTTTCACAGTGGGATAAGTTCTACGTGTTGTTGCTTAGAACGAGGTCCTGTAAATTAGTCATTTCTTAATCTGCGACGATGACATTAGTATATGCGGTTGATTATACGCTGCTTTGACTCATCTACGCTTGCGGGTTTTTCGTAACCCTAAATAGTAATGTATTGGGCGGTAGTGATTGGCTTAGCTAGAAGTGCTCGATTGTCAGTCAAACAGAATTGTGTCTCGATTAGCATGAGTTCATTAAATCCGCATGAGGCGTTTAGAAAGGTTTATTGCATAAGAAACCCGGCCGGTGGAAATTTATTCCATATATAATAATTAAGGTCTGAACTGGATCACTCACGAATAAATATATTAATTAATTGTGAGTTGTCAGCGAACTCAATTAATTAATCGATTTAGTAAATCTTACACGCGAAAAATAATTAATGACAAGAGGGTTACATCCGTAATTTGGATGGATTAAAATATTTTCAATATTTATCCTATAGTGGAGCCGATAAATATTTATAATGAAATTACACTTTATTACATTTACACAGAGTAATTAATTTGAAGTTAAATTAACTTAAATTAATTAATTTAAGTCTATGTTGGACCAAACAATTAATTAAATTTAATTGGGCCCAAAAGTGACTTGGAAATTAATTTAATTAAGTTATTGATTTGACTAAATCAAATTAATTTTAAATTATTCAAATTTGAATTTGAATAATAGATGGAATTGTAGATATATAAATGTGAGAATTTAAATTCTATTATTTGGGATCTAATTCATTTATCTTAAAAACTCTAACCTAACCCAAAATATCTATAAATAGAGAACATCAGGGGCCGAAAAACTCTTCCCTATTCCTCATTATTTTCGGCCAATTAAGAGAGATAAACTCTCTTATTTTCGAAAATTGTGTTGCATACAAACGCTCCTATTTTCGTTCTTGTTCTCCTAAAACTACTTGATAAATTATTCTCCCACACGATATTCAAGTAGTAGATCAGGAATAGGTTAGAAGTTTTCAAGGTAGGATCGAAGGTGATCAAGTGAAGATTCCTACAGTGTGGATTGATGTTCGTAGCTAACAATTCAGATCGTTTCTCCTCAAGTGAAGGACGTAGGAAAAAGGTATAATTATTTAAATTCCGCAATTATGTTCTATATGATATTCTGTGAATGAAAATTAATTATTTATATGATTTATTAAATCTGTGGATCATGCGCATTTATGAGCCTCTCACACGGGTTATATCAAATAGTGTGTGTAAATGAACCTTAGCCGATCATAGTCTGCCACGTTGCAATGGTCCTAATTATGATTGTTAGGTGCTATTGTCGCATATTGCAGTTATTCTAACATATGTCATATACGAAGTTGACATATGTCGGGTGGTACTACGAGACGTATCTTTCTTACTCTACAGACCTCTAAGATCAAACCCCTCGAGGCAAACCCCAGTGGTCCTCTATGATAGAGGTGGTAAGAGATCAAATCCTATCCTCTGGATGCTAATCAAAGCTCTGAGATCCTCTGCTTGGACCATAACTCAATTAACCCTCAAAGGCTATTTTTCATCTCTAATGAACCTCTTGTGCTCGCTTGAAGAGTAGAGCTTATATTATTCTCTATCACTGATTTAAATTGAATAGAATAACCAAACAATCTAATAGGATGTCCTGAAACCAAATAGCTTGTCTCGACCAGTATCCTTAATAATAATTGTAAAATTAAATTTTAAACAAAAATGGAATTGAAAATGACAAAAAAAAAAAAGCAAAATTATATAAATTGAGACACCAATTACATGATAAATGATTTCAAGTGGAGAATCTAAACTTCATATTATAAATTTTTAAAACGGAAGTCGTACTAATGATTTGTTATAGAATCAAATAAAAACATGTGGATGAATAAATTAGTTAGAAAAATAATTCTAAGATACATGGAATTAAGCACAAAAGATGGGATGCAATTCTCAATATAATAAATCTACATTCAATGTCCAGTCATAATCACAAGTGAGAAGGCCCACTTATCTCTACATTTGGAAATTTTCTTATCATACTTTTGTCTTCATGAAAACCAAATAATTTCATTTTCTAAATTTTCGTTCAGCACTATATATTGGACCAGTACATAAATATTGTGTCAATTATTTATAACTGAACATTAACACTTTTTAGACGATAACGTCGCTTTCAGTTATTTAGTTAGGTTCAAAAATATTTTATTTGAATATATGTCGTTGATGATAAGCATTATCATATAGATATATTTTGTTTGGGGAAATATCATATTAGTTGATGCATAAAAAGGCTTATTGATATATGTGAATAGCCCAACTCTATCTTCAAGAAACTCATGCTCTACAATAGAGGCACGTCCAGAATTTGTAATTGAAATGGGTTAAAATATAAAAGTTTCAATTCACCAATGTAACTTTTTGGGACAAAGTCCAATAAAAACTATGCAAAGTACATCATCACTTGTTAAGTAAAAAGAAAAAAAGAAAAAACTTTGCATCATAATTTTCTACTTAAACATATTTTGCTCATGTGCTGAGAATGAGATGTGTACCTCAATCAATTAAATAGAAAAATATACTTTTTATTTAAGATGGACTAATATTTTTTGAATATAAAATATATATATATATATATAGATAGATATTTATAAATAAAAATTTTAGATTTGCACTGTGTTAAAGCTCGGCTCCAACACATGAATTCGCTCATGCTCTTCACTAAGCCCATGGAGTAAGGAGTTCGAAGTTTATATATAAATTGAAAATTGATATGTGGATTTTTTTTTTTTTAAGTTATGTTTTTATACGACTCCCTACGTCAATAAAAAAATGGCAAGTAATTACTTACAAATTTTAATAATGCAATTTCGTTTTATATAGTATAGTAAGTGAAATTTTAAATCAAATAATTTAATATTTTTAAGTGAGTTAGGTATGTTAAATAAAATTTAGGTTTTATTTAATTTATTATATTTATACAGAGTTTAAGTATTAGATTTATTAATTTTAATTAGAATTTGAGTCCCACATAATTTATTATATAGAATATAATATACAATATATTATACGCCTTTCATAATTTGTGTTGTATATTATAATTTCATAAGTTTTCCATTTGAGAATCTGAGGATGATGATAAGATTTAGGAGTTGTGGTTGGAGAAAACATGTGGTTGGTATAGAGACTTGAAGATATGATCAATAATAAGATGGATGTTCTCCCGCAAATAGGTATGAAATCATGATACTTTACTGATGAGGTTTAACAGGGTTGACTACAACACTGGAGCTCTAAAGAGTTAGTGCAGAAGTAAGAGATTGCAAGGCGATGCAAGATGTCTGAGTCTCAAGGTCGGGAATTGGTATTCACGAGTCTCAAGGTCGGGAATTGGTATTGTGAAGCATAGGGGAAAGTCGAAACCTATTATTAAGAGAGATGAGGAAAATTTAAATTTTTTACTTCTATTATTATTTTGTTTCGTTTTGTTGAGAATCTTTTTGATGTTGATGAAGATGCGTTACAAAATCATCTTGTGAATGTGTTTATTGTTCATATTGATTATTAGTTGTTAGTGTTTAGTAGTAGTAGATCGATACACATGTTAATGAATAGATCGAATTCACAATCTGGTCCCTAAAAAGTTCGATATGTGTTTTCATATTTGTGTAGATTAGAATTTGACTTAGACATGTTGATTTAAAGTGTGAGGAAAAATTGATAGTATCGATTTTGTCCATAGAGATCATTTGTGTTTCCGTGACACAGTCTGGTCTATTGTCATCCATAAATCCGACCCTCTTTCTCTTATTTCAGTCCCCTACTAGGGATGATAATTTTGTTCGATCCAACCCAAGTCTGCCAATCTCAACGACAATGGGCCTCTCAATCCCGACCCGATGATGTCATGGTCAGGCTTGGGGTAATATTTAGGCCCGGCATACCCAAGTCCGACACCAATATTTAAATATCTAATATTTAAATTATATTAAAATAATATAAAATAATTATTATTAATGTATAATAAAAATATATTAATAGACATATTAAATAAAATATATGAATAAAATAATATAAATATCATTATTATTATTAATAAATAATAAATATAAATTAATAAACATATTAATGAATATTAAAATATATAAATATATTTAAAATATAATAATTAATAAAAAAATATATATGGATGTATTCCCAAGCTCGCCCATTCCACATGGGTCTCGCTGTCTGGGCTTTGGGCCATAGGCCGGGCTTGGTCCATCCACAAAACTGCATGTCAGGTCTGGACATAAGAAAGTCTTGTCCAACCTGTCCTATAGTCATTCATAGCTCCGTAGTTATGGAAATCTGTGTAAATCAATAAAAATGTATTCCACAATCCTATCAAATCTATGAAAATTCATGTAAATCAATAAATAAAAAATATGTCAAACTCTTCACAGAGTCTATGAATTTTCTAAATTTGTGGACTTTTTAAAGTCCAAAACATTTCAACAAAACCCCAATTGAATACACCATCATTAGAGTTTAATTGCATTTTTTTAGTTCGTGTTTACGCCGGTTTTGTTGCTCTTGTATTGGATGTAGGATGACGAGAAGAGGAGTGGATTGGAGCTTAAATAATGTCGAATTTGCCGAAGAGACAAAAAGTCAAGCGAGGTGGTACAAGTCGAGGAGTGCTCGGATGAAGTATAGCATGGAGAAAATGAGCATGGGGGCCAGCGGGCGCTGGACCCCCAGCGCTCGTTGGAGTGCAGAGCGTAGAATTTCAGAGAGCACAGGCCAACGACCATTTGGCCTGCATAGCGCGAGGAGAATGAGAGGTGGCGCCATATAAATGGTGGTTTTTGATGATGTTAAAAGGGAAAACATATTATTTTGAAGGTGATCTCATCTTTGAACTTAGAAACTCTTTCTACCATAACTCATTTTTACTGCTTTTTCATAGTTAGATTGTTGATTTCCAGTGGATTGAAGTGTAACCCAACCTTGAATTCTTGCATTTAATCTAGTGAGTTTGCTTCCTATGGATTCTTACTTTGATTCTATCTCTTTTCTAATGGTTGGCTAGATTCTTATTTGGATGTTTGAATCTCTCAATTAATATCATCGTTCATTTATGCTTTTGTTGGTTAACTTGTACTTGATGAAATTTAATGCTTGATCAACATTGGATTCTCTATGGTGTTAGAATATATTGATGAATTGTTTTAATACTTGAACTGTGGTTAATCAACACCTATTCTCTAAAGGAAAACATCTGAATAGGAATTCATGCTTAGGTCGAGTAATTCCCAAGGGTGTGAATTGGATGCGACAGTAAAAGTCACTACTTAGTTTATGAATACGCAAGTTGGTAACTAGACTACCTTAGGGAATATCAATTGAGTATGAATGCATGATTGAATATGATGTTAGTTGAGGAATGAAGAGTGTCCAAAAACTAGACTTGAATTCTCTGATCTTTTATTTGTTTAATTACTCACTTAGTTAGTAGTTATTGAACTTCTAATCATATTTAGAGTGTTTAGGAATTGATTGATTTTGGAGTGTAAGTACTTCTAATTGATGAGCCATGTTGTTTTCCACGTGATTCGACTAAGGGTCAGCTTACTACATGCTATAGACTTCGTTCAATTGCAAGAACCTATGTATACGCTTTAGCTTGAACAGAAGGTAACAAAGTCAGTTCCTTAGTAGAATAATGTTCACAGCCTAGACTGACTTGGACAGTCTAAGTCGTGAAAGGCTGCGGTATCATTTCAATGTGAGAACTTACCTTGACTGACATAATAATATTGGTATATGTATGTTGTTGTACATGTCTTGCATATATATATATATGGGGTTTTACAGTGACATAGTCCTTTTGTGTTGATACTGAAGAACAAGATCCAAAAACTTATTTATTTCTTAATCTCAGACAATAACATTAGAATACGTGACTAAGCACTTCTTTGATTCATTTGCACTTGCGGGTTTTTCGTAACCCTATATAGTAATGTTTTGGGTAGTGGTTATTGTTTTAACGAGATGTTCTTGATTTTTATTGCATGGAATCGCGTCTTAGCAAGTCCAAGTTGATTATATTCGCATGAGTTCAGAATTGTTTATTATATTAGAAACCCGACCGTTTGCAATTTATTCTATATATAGTAATAAAGGTCTTAATCGGATCACTCATGAATAAATATATTAATTAATTTAATTTGTCAGGAGACTTGATCAATTAATGGATAAGATCTGACGCATTATTGTCCACACAATATTCGTACTGTAGGTGAGTCATAGGTCAGGTATCTCAGAAGTCGGATTATGTGCAGTTATCTAGAAGCGGATTCTTGTTCGTCCGATGATTTAATTTGTCTCTCAACAAAATTCGACGGCCAACACATTAAAATGTATAATTTGATCCCTTGGAAGCATGCCTAGAGCTTGATTTTTCTTTTTATCTCTTCTATATTTATGTGGTATTTAATTATGTTTAAAATTACATATTTCCGTTCATATATAAGACCTATGAGTCCTGCGAAATCGTGAGCCCCTCCTCTAGATTCCATCAATCGAGTCAAATGGATCCATTACTACAAATAAAATTTTAAAATACTTTATCCGTCCACGAAAAGTGTACTATTATTATTTGTTTGAGCTATCCATAAGAGTGTAACTCCTTTCTTTTTTAAAGATAATTTCACAAAACACTAAATATTTTATTTTGTGGGTCACTTTTTCACAATACATTTTCGTGGACAGATATATTTTTTATATATTAAAAAATTTGGTGGTATATATGTTAAAAAGAAAATTTATAGAGAGAAAATTTTTTTCTATAAAACTTTGAACTTAAACTCTTACTTTAGAATTTGCAATATTCTATCGTCAATTAACTTTTCAAAGTGATTTTTTAAAAATTGCAATAACTAAGGCTAAAATTTATACTTTTTCGTTCTATATTTAGATCTAAATTACGTTAGAGTTTGTATATCTCAAAAAATGTTTAAACAATGTATCAGACTTATTTTTAATTGCACTTTAATGATAATAAATGTTTCTATTATTGGTTTGTTATTTATTATTGTTATATATTGAATTGTAAATAAGTCTATTTATTATAATTGTAGATTGTGTGGTGGATCGATGATCATAGAAGGTAACACAGTCGGCTCCTTTATAATATAAAGTCACAGTATAGACAGACTTGGACAGTCTAGTCGGTAAAGGCTGGAATATCATTTGATATGAGAGCAGACCTTAGCCCGCAGAGTGATGTCGGTATGTATAAGCGGATACACATGCTTTGCGTATACATATTGAAAAGTTTCACAGTGAGATAAGTTCTAACGTGCTGATACTTAGAATGAGGTCTCGAAAATTAGTTCATTTCTTAACCTGTGACGATTTCATTAGTATAGGCGGTTGATTATCCGCTGCTTTGATTCATCTAAGCTTACGGATTTTTCATAACCCTAAATAGTGATGTCTTGGCGGTAGTGATTGGCTGCTCGACTGTCAGTCGTACAGAATCGCGTTTCGGTGACACGAGTTGAATAAATCCGCGTAAGACGTCCATAAAGTTTTATTGCATAAGAAACCCGGCCGGTTGAGAATTTATTCTATATGTAATAATTAATGTCTGAACTAGATCACTCACAAATAAATATATTAATTAATTGTGAGTTGTCATCAAACTCAATTAATTAATGGATTTAGAAAATCTTAAACACGGAAATAATTAATGACAAAAGGGTTACGTCCGTAATTCGAATGAATCAAGATGAGTTCAATATTTATCCTATAGTGGAGTAGATAAATATTTATAATAGAACTGCACTTTATTGCGTTTCCATGGAGTAATTAATTGGAGGAAAAATTAATTTAAATTAATTAACTCAAGTCTAAGGTGGGTCAAATAATTAATTAAATTCAGTTGGGACCAAAGGAGACTTGGAAATTAATTTAATCAAAGTATGGATTTTTTCAAGCCCAGATTAATTTTAATATAATTCAAATTTGAATTTGAATTATAGTTGGTAACCGCAAGAGATAAAGGTGGGGATATGGTTGTATTATTTGGGATCTAATTCATTCTCATTAAAAGTCATGTCTTAGCCCACAATGTCTATAAAATGAGCATAAAAATGAGCCAATTTCTCTCTCCTAACGCCTAAAATCGGCGCCCCTTTGGAGTTCTACGACTCCAATTTTTGAAAATCAAGGAAGCATTTCAAGCTTCGATTTTCGTTATTCTTTTCTCCTAAATTAATTGATACTTTCGCTCACACGATATTCTAGTAAGTAGACCGAGAATAGGATAGAAGTTCCTAGGGTTGGATTCAAAGAGATCTAGAAAGATATTCAAATCGGTGTATATTGCGATTTGATAGCCAACGAATCAATTCGTTTCTCCACAAGCGGATGATTTGCTTAGGAGAAGGTATAATATTTACTTTTCCGCTTTTATATTCTCGTATGTGCATAAGAATTAATTACTTATGTAATTAATTAAACATGTGAATCATGCGGTTTTATGAGCCCCTCATACAGGTTCCATCAAATTATACAAAAATAATCACCAGTCCATGGTGGACAAGATTAATAAGTCTATTATTAATGTGGCGTGTTTTGTAGATAAATATTAAATTTCTAAATTTTTTATTTTCCGACTATAATTTTTTATTAGAATATATTTCATATTATTTAATAAAAACTAATAAAAAATAAGAATAAAAAAACAAAAATTATAGTAACTCGTGTGTAGGAATTGCAATGGGCCGAATTTGGATCGGCTTGGTCTAGATCCAGATCTGTAAATTTTGACTTGAGTCCATATCCAATCAAGATCCATTGGATCTTTTTTAAGATCCATGTCTAGATTCATCCAATCTGTCTGGTCCGCGTGTCTGACCTAGATCCATGCATTTTATTTTTTATTTTCTTAAAAATTCTAAATATGCTAAAATTATAATAAAATTATGATAAAAATCTAAATCCACAATACTTCAACAATTGATTAAAAAACACTATAATTCATACAAAACACTACAATAATTTAAAATAAGTCATAAATTTTTTAAATAGTTTTATAATTATTAATGTGCCAAAAGAGTTGCGAAGAAATCTATCGCAATTAAAATCAAAATTTTAAATTTATAGAAAATCTTAAATGTTACACCTACTGACCTACTATTGCATCCCCAAAATTGTGGTCTAGTTGTGGTACGAAAGTTGGCCGAGGCGTGCGGCCGAGGCCGTGTCGAGGCGCGGTGCCGAGACACAACGTGACGTGGTGCATGACGTTGCAACGGGGCAACGTGAGATAACTCGAGGGCTATTGAGAGTTGGGTGATTGTGTGCAAGCCTTGGTTCCTTTTTATGTGAGTAATAAAAAGGTTGGGAGTGAGATATCCCCTAAACTTGTGTGTCCCTTTGTTTAATATTATATCCGCTGCGTAATACTTAATCGGGGGTAAGGTTTGGGCAACATAATCCATCCATAGGCGGGCGCAAGTGCTCGTTGTGAGAAGGCTGGTCAAGGTGTGCGTGCATTGGCGCCGGCACAGGGCGAAAAATTCAGGTCACCGAATTACCCCGTGACACCTACTTTAATATCATCTACATTTAGATCCTAAATAAGATATGGGTTTAAGAAGTAAATTAGTTTTATGGTTTGATTTAATTATATTTAAAATAATATATAAATAAAAAAAAATATATATATATAATATTAATAAATAATTAAATAGGCGGGTACAGAGACTGGATCTGGATTTCGAAATATGAATATCCAGATTCGATACTGAATATTTTTTTAAAATTCCAGATTTGATTCGGATCCAGTAAGTCCAAAATTTGAAGGACACATATACTAAAAAATGGATATGGTCCACTAATATGACATTGTTACATCAAACATGAACAATTTATATTGTACCCACCGCATACGTTGAAGTAGTCTTACTAAATTACAAAATTACATGCATCTGTTGTTAAGAAAAACATATAAAGATTAATAACACTTATCTTAAATCAAAATTAATCTTTATTTTTGTGGTAAAATTTACTTAACCGGGTATGATATAAAGAATGCATGAATCATTACTTTAATATCGGTTTATGGTTATATTATTCGAAATCTTAATCAAACTGTAATTATTATACTTTTCGCGGACGAAAAAAGTTATTTTTTTGTATATGAACAAATTTGGTGCAATGTAAAAAAAAATTGTAGAGAAAGATCAGTTTTTCCTATAAAACTTTGAACATTAACTTGTAAAAGTGATTTTTCTTTTAAATGCAAGAACTTAGGCTTAAATTTATACTTTTCACATCTAAATTGCACAAGAATAATCACCCGTTCGTGTTGAACGAGATTAATACGTTCGTAAATGATGTGTCATGTTTTTCTAATATATATTAAATGTTTAATAAAAAAATATATTAATTTTAAATTTTCATCTATAATTTATTGATTAGAGTATAATTTAACATTATTTAATACAAACTAATACAAAATCAAAATCAATATTTGTTTTTATGGTAAAACATACTTAACCAGATTGGATAAGATACATGTAATTAGATGTGATCACGATTACAATTCAAATTATAATTTTATTTTCGGTCCACGATATCATTATTTAAAATCGTAATCGAACAATGATTATTATGATTCTCATGTTCAGAACCCAACTATCAGAGAAATGGTTACATTTTTCAAAACGATTTGCTATAATTCGATTATGATTCGATTTCGATAATTATAATTTTTTTAAATAACTCTAAATATAATATTAAAAGTAAAAGAAAATAATATACTTTTATTGGAGAGAGAAAGAGAAAGTAACGAGAAACTCGCGTAGAAGACGCAAGGCAGAAGCTCCATATCTTTGGTATTTGCTTGCTTACGCTCTCTGCTCTCTTCTGCACAATCTGCACTTATTTTTGCCTTACATCACCACTCCTTTTTTTTTTTTTTTTTTCTGGTCAAATCTTTGATCATTCTTTCCACCACAACTTATGTACTTTTGCTCTTGCTCCACATTTTTTTCCCACTGCCATTTAATATATTATCCCACATTTTTTTAATCACATTATCCAGTCTCGAAATTGGTAGAGTATACTCCTTTTTCATTTTTTTTATTAAGATAAGATAAGCAACTAAGACAAGATTTATGCAATATTCTAAAAGTGCCGCTTTAGTCGGGAGATGGAGGGGACTAGCGTCTAGCAGATAGGCGGAGTCTAGGGAGATCTAATTATAATGTTTATTTTTTATATTTTTAAATTATATTTTATAATATAAATTATATCAACATATATTATTTACAATTTTATTTTCTGATTCATATTAAAAAGTTAAAAACACATAATAAATTAAATAAAATATAATATAATATAATATAATAAATAAAATATAATATAATATAATATAATAAATAAAATATAATAAGTTAAATAAAATATAATATCCATAGTTTTGAAAGTTAAAACTATGTATTTGTAATCTAATATTCAATATCATCATTGTCATAGTTTAATATTTTTAACAAATTAAAAAATATTAGAAAATCTTAGCAGTTTGCTCAGCCCGCCTAGCATATAATCAAATCGACAATGCTCCTTCTAGACGTTTAGACCAATTTTTAGAACACAGATTATATGTAACTGATGATCTCTTAAGCTGAAATATTAAATTTCAAAAGATAAATTAGTTTTTTAGAAATGAAATATTACAACATATATATATATATATATATATGTTTTTGAAATTTTTAACATTTACTGTGGTATAACATTTTAACATTTACTGTGGTATAACAACTATATATTCATAAATTAAATCTTAACCAATAATGTTGGCAGATATATATTTTTCCAACTTAATCAGAATTTTATTTTGAAAATTACAAATAACAGTGACATATTTTTCCAACTTAATCTGAATTTTATCTTGAAAATTACAAATAACAGTGACATATTTTTCAACTTAATTTGATTTTTGTTTTTAATTTAATTCGTTTTTATTTTTAAACACATATTTTTCTATTGTAAACTAATTTCGTAAAATATAATAAGCTATATAAAATATATCATACTATATGCATAAAAACATTTTCAATTTATTTAAAATTAATTTCGCCGTGATCTAAGAATGTCATACAAAATTACTGATAATGCATATCATGCCGTACCCAATTTTTTTTATTTAGATTCTTTATTGTAATTTAATTGGAAAAACAATTGAAATTCAGTCCATTATGTTAACATAACAAAATCATTAGATCAGTTATAATTAATAATTCAATTAAAACACTATAACACAATGTATAAATATGTGTATGTTAGAAAGCAAACTTTAAAATTTATAAAAAAATGACTATATGTAGTAATATCCTTGATAAATTAAGTAGCAAGAAGGCTATTATATACTTTTAAGAAAATTTTAAGTAATCATTTGGTTTGATAGATAAAACTGATAGGTTAATCACTTTTAAAAAATTTCATTTCTATTCCTGATTCCTCATTTCTTACAAACTTCTTGAGAATTTCATTCCTTTTTTATGTTCTCTTAATTATTAAAATGAATTATTATTTAATTAATTTAAAATATTTTTAGATTTTTTCCTTAATCATTTAAATGAGTATTTTAATAATTATTAAAATACAAAGAATGAATATAGTTCCTAAGAAAATATTAAAGTGACGGGTTATAAATAAAAGATGAGATAATTTAATAGTATAATTTTTTATTCTTAAGAAATTAATTATTTCGAACAAACGATTGTACAAACAGTCAATAAACCTAAACTTGGAATAATTCATTGCCAAATACAAACACTCAATAAACCTAAACTTGAAATAATTGATTGCCAAATACTAAGTCTCTAGTTGAAATTTTTTTTCTTTTCGAATTTTTTTGAAAGGTCTACAGAAATAGTTTATAATTAAAAAATTTTATTTATATTTAATGAAGTCAAAATATTCGGCACATAATTTAATTTAAAATAATATTACCTCTGTTTCATTTATTTAGATTCATTTTTATCAAAAAAGTTCTTACAGTTTTGGTCAAAGTGAGTCTAAATAAATGGGATGGAGGGAGTATATTATTTCAAGTGAGATTTAAAGTCTACTAACTATACATACATACCTCAATTTAAAATAATATTCCCTCCGTCCCACGAAAGTAGTCCATCTTCCCCGATTGTGACGTTCAAATAAAGTAGTCTCATTTCATTTTTTGACAAATTTTAAAACTAAAAAGTAAGGGTATTAAAGTAAATCTAATAAAACAAAGAGGAATAAAATAATATATTAATTGATTTGCCCGTAAAAAAAGGAGGACTACTTTTGTGGGATTGATATAATATATCAAATGAGATTCAAATTTTACTCATTACGCATCTTATTAAAATCAAAATATATTACTTCCCCCATCTCATTTATTTAAATATATTTTGACAAAAGAAAACTATTACTCCCTCCGTCCCGCTAGATTAGACGCATTTTCTTTTTTGGGACGTTCCACTAGATTAGACACATTTATATTTTTAGTAAGTTTTACAACATAAAAGTGATCGTGGGTCATAATTGCTAAAAACAAATATAAATTAAATATTAATTTACGATCCAAAAGCAAATGCTTCTAATATAGCGGGACAGAGGGAGTAAATTTTTGATCAAAATGTATCTGATTTAACAGAAGGAGGAAGTATTAAAATTTATATAGAATCAAAATGTATATAATTTTGATTGTAACGTTGAATATATGAATAATTTTATGTTCCAAAAGAAAAAGTGATTAGTTGACTTTTAACCTGAAAAATTAATGAAAATGTTACCGATATGTGTGTGATGCCTAATATTTCTGCATAGGTACTATTCTATGTCTAGGCCCAACTTGCTCTATTCTTTTGCTGTCCAATCTCACTTGGACCTTGCAATAGTGATGTAACATTTCCAACTATTATTTCTATGTCATACTCCCTCCGTCTACGAATTTTCTTCCTAGTTTGACCCGGTGCGGATTTTTATGTAGTGCTTTGACTTTGTGTGATGATATGTAGTGAGTGAAGTTTGGATCCCACTTAATATAGTGTTTTAAATTGTGTTGTGTGTAGTTAGTGGATGTTGGGTCCCACTTAATGTATTATATTAAATTCAGTTGTGTGTAGAGAGTGTGGTGGGTCCACTTTACATAAATGGAAAGTTGAATTAGGAAGCTTTTTCGTGTAAGGATTAAAATGGCAAATTAGGAAGGAAATTCGTGCACAGAGGAGTAATAATTATTCTTCTTTTCAGATAAAAAAAATATATTACTCTCATATAAACTTCATTTATATAATACGACCCAGCTGCACGATATATATAAAATTTTCTTATTATTCTTCTTCATTTTCATTTATTTATCTATAATTTGGTAACTCCGACATTTAGGCTTGAAGGCCTATTCTCATGTAGTAATATTATATTCACATCTTAATTTAATTCTTAGACGATAAGTTTTTAGTATAATTTAAAAATATCACAATTTGCATATACCCCAAACTTAGGAAGCAAATACAAATCCAAATATTGACGTAAAATGTCAAATCGAAGGCAAGGAACAACTAAATAATAAATAAAGATTAATAATAATCATTAATTTCAAAAAAAAAAAAAGATTAATAATAATCATTTAAACTCCAAAACTATTACTACCATCTTTTAATATAAGAATTTAATCATCAAGGGAGAGAAAGGGATGTCAACGTCATCATTTTTCATTTATATTCATTTGGAAATTTAAACTCTGTTTCCAATTGCGATCATATCATGCAACCAAGAAAACATTAATGAGTTTGCATGGGCAATAATAATTGTCTTAAATATTGCTTCACCCCAAAGCCAGAACATTCAATAATGCTTGTTGACTCAAAAAAAAAGAAAAGAAAATCAATCAAAAGATAAGAGTATATGCATATATATATTTTCTCCATCACTTTTCTTGCGTGATAATGATGAGAATTTAAAGAATGGCCACTCCAAGACTCCATTGCTTTAATGAACTCTCTCTCCTTCTCTCTCTCTCTCTCTCTCTCTCTCTTTCCAAATTCTACTATATAAATGCAGCAGCAGCAGCAGCTGGAGCTGTGGCTTCCATTCTCACTCGTGGTTTGTATTGAATCAGCTATGGTTGGGTAGCCCTCGCTGGAGAAGCAGGGCACGTGCATGTTCAAGGTAAGCACGTGATCATGGTTGTGTTTCTGGAATTTGCACGTGCTCCCCTTCTCCAACATGGGTTCCTCACTCTTCCTTTCTCCACAGACCTCAGCCTCCATGGATGCTGTGATTATTTCCCTTTCATTAACTTTATTACTATATATTATAGGTCATTTGTTAATGTTTCAGTTCTTACACTACAAATAGGTGCTCTCAAGAGTTCACATTAGTGAATTTTCTGATGTTCTTTTGGGGATTAGATTTGATTATGATATCAAGTGACGTGGCTTCTTTAATTTACGGCTCAACCGAAGAACTTAATTACACATTTTCTTTTGTGCTTTTTAAAGACAACAATATATATATATATATATATATATGTTCCATGTGATTCATGTATCTATTTTGAAATTTATTTGTTGATTTATTGGTGCAGCAAGTGAATATAGAGACGTTCAATATCTTTTTATTTCATGTTTCAAAATATTACAAAAAGTTGCATGCGGCAAATGAATTAACACGACCTACCTATTTGGATGAAATGCTTTTGTTTTGATGCTCAACAACACAAAGGCTAAGTGCTCAAATACAATTGAAAAGAAAAGAAATTCTTTCTGCAGTGTTGCGACTGAGTTGGACAATATGTGTTACAAAATTAAGAATAAATAAAATATCAGAGGTATATATATGAATATGGGGTTAGGTAGTGAGGGGTGAAGTTGTTGTTTTCTTTTTTCCTACCGCCAAAATGGGGAAAAGTAGGAAGTATTTGTATGAAATCAAAGTAGATTATAGAGTTAGGAAATGATGCAATCCCTAGCTACATACCTACCATTGATATTTTTTGGCTACACACCCGTCTATACATGTTATGTGTATGCATGATGCCAATGAGTGGTGCTCTTCACGTTATTACAATCATAATAGAATCCTTAGGGGGTGCGTTTGGTTTCATATATACACGAAGGTGGATAGCTATTATTAGTGTGAATAGTGTTACTGTTATACCAACATAAATAATATGTCGAATGTGGAATGATAAATATTAGGTGTAGAATAGTAGAATAGTACCAGGTCCTGAGTTTTATCTCGAGCTCGGTAGATATAGGGATATTATTAATATTTTCTACCTTCATCTCATGTACCAAACACATCCTTAGTTCATGATTATATTTTATTAGAAATCATATTTCCTAATCTAATTGTGATTACTACATTTTAGGGTTTGGAATTGAAATCTTCTTTTAGTTTGAACTGGCGTTCTAATTTCAAAATCTCCGATTTCAGTTTCAACAAATTGCAAATTCTTTTTGAACGAAAGTAAATTAAATATATGTATATATATGACTTTATAAATTAAAATATATTTTTTAAATTATAAAAAAATATTTTATATAATATTATTCCATCTGTCTAATTTTTTATGACACTTACTATATTGTATGTCACAATATTATTCCATCTGTCTAATTTTTTATGACACTTACTATATTGTATGTCACAATAATAATAACTAAGTTTTTTTTTTTAAAAATAAACATTTTACCCATTAAAAGTTAATTCACTTTATTGTGTGGTTCATCACTTTACACATTAAAAAAATAGTTATTTTCTTAATACTTGTAGCAAAAAGTAACGTATCATAAATAACGAGACGAATAGAGTATAAAGAATAAAAATGAATTATGAGTAGACAACATCTTAAATTATGTTAGTAACTGACGATTCATGATTTTGAACTCTTGAAACCACAATCAAACCGATCTCTATACAATTACGATTTTCGAAACTGCTAGTTTCCATTGATAGTTACTATTCTTTTGAACACAACTGCCAATAAGAATCAAATGTAGTACTAGTAAAATTAAGGGTGTGATTTGTAAACAGAGTCGGGCCATAGAAATGGAAGAGATGGATGGCGTAAGAAACAGAAATGGAGTGAAAGTGAAAAGTGATGTTTGGCCTTAGAAAGTGGGGGGTGTGCCTATGTAACAGGCTGTTGTTGTTGGAAATTGAAGAGAAGAAGAAGAAGAATAGGTTGAGACTTGAGAGAGGCAAAAGTAATAGTAAAATGGATAAAAAGTGGAGTGGAGTGGAGTGGAGTAGCAAATATTTTGAAGGTAAATAGTGAGACAGCAACATGAAATAAAGCATTACTCTGTCTGTCACTGTGTGTTCAAATTACCAAATGTACACGCAACGCACCGCACTCATTTCCAGATTCACTGTCCCCTCTCTCCCCATATATTTTTCTTTTTCATTCCAGAATTATTGTCATTTTATACTTTTTATTCACCACTCCCAAATTCTTAAATATAATTACAACTCTATATCATCTTTAATTGTAGATTTTATATTATTTGTATTAAAATGGCTATTTTTATACAATGTATATATGAAATTGGGACAAAAGGAAGCGGGCCGGACAAAATTGTGAGAGAATGGGGATCTCGTATTCAAGATGGCCATATCGTATAGTATGAAATTACTATATTTAACACAACATCACTTGCCAAACACAGGGTTCGCAAGGCATACATATATGGAGATGCATGCATGCATGCGTGCATGGTAGTTGAGGAATAAATATATACTCCATAGTATATGGTAAATAACATACTCAAAATGGAAAGAGAGAGAGTGAGAGGAGAGATGAATGAGGGAGGTGAAGATGAGTGGATCATAGATTGTTGGAATTAGGGTTTGAATTATGAATGGCCTTGATGAAGTCGGGAAAGGATAATTTCATCAGTTTCTAGAATATGTTTCTTGGCTCATTCATAGCCATATCTTTAATTTTAAAACCTCTGTTACCCTGAATCTCATCGTAAAAATAGTTCTTCCCCAATAGTTTAGTTTAATTAAGCTCTGAGAGAGAAGAAAAACCGTCGGATTGTTTTTGTAAATTGTAAGAGTCACGATTTATTAACTCGTGCAAAAGACTAGTCTACTTCTTAACTTGTTCTTGTGATTAATACTCAACTAGTCTAAAGAAGAGAGTATCATAGTTAGTGGATTATCAATCTTTGTGACTGATCATTGATGTAGAGGATTTTCCGAACCATGTAAAATTTATTATGTTCTTTGCTTTCAGCATATTTAATTTCCAATCTATTTTGCTACTAACTTGCATATCTATATGTCGCATACATACTTATCAATATGTTGTTTAAAGAACACTTGGATATTAAAAGATTTTTATAATAAGATCAACCAACTTAAACACTAATCATCTGCATACGACCTGTTAATTCATAGATCACATGTCGGGGTAACGAATCATTTATATATGTCATCAAGACTTTACCTGAACATATTAACTACTCCTTTACATGAACAAATGACATGTTAATCTGCGCAAGCTTACCAGATTAAGAGAGTATTAAGGTTTGTATACTTTAAAGCGTGCTTAAATTTTAGACGTTGTAACTTGTTTTCGATTCCATTAATGAGAATAAATGTTTCTATCGTTGGTTTGTAATTTATTTTCTATTAATTATTTAATTGAAAATAAGTTTCTTTTATACAATTGTAGACTGTGTGGTGGATCCATGATCACGAAAGGTAACACAATCGGCTCCGTTGTAGAATAAAGTTCACAGCCTAGACAGACTAGGACAGTCAAGTCGGTAATGGTTGCATTATCATTCGATGCAAGAGTTGAAATTAGTCAGCATAATGATATCGGTATATATATGTTGTCACACATGCTTGCACACACACACACACACATATATATATACTCCCTCCGTCCACGAAAAAAAGTTCCTAATTTGCTATTTTCGTCCGTCCACAAAACTTCTTCCTACTTTAAACTTTCCATTTATAGTAAGTGGACCCACGATACTCTCTACACACAACTCAATTTAATATAATACATTAAGTGGGACCCAAAATTCACTAACTACACACAACACAATTTAAAAAAATATATCAAGTAGGACCATCATTCCACTCACTACATATCATCATTAAAGTCAAAAGCACTACATAAAAACCTGCACCGGATCAAATTAGGAACTTCTTTCGTGGACGGAGGGAGTATATTGTTAAGCTAAAAATCAAACTGTAGTACGTGGCGTTGTTAAGTCCAGACCCACTGTTCGTTAAATGGAATCAGTATCGGGCACGAGGAATTTTTCCAGCCAATATACTTCTAGTTATTATATTAAATTATGTTCGACTAAAAACGTATCCTAAGAATTTGTAATACGTAGTAGCCGACCCGAATGTCGTATCTCAAGGGAAGACTATGCAGGGCAATGATTAAAAGTACTAAAATGAGATAAAATGAGATAAAAGAAATCCTAAAACACTCTAGATCAACTTGAGGTAGAATTATACTAAGTTAAAGAGAAAATTAAACTAGATAACAATAGAAAGACAATCTAGGGTAACAATTATCCTAAACCTAGGTTCAATGCTTCTTTGATTAAATCATATCTCTAACGGGATTTTTCCTAAGTTGATTAACTAAACACCTACGTGTTCTTAAAGCTAATCCGTGTCTAGCACTCACGTGTATAGATCACACTTAAGAAACATTTCAATTCAAAACACGATTTTCTATTTTACGTTTTCGATTAATAGGGTTGGTTGTTCAATTACAAAAGAGATATAGAATAATTCATTGCAATCCATTCTATATCTTGAGTTCATATGATGATCAAACATATAAGACTCATGAAGCACAAATCAAACAACCATACAAGAACAAATTAAAGCATTAAACCAAAGATTAAGACAATATAATCCTAGAGAAATATTTAGCCAACCATATCGAAAAGTAAATCCATAGAAATATTCATAAAGATAAACTTACTAGAATCCGAAAGCAAAGATTAGAACGATCCTTCAATCTCTTGAGAATCTACTTCTATCTAACGAAAAGCAACAAGTAAAAGAGTCTTTTCTAACTATTCTAAACTATCTCTATCAGTTATTCTCGCCAAATTCACGACAAGAATAGACTTAGTAAGTCTGAAAACTGCAGGCCAGCGGTCGCTGGCTATGGGTTTCTGTCTCCTTTTGTAACGCAGGGCCAGCGGCCGCTGGGCCCTGCTCTCTGAAATCTTCAGTAAAGGCACCCCAGCGGGCGCTGGGGTGCCAGCGACCGCTGGTACTCTGTGGCAGCTTCTCTTCTCATACTCGTCTCAACTCTTTCTTCTTCACGCGGTTTCGCCAAACATCCTTTCTAGCTCAATTCCATCTCCTTTTCAACTCCTGCATCCAAATCATAGAACACATGAACCGGCATAAAACAAGAAATAAAATGACACGAAACAAAAGACAAACATAAAGAACACGACAATACGACACACAAAAACATAACCAAAAACCTACTAAACAACTCCCCCACACTTAATCATTTGCTTGTCCTCAAGCAAAATACCACAACTAAGCATTAACATATACTAATAATCGACATATAAGCCCAACCACCATTCATAACTTCAAACCAACATTAGACTAAGCTCAATTCCCAACGTATTCGGTCACTCGAATAAGAAGTAATGTTGCCCGTTACCAAGTTCATCAATATGCATATGACCATGATATACACACATCTCACATCCCCCTCTCGTTCATATGTCAAATTCCCCTTTTATTAAAGCCATTCGAGATTCTTTTTTTTTGTACGCCTTTCTAGCGTTTATTAATAATATATTTTTTTTGAAGAGTTAATACTCTTGTTTTTTTTTATTGAGGGAAAACCGGACACATGAACAAAAAGGGGTAGTCACTCATAATCCAAATCATGATCACTATGTATACCGACTAATAAAAGTAACATGCCCCACATGTCATCTTAAGCACGCAACCTAGCCCGTCAAAAATCAAACTTAGCTAATATTCCACCTATACAGTCCACATACGGGGCTCACATAGCAACTATCAATATATATCAACAATAAGCTATTGCATAAAAACATACAAAAGCAAGCAAACATAAAAAACAAAGAAAGATATGCAAGAAAGAAAGTACCCCCCCCCCCCCCCACACACACACACACACTTAATTTTTACTACGTCCTCGTAGTAAGGAATTAAAGAGAAGGAACTTCCCTGACAATACGTAAACCCGGCAACAAGCTGAGGAACGGAATACTCCTAGATTGTACCTACAACCAAAAACATAACACAAAACATAAAATAGCACAAGTAAAGAAAAGTAAAAATAAAACATAAAAAAGAAAAATAAAGTAAAAGAATAACTAAAATGCCGGAGGATCATGTGGATCCTAATAGTCGGATGGAGGTGGAGGATGAGGATGGATTCCCGTCCAGTTAACCCACTGTGTCTCCAGAGAGGAGACACGTGTATCAATAGAATCGAGACGGGTATCCATTGAGCGAAGAATGGACGTCTGAGTGTCAAGCCTTCCAAACAAGTCAGTTTGGAAGGATCTGAAGTCATCTCGGGTGAAGTAATCAGTACCGAAACCACTCCCGGAGCCACTGGCAAAACCGCCTTGATCATAGGTGCCTTGGTAACCTCCATGATATCCACCTTGTTGCTCTCCCTCGTATGCACGCTCCTCCATCTCGGCATCAACACCGGTGGGGAATTCATCAGTCTCGGGAGGAGTCTCGGTAGATGGTTCGGCCCCTCCTGCTCTCTCCAGAGCCGCCTCACGCTCACGGAAACGTCTCACGCATTCTCTTCGTTCATAGGGAACGAAGGAAGTCTCGTGGGAGTCAAGGAGGCCGGCATGTTTAAGAAACGTAGCATCCAAGGTTAGACTCTTTATCCATCGGTAGTTGTGTGGTACCTGAAATCCAAAGTGAAGAGCAAGACGAAAAGCAATATATGCTAGAGCTGGATGAGTCTTTTTCCTATATTTAATTCCTTCGATCTGAGTCCAGATGAAAGAAGACATACATACCTTCTGCCCTTTAACAGCGGCAGATAGGAGAAAACACTCATTAGTACTGACCTTGTTGGCTTCCGCCTTTCCTGAAATGTTAAAAGCAATGAATTTATGCAACAGGGAAAGGGCGTCATCCTTAATGAAGCCACTAGGGGTGCCATTCGGGTTCCAATTATGGAGCCCGGTAAGGTCGTACCAAGCAGCTACCGGATTAAACCCTTTTGGGGTTCGGGTAGTTGCTCCTCTAGACGAGGAGAATCCAAAAATAGAGCACATAAGAGATCGATTAACATTAACATTATTCCCTAAAAGCCTACAGTGGAAAGAATTATGTCCATCTCCAAATTCAAATGTAGAAAATAATTCATAGGACAATTCTCTATACCCTTCTAGGTTACCACTATCCGAAAGCTTTAAAAGGCCTAATGCTTTCAAATACTTGCACAATTGAGAACTAACATGCACCCTATTCAACAAATTCCAATCAAATTGATACCCATGATTAAATGGTAAATCAAATAATCGTAAGAAAATTTGACCTTCCACGGGTTCATAAATTGGAAACAATGAAGAACGAAATCGGGTGAGTTGGAGATTCTCCCTTTGGGTTTCATTTTGCTCTTCTTCTTCCTCGGGCTCTTCCACACGGCGCCGGATGTTCCTAGACATGGAGATTAACACAAATAGTAAGAAAAAATTAAAAAGAAAAGAGAAAAACACCAAAATGTGGATTTGAGAATGTGATGGAGGAAAAATAAAAATATATGGATGAAAAGGATGGAGAAATGGTGGGTAGAAAAAATTTGGTGGATTTGGTGTGGAATTGTGAAGATTGGAAAGGGAATTGAGAACTAAAAAGACTAGGGTTTAAGTTGGGGAGGAAGTAAAACAGGAGAAGAATGGGAAAGTAAAAGAAAAAGAGGGAAAATAGAGGTTTAAATCCGCGTCTGGAATTGCCAGCGGCCGCTGGCTATGACTTTCTGTACTTTACTGCGCGACTGGGCCAGCGGCCGCTGGGTTTCCAGCGGTCGCTGACCCTTAGGTTCTGTACTCTCCTGCTGCGCAATGCCAGCGGCCGCTGGTTTCCCAGCGGTCGCTGGCTATGCGTTTCTGTTCCTTTCTTCTTCTTTCCACCTCCTCTTAAATTATCTTCTTCTTGGCTCCTTCCTACATCAACACAAACTCGATTAAGACCATCATTCACATAAATCAAACACAAAATCAAAAACAAAAATAAAAACAAAAACAACTAAATAAAGGTGTGGGTTGCCTCCCACAAAGCGCTCGTTTTATGTCATGAGCTCGACACCTTCCCATTACTTCAACATTTACTTGCATCTTCGAGTACTAGAGACTCGATCCCTCTCTTAGAAACCTCTCCTTCTAGGTATTGCTTCACTCTTTGTCCATTAACCCGAAACTTCTCCTTTGTTTGCGGGTTTAAAAGCTCTACTGCTCCATACGAAAACACTTCCGTGATCTCAAAAGGGCCACTCCAACGGGATTTGAGTTTTCCCGGAAAGATTCAAAGTCGAGAATTGAAAAGTAACACTTTCATCCCTGGCTCCAAATGCTTTCGTACGATCTTTCGATCATGGAGCTTCTTAACCCTATCCTTGTAAATCCGAGAGTTCTCAAATGCCTCATCCCTTAGCTCTTCCAACTCGGACATTTGGAAGAACCTCTCTTCTCCTGCACGAATCATTTCCATGTTCGTCTCCTTGATGGCCCACATCGCCTTATGCTCAACTTCGAATGGAAGGTGGCATGCTTTCCCATACACGAGCCTATAGGGACTCATACCAAGAACCGTCTTAAACGCGGTTCGGTATGCCCACAAAGCATCCCCCAACTTTGATGACCAATCCTTCCTTGTTGGCTTCACGGTTTTCTCCAAGATTCCCTTAACTTGCTTGTTACTTGTCTCTGCTTGTCCGGAAGTTTGAGGATGATAAGGAGTCGCCACCTTATGTCTAATGTCATACTTCCTCATGAGCTTCTCAAACAATTTGTTACAAAAATGCTTGCCTCCATCACTAATTATTGCCTTAGGAAATCCAAACCTGTTTAGGATATTCTCCTGCACAAACTTTAAGACAATATTAGCATCACATGTTCTCGCGGGGATAGCCTCCACCCACTTAGACACCTAATCTACAGCAAGCAATATATATTCAAAACCATTAGAGTTAGGGAATGGACCCATGAAATCTATGCCCCATACGTCGAAAATCTCAACTACGAGATAGTTAACTAAGGGCATTTCATTTCGTCGGCTTATATTCCCGACTCTTTGACATCTATCACATGAAGCATAAAATAAATGCGCATCTTTAAATAAAGAAGGCCAATATAAACCTAATTGGAGGACTTTGAAAGCGGTTTTACGGCCTCCAAAATGTCCCCCACATTCTGCTTCGTGACATAAGGACAAACCACTTTGCTGCTCGACTTCCGGAACACATCTCCTGATCACCTCATCCTTTCCTAGACAGAATAGGTAGGGATCTTCCCAGTAATAGTACCTGCAAGATCTAACAAATCTCGCCTTCTCTTGCGAGGTTAGATCATCACAGAGCTTATCCGCGGCCAAGTAATTCACTATATCTGCATACCAAGGAAATGAAGAAATGGAGAATGCATGCTCATAAGGAAACTCATCTGAAATTTTATCATTCTTGAAGACAATCAATGAGTCCTTAATATTTTCTAGCCTAGACAGATGATCAGCAACAGGATTATCACTTCCTTTTCTATCCTTAATCTCTAAGTCAAATTCTTGAAGCAATAGAATCCATCTAATCAATCTTGGCTTAGCTTGAGTCTTAGTGAGCAAGTATCTAAGGGCAGCATGATCACTGTGTACTATAACTTTAGACCCTATGATGTAGGACCTAAATTTATCCAAAGCAAAAACCACAGCAAGCATCTCCTTTTCTGTAGTAGTGTAATTAACTTGCGCATCATTCAAAGTCAAACTCGCATAGTAAATTACACGTTGCATATTATCCACTCGTTTCCCTAAGACAGCCCCTATAGCAAGATCACTAGCATCACACATTATTTCAAATGGTTTTGACCAATCCGGAGATACAACAATGGGGGCAGAAATGAGCTTCATTTTCAAAGTTTTAAAACCATGCTTGCACTCATCATCAAAATCAAAGGGAACATCTTGAGCAAGTAACCTACATAAAGGTTGGCTTATTTTGGAAAAATCCTTAATAAACCTCCTATAAAAACCAGCATGCCCAAGAAAACTCCTCACCCCCTTAACATTCACTGGAGGAGGTAGAGTCTCAATAACATCAATCTTAGCCTTATCAACGGCTATCCCTTTGCTAGAAACGACATAGCCTAACACAATGCCATTGGTAACCATAAAATGACTCTTCTCCCAACTAAGAGTAAGGTTACACTCAATGCACCGTTTTAAAACTATATCAATTTTCTTTAAGCAATCATGAAATGAATTACCGAAAATGGAAAAATCATCCATAAATACTTCAATAAAATCACCAATCATCTCAGAGAAAATTGAAAGCATGCACCTTTGAAAAGTTCCCGGAGCATTACACAATCTGAAAGGCATTCTTCTATAAGCGTAGGTTCCAAAAGGACTTGTGAACGTCGTCTTCGATTGATCCTCTGGAGCAATTGCCACCTGATAATAACCAGACAAACCATCAAGAAAACAATAAAATTCATGTCTAGCTAACTTATCAAGCATTTGATCTATAAAAGGTAAAGGGAAATGGTCTTTGCGGGTGACCGCATTTAACATCCTATAATCTATGCACATCCGCCAACCAGTGGTCAACCTAGTTGACACCAACTCTCCCTTCTCATTAGTTGTCACTGTGATGCCACCCTTTTTTGGAACAACATGAACAGGGCTCACCCACTCACTCTCGGCCACTGGATAGATTAATCCTTCAGCTAAAAGCTTAAGGATTTCCTTCTTTACCACCTCCATAAGATTGGGATTCAGTCTCCTTTGGCCGTCTCTGAATGGCTTTGCTCCTTCTTCAAGTATTATCCGATGCATACACATAGATAGACTAATTCCCTTTATATCTGCAAGACTCCAACCAAAGGTCTTCTTGTTCTCTTTCAATACTCCTACTAATGCTTCTTCTTGCTCCTCAGTCAGCTCGGAGAAAATGATCACCGGTTTTGTCTCTCCGTCTTCTAGAAACACATACTTAAGGTGCTTAAGAAGCTCCTTAAGTTCAACAGGACTACTCAATGGCTCATTCTTCTCTTCTCCTTTCACAACTTCCATCACCCCCACACTTGAGTCGAGGGCTAGGTCATTCTCATCTCGACTAGCTGCTATCTCCTCATCATCTAATTCCTGCAAAAACACCTTCTCGACCAAGGTATCAATAGCATCAATATAGTAACAAGTATCAGATAAACTTTGTACAGGATGAGGAGATATTTCCCTGACAGACAAGGAAATAGTTTCACCTAACACAGTCATTTGAAGTTTCCCATTTTTAACATCAATTAACGTGTTAGTTGTTGCCATGAAAGGTCTACTTAAAAGAACAGTATGTTCATTACTAGACTCTTGCACCTCACCAACATCAAGCACGACAAAATCAACCGGTACAATCAAATCTCCAACCCTAACTAAGATATCTTCAATGATTCCTTTAGGGTACCTAATTGACCTGTCTGCTAGTTGTAAAGACATTCTAGTGGGCTTCAAATTACCTAATCCTAATTTTAAGAAAATAGAATAAGGCATCAAATTAATTCCAGCCCCTAGATCTAACATACTTGTAACGGACTTACCATTGCCAAGTGAAATTTTGATGACGAAACTACCCGGATCTGTTTGCTTTGGAGGAAGTTGGTGCTTCAACACTGCACTTGCTACTTCAGAAACAACAATCTTCTCGTCATCCATAAAACATCTCTTCTTGGATGCAAGCTCTTTAAAGAACTTAACATATGCTGGAACATTCCTAATCACATCCAAGAGAGGAAGGTTGACATTAACCTTTGAAAGCATCTTGTAAAAATCCAAGAATTGTTGGTCTTGCTTTTCATTTCTCAATCGCCCTAGGAAAAGAATAGGAGGTTTATAAGGATTAGAAGCCTTATGCAAAACTCCTCCCTTTCCTTTCTCCTCAGAAGGGGCTACATCAATGATCTCCTCTTCAGGAGGAGTTACTGTGGTATTCTTTTTTTCCTTCTCATTCTCATCCTCATCAACCGGCATTCGGACTTGATTATCCACAACTTTACCACTTCTCAAAACAGTGACTGCTTGAGCTTGCTTTGGTTGACTTGGAAGCTTATCCTTTTTGTTCATCTGAACAAGCTCTCCAACTGTTCCTGCAAGCTGCCCAACTTGGGTCTCAATCCTCTTCATAGAGGCCTCCACTGTCTCAAATCGCTGATGACTAGCTTGAATAAATTTATTCAAATTATCCTCCATTGATGATTTGAAAGGACCTTGAGATGGAGCTTGGTGTTTCTGTTGTTGTGAGAAATGTTGTTGAGGTTGTTGGAATTGTTGGAACCCATGCTGAGGTGGCATTTGCTGACCTTGTGGTGCTAGTTGCCTCCAAGAGAAATTGGGATGATACCTATACCCCGGATTATAAGTGTTGGAGTATGGATCAAATTTCGGGCGCTGCTGAAAGTTTTGAAGAGCATTTACTTGCTCTTCCTGTTCTCGGTGTTGCTCGTATACATTGGCACAAACATTAGGCCCGTGCCCAAACTCTCCACAAATACCACAAGTCTCGCCTCCACCTCTTCTTGGTTGCTCATCCGCTGTACGGATAGCTTGTACTTGCCTTGTAAGCTCTGCTATCTGCCTCACCAAATCATTACTAGAGGTTGCTTCATTAACCTTCTTTTTCGGACCCCTGGAGCTTCTCTGTTGAGAATTCATTGCCATGTTCTCAAATATTTCTGTGAGCTTCTCTGCAGTCCGGTTTCCAATATCTCCTCCAGCTGCATTATCAACCATATACTGGAGGTTTTGATGAAGACTCTCATAGAAGAACTGATCGAGTAACTCTGGAGATAGGTTGTGATGAGGACACTGCATCTGTAGACTCTTGAATCTTTCCCAAGCCTCGTGAAGAGGCTCTCCATCCAACTGTGTGAAGGTCACCAACTGTGACCTAACCTCTTGTGTCTTTTGGTTCGGGTACCACTTTGACATGAATCTCTCAAACACTTGATTCCAATTTTGAAGAGAATTAGGAGCTAAAGACATAAACCATGTCTTAGCTCGGTCCTTGAGAGTGTACGAAAAGCACCGCATCTTCAGCTGATCCTCAGTCAGTCCTCCAAGTGGAAAGGTTTGGACGATGGCATAGAACTCCCGGATGAAGTTCAATGCGTCCTCTGCCGGCATACCATAGAAAGACGGGAGCTGGTTGAAGTGGATACTCTTGAGCTCGTAGTTCCGAGCTGCTTGTCCTAACACAATGGGTGATGTTGCAGCTCCTATCACCGGCCTAGCAAGTTCCCTCATCTGACGGGCTGCCATAACTGTGTGAGAACTCGACTCACTCCAATCTGTGTCTGAGTCTCGTGGGAGTGAATTCTCTGAATGATCCGTTCGATACCCTAACTCCAAAGTGTAGCCGTTTTCAACCTCCTCTTCCAGGTTGACTGTTTGCAACTCACTTCTTCGATGTATGTTGTCCAACACAGGTGCCAATTTCTTATTCAAACTTCGGCATCCGTGCATGCACTAACTAACACCACGAAAAGAGAGGTCAAACGTAACTTGCGGTTGAAAACTCCAAACAACAACAAAAACGAAAATAAAAACACAACAATCACTAAACTGAACAATCACAATACGGAAAACAAAGAAAGAAAAGAGCAAAAACAAACAAGCACTAAAAATCAAAATGCCTATAGCCTTCCCCGGCAGCGACGCCAATTTTGTTAAGCTAAAAATTAAACTGTAGTACGTGGCGTTGTTAAGTCCAGACCCACTGTTCGTTAAAGGGAATTAGTATCGGGCACGAGGAATTTTTCCAGCCAATATACTTCCAGTTATTATATTAAATTATGTTCGACTAAAAACGTATCCTAAGAATTTGTAATACGTAGTAGCCGACCCGAATGTCGTATCTCAAGGGAAGACTATGCAGGGCAATGATTAAAAGTACTAAAATGAGATAAAATGAGATAAAAGAAATCCTAAAACACTCTAGATCAACTTGAGGTAGAATTATACTAAGTTAAAGAGAAAATTAAACTAGATAACAATAGAAAGACAATCTAGGGTAACAATTATCCTAAACCTAGGTTCAATGCTTCTTTGATCAAATCATATCTCTAACCGAATTTTTCCTAAGTTGATTAACTAAACACCTACGTGTTCTTAAAGCTAATCCGTGTCTAGCACTCACGTGTATAGATCACACTTAAGAAACATTCCAATTCAAAACACGATATCCTATTTTACGTTTTCGATTAATAGGGTTGGTTGTTCAATTACAAAAGAGATATAGAATAATTCATTGCAATCCATTCTATATCTTGAGTTCATATGATGATCAAACATATAAGACTCATGAAGCACAAATCAAACAACCATACAAGAACAAATTAAAGCATTAAACCAAAGATTAAGACAATATAACCCTAGAGAAATATTTAGCCAACCATATCGAAAAGTAAATTCATAGAAATATTCATAAAGATAAACTTACTAGAATCCGAAAGCAAAGATTAGAACGATCCTTCAATCTCTTGAGAATCTACTTCTATCTAACGAAAAGCAACAAGTAAAAGAGTCTTTTCTAACTATTCTAAACTATCTCTATCAGTTCTTCTCGCCAAATTCACGACAAGGAATAGACTTAGTAAGTCTGAAAACTGCAGGCCAGCGGCCGCTGGAAGGCCAGCGATCGCTGGCTATGGGTTTTTGTCTCCTTTTGTAACGCAGGGCCAGCGGCCGCTGGGTTTCCAGCGGTCGCTCGGCCCTGCTCTCTGAAATCTTTAGTAAAGGCACCCCAGCCCAGCGACCGCTGGTACTCTATGGCAGCTTCTCTTCTCATCCTCGTCTCAACTCCTTCTTCTTCACGCAGTTTCGCTAAACATCCTTTCTAGCTCAATTCCATCTCCTTTTCAACTCCTGCATCCAAATCATAGAACACATGAACCGGCATAAAATAAGAAATAAAATGACCCGAAACAAAAGACAAACATAAAGAACACGACAATACGACACACAAAAACATAACTAAAAACCTACTAAACATATATGTGTATTGTGTGGTTTTGCAATGAGATAAGTTTTTCGTGTTGTTGCTAAAAACGAGGTCTCGAAAATTATTTATTTCTTAAGCTATGATAATGACATAAGTATACGTGGTTGATTATGCACTGCTTTGATTCATTTGCACTTGCGGGTTTTTCACAACCCTATATAGTAATATTTTGGGTAGTGGTGATTGATTTAGCGAGAAATGCTTGATTGTTGTCGCATGGAATCGCGTCTCGGTAAATGTCGAGTGCATTAAATCCTTGTGAGACGTTAAATAAGGTTCATTATATAAGAAATTCGGCAGGTTGGAGTTTATTCCATATATTATAATTACGGTCTGAACCAGATCACTCACAAATAAATACATTAATTAATTTTGAGTTGTTAGCGAAATCAATTAATTAATGGATTTAAGAATCTTAAATGCAGTAAATAATTAATAATAAAATGAGTATTGCATCTGTAATTTGAGTGGCGCCGGATAGTTTAATATTTATCCTGTAGTTGAGTTGATTAAATATTAATATAAGATATATACTTTATTATATTTCGTAGAGTAATTAATTGAAGTCAAAATTAATTTTTTTCAATTAATTAATTAAAGTCAATGTTTGATCGGGTCAATTAATTTAAATTAATTGGGTCAAATTGACTTAGTTATTAATTATTTAAATAAATAAAGTTAGGATTTGACTTGGTCAATTAATTGGATAAATAAATATTAGAAATAAAGTTGGACTTGGTGCTATGTTGGAAGGTCTAGACCAATACCCCTTTGAAGCCCTAACCTAACCTTAAATTACATCTATAAATAAGAGGGGTGAAAGCCGATTTACTTAATTACTTCATCAAGATGTGAAAATCAACCACACACACTACATCTTTAGTGTGTGTTTTTGTCTACACACACTACAAACTAAGTGTGTATTTTTCGAATTCAATGTATTTCAACCTTGGGAATTCGATTCTTCCATCTTTGATAAAATCCGACTGATTATCGCCACACAATAGTCGGACTTTAGGTGAGGGTCATATGCTAGAAGTTTCATATGTGGAATTCCTTTGAAAAGTTTAAGGAATTCTGACACTTGTGGAGAATCGTCATGGAAAGACTATCAAGTGTCTACCTTCTGATTGCGGAGGCGAATACCTCAGTGCTGAGTTCTTGAACTTTTTATCGGAAGCAGGAATTCAATCCCAATTGATTGAACCAGGGACACCCCAGCAAAACGGTGTAGCAGAGAGATAGAATATGACGCTTATGGAGATGGTAAGATCTATGGTGAGTTATGTAAAGTTGCCTACTTCATTTTTGTGATAAGCCCTAAATAAGACGTTGTACACATTGAACTTGGTGTCATCCAAGTCGGTTCCTAAGACACTTACCGAGCTGTGGATTGAGCAGAAGACGAGTCTAAGACATCTTAAGGCGTGGGGTGGCCCAGCACACGTGCTAGAAAAGGACACCAAAAAACTAACACCTTGTACTGATTTGTCTCTGTTCGTAGGATATGATAGAGACACGAAGGGATGAGAGTTCTATAGTTTTAGAGATCATAAGGTCGTGATTAGCACTCACGCATGATTTCTAGAATAAGACTTCGTCAACAACCACAAGCCCAAAGCGAGATAGTTCTCGAGGTAATGAGAATTATAGCTTGTCCAAATCTACAAGAATCACAACCACCACTAACACCTACCCAAAAATTTGATGCTAAGATCGATGATGATGATACAACGCTAATTCTGTTAGTTTTTCTATCATGTTGTACAAGAACTTTGTCTAGTCTTTCATTGGAGGAAATGACACAATCAACCTATAAGAGGTGAGGTCAGCTCTTCACACGAGGGAGTTGCATCACAAGGCCGTGACGAGCCCATTTTTCTTGCTCTTTTTGAGCTTATCTAGGTGTAGATCGAGTCTTGTTATCTTTGTTTTTGTATCTTTGTGTTTGGGAGGACACACTTTTGTAAGACAGGTAGTTGAGAAAAGTCTTGGGCAAGTCAGACCACATTCTGTGAAAGAGGCAAATTCCAAACGTTGTAACACCTTGAGCAAGGAACATCTGTGCTTAAGACAATGTACCATTTGGGATCTGGACTTGACATTTCAAAGCCGTAGGCGAGGTTTCTTGAGCAACACCTTGGGCAAGCCGTTCGGAGACTCTTTGTGCCCAAGATGGAGTACCTGGCAAACGAGGAGTTAAAAAGGAAAGATTTGAAGAGATCTATGGAGGAGCGGATGCAGATTCTAACCGGAGCGCAAACAAGGAAATATTTATTTCCTTTATCCTGCCAGAGCTACATAAGGAAAGAATCAAAGCAGTCAACTGCTAGAGATACTAGGGATCCACTCAATAAGGAAAGAATATCTTCCATACAAACCCTAGCCGCCACCAAGATGAGTTAGATCCTGAGCAAGACGATGCACAAGTCAAGACCTTGAGTAAGACGGCAAGGACAACGTTCGTTCAGAATACTTTATGACACATGGAGAAGCTTGGAGCAGAAGAAAGGAAAGTTCGGGCAAGTTGGAAGGCAAGGTGTATACGACGCATGTTTTGACCATGTCCTTGGGTAAGGTGCGAAAGATCCTGGCAGCCGCGAGAAAATAAGGAAAGAAATCTTTATTTCCTTACACAATGGATATGCACGGTTTGAACCTCATTAATGATAGAGATGGATATATTTGGAGATATTTATGCAAGGAAAGAAATCCTTTGAAACCCTAGCTTGCTCAGAACGTCATAGGATTGGCCCATAGCCCACTAAACTTCTATATAAGGCTTTGGTCGCAGCAACAGCCAGGATACAAAAAATAGAGAGCATAACATGAAGTACGTGGAGAGAGCCGTTGCTGCACGAACCACTCACACTCTTCGTTCTTTTTCTTAGTATATTACAGATTGATGTTTTGAGAGTCTAAGAGAGGAAGAAACGAAGCCTTCAGACACTTTTTATTTTTCTTGTATTTATTTGTCTTGGTCAAGGTTGGTCTTACCATGGATTGTTTTCCGTTTGTTATCTAATTCTAGTACGTTTCCTTTATCTTTTCTTTTTCGTTTCTTTTATTTATATCTAGGTAATTTTAATACTTGGTTTGGGTAAAATGAGTTTAGCTAAAATCAACTTGCCAATAGTAGGTAAAATTGGCCAAAGATAGTTGAAGGCGTATGTTCCCTAAAATACTAGATCGGATTCTTATATAACTTGACCAAGCCTTACTTGTTGTCCGACCGATAGCGTCTTGGGCAAGGTGAGGTTGCAACTGAGTACTGGAAGCCCAAAGTGAAGCGATTTCGTGCATGCCAGTCAGAGAAGATTAGTGTGATGAATGGTGGATTGGAGACTCCAAGGGGTGAGGCACCAACCCCGAGGTGGTTCTTCATAGTGTCTAGTAGGTATATCCAAGTAGGCTTGGCTCAGGCAAAAGCCTGGGCAAGGGGTAAGTGATTGGGTAACTCTTACCTTTTGGGCCAAAAGGTTATGCTGGGTGGGGCTTTGGCAGCACGCGACGAGTTAAAATGGGGTTGCCTTAGTGATATGTAAACATGGTGGTCGAACTAATGCCTTGCCCTCTCCAGGTGACAGATCGTAGTGAATTGCGGAGGGAGAATTCCACAGTTTACATCTGTGTTTAACCACGACTTCCGCAGGCAGCGATGACCTTTGCGTTGATCAAGGCGTAACAAGTTGTGCCCAAGCCATGTATTTTATTTTTTCTTTTTATTTTTCTTTTGTTTTATTTCAGGTTTTGGTTACTTCCCTGCCCGAGGCAGGCCCCCCTATAAAATACAAAATCGTGACAGAGAGAGAGTACACCAACTCCCAGTGGGATCGACCATATACTTACCCACTAGCGGAACATAGTGCAAATGATATGAAAACTTATAAATTTATATTGATTGTGTGATGACGACTGAGCTCTGTAAAATTGACACCAAAGCTCACACCTTTTAGGCTGTTGGGTTTGTCGCTAGTGTCAGCAGGGGAGAATCTAAGACTGGGAAGAAAAATAATATATATGACCAATATCTCGACGTGCTTATCTAAGACGAGGGATCTATATCACAAGGCCGATGGGCTTGTTGCTAGTGACAACATGATGCAACCTAAGACCGAGAAGGAGTAGAATATATGTGACTAACAAATCTTCAAAGGGAATGGTTCTCTACTTATGCACAGAGTGATGGAGGTAGTATATCTATGACCAGCGGCTTGACATGCAGGCAGTGGGAATCGATTCCATTAGACTGAGGATTTATGATGAAAAATTACGAACGTTGAATGAGGTGTCATACGTTTTGCAGATGATGAAAATTTTGATTTCCCTGAGTGTTTTGGATAGCAAGGGGTTCACTTTCAAAGGTCAAGGTGGAGTCCTTAAGGTATGACAAGGTTAAAGTGTGTTTTTGAAGGGTGTTAGAAGGGGAACTTTGTATTTCATGAAAGGTCCAAAAATCCTAGGCTCTACTTGCATCAGTTCAAATGCTACAAGAAAATATGATCAAATTATGGCACATGAGACTGTTTCATATGAATGAGCGGGGCATGCAGATTCTGAGCAAAACGATCTTCTTCAAGGTCAGAAGGTCGACGACCTCGACTTTTGTTAGCATTACGTTCTGGCAAATCTATATCCCTAGAAGTTTCCAAATGACATTTATAAGACCAAGGATACACTGGATTATATTCATTTAGATTGTTGGGGTCCTGCTCGAATTGAATCCCTTGATGGAAACATATATTTTATGTCATTCATCGATGATTACTCTCGCATGACCAAAGTCTTAATGTTGAAGCACATAAGTGAAGTTTTCAAGTGTTTCAGGCAGTAGAAATTGATGGTTTAAAACCAAATTTGGAAGAAGAACAAGAGGTTCTGAACAGACAATGACCTTAAATTATGTTTGTATGAGTTCAACGAATTTAGCAAGGATGAGGACATCTCTATGCACCATATTGGAGGGAGACACCTCAGAAAAATGGTGTAGCAGAACGTGTTAACCAGACTCTATTGGAGAGAGCTCGTTGCATGTTCTCCAAAGTTGGTCTTACTCGTCGTTCCTGGGAAGAAGCCGTGACAACGACCTTCTACTTGATAAATTGTGCTCCTCACACGGAATCAACCTTAAGACACCTCTTGAAGTATGGTCTGGGCAGTCCAATGATTACTCAAGCTTCAGGAAATTTGAGTGTACAACTTACTATCATGTCAGTGAATGTAAGCTGGAGCCAAGAGCAAGGAAGAGGGTTTTCATGGGATACATAGATGCTGAAAGATTACGGAATCTAGTCTCCATCTCAAGGTCGTGTCATCCTCAGTATAAATGTAATTTTTGTGGTTTGATTATCAACGAACACATATATAGTGAATTTTTGATCAATTGCATCCACATTGCTATGATGATTGTCTCGTCACATGAAGTAAATGGACATAATTAAACATAAAGAGATAACAAAAAATAATACTAGACTAGAAGTTTCTTATTTCAAAGTGTCAGAAGCATTAATCTATCAGGTCTAATACAATTTTGAAAGTAATTTTCTAGCAAAATTCTTATTTTTCTCTTTTAAATGATATTAAGTATATCATTGATTATCTTACAAATGTTCGTCTATATTGTTATAGAGATTGAAAATGATATTTGTGTTTTTTTATATGATCCTCATATAATTTGACTGTAGACTGGTACAACGACATGTAATATATTCATACTATTTTTTTATATGAATAATTTAATGTGTTGCACAAATGAGTTCTAGTAGAGAAACAACATACACAAATAATTTTATTTAGTTATTACTTGCATATTTTCCCATTCAATTTTCTCACCAAATTGATATCTATATATTGAGAATATTGCAAAAAAAAATTAGAAAAAACTTTATTTTTAGTAAATTTAAAAAACTACCGCATTATATTGTACTTAAATGTAAATAGTATTTGCTATTAAAATTTGTTCTATTTCTATAAGTGCCATAAAATATTTAAATAAGATAAATTGAAATTGAAATCAATTTAGAGAAATTATTATTATATTCATTTTAGATAAGTAGTTTGAAACACAAGTGTTTTTCCACAAAAATATTTAATTAAATAGATGTTTATAAAATAAAAATAAAAATATTGAAAAAAAAAGAAATATTAGCAATGTTTAGACATACTTTGTTCTTCTAATTTTATATATAATGATGTCGAAAATTGTCACGTCCCCATTTCACTTCTCTAAGTAAAATCGAGGAAAACGTGACTAACAGGGAAAAACGGATAATGAAACGAAACGAAAGCGTTGATTAATTTAATCCTCTAGTCTCTTCACTCGATTAGTATTCAAGTGCGTAATGATTTCTAATTAATGAGATATTACTTCTAGTTTCATAATTTAATCGATCTAAATTATGGGATTAAATCTAACTATTTATATCCAATCTCTTTAATTACTAATTAAAAGATTAATTTTAATAAATCAATATTTTGGGATAACTTAATCCATTTTTAATACACAATCTGGGCCCGCTATACATAATTAAGATGCTCATAATATCATCATATTTTAGCCCAAAAGGATTTAATTGCTGGCCCATTCCTTTAATTAAACAAGGCCCATCTGATTAACATCAAGGACCAATCATTTTATTATTCACAGCCCAATCGTTTTTCTTATTTCCAGCCCAAACGTTTAACAACACTCAGTCCTAATACATCTAACCCTAATCTAATTCAGCCTATTACCCCCTCTTCCTCGCTTCATTTTCTGTTCTTTCTCCTCAACCCAGACACTCTCTTCTTGCCTTTCTATCTCTCTCGCTTCTCTGTTTCTCGATGTCTCTTTCCTCTCCTTGATCGCCCCTCTGTTCTGGCTTCAACTTCTTCCTCAACGAGGAGTTCGTCGACTTCCAGAAGAAGCAGCAGTCGTCGCTCCTCTTCCAGGAACATCCCCCTCTGTTCTTTTTTTTTTTTTTCTAATTCTGTTTCTATATGGTCTATTCAGAATTTAAGGTTGCATGTTTAGAATCTTTGGTTTTTGCTGAGATTGTTCTAAAATTTCTGAAATCCTTACTTTCTGCCTTCTCTCCCGATCTGTATCAGGGTGAAATGGATGGTAAGGAGTTCGTCGGAGCTACTTCTGGACTGCAGGCTTTGGCTTCTCCCTTTACAGGTAGAATCTTTTAGTTCTTTCTCTATGTTTTAGGGTTCATAAGGTGCATGTTTCTTTTCTTCTTTCAAAAACTGGTTTTAAAAATTTGACAAAGCTGTGGTTTCGAAAATTGGGGTTCAAATCTTCTTTCTCTGCATGATTAAACTTCCCTTTGAGTTTTCCTATTTTAACCAATTGACAGATTGTAGCTTTACTCTAACTCTATTCTGACTTCTTCTTTTTATTACGGTTTGGGAAAAGAAAGGAAGACTTCGGTTTATTTAGGATTTCCAAGCTCTGATTTATTTAGTTTTAATCAATTACTGACTGGGTTTTATTCTTGTTCTAAATGAGGAATACAATGGTTGCTCGTTGGAAGGGTTCTGGAAATTGGTTTCCATATGAGGTAGTTTCTGTTTTAATTTCTGAGATTTATTTAACTTTTGAGTTGGTTTATCACGTTCTGGAGTTAATACACATATATATATATTGAGTATGTTCTGGGGTATAAGCATAGTGAGTATGGTCTGGGGTATAAGCATAGTGAGTATGTTCTGGGGTATAAGCACGATATACACATAAGTTCCAGTTCTAAATCAGAATCTATCGATATATATAAGTTTATGTGTTCTGTCCTGAATTTGAATACCTACATTTAAGTATGTGTGTTCTGAATTCAGTGTAAATATTCTAAGTTCTGAAACGTATTTTGAAATTCTATGTTCTGCATGCTTAACTCAGTTTTAAACCCTCTACTCAACACTATAGAGAACACAAACTGAAGGCTTGGGTCTGTGTTTACCTTAATACTTCTGAAAATTCTGAATGGGAAAGACTTGGTGACTTCTCGGGTGTGTGTAAAAGCTATTCTGTAAAAGCCTTAGTGGGTGAGAAATTGAGTTCTTGAAAAGAAAATAAGGTGAAGTGCTTCAATTGTGCCCAACACTTAGACTGATAGGTTGATCTTAGGCTTACCTTGCTGTTCTTCAACTGAAATTGGGATGGTTGAGAGGTCCTTCCCTTGGGTGGATGAAGGTTTCTACGTAGTAAGGGGGGCTGTGTATTTTCTTGTGGTAGTGAAAGTATGTGTTAGGGTAGAATATAGAAGAGTGTTTGATTGGGTCTGTATGTATAGAGGTTCTTTAATTAAATCTTGACTGCTATTGCACTTGAGTTTGCTACATACTTTACAGCCTATTTCCTAACACTCCATCTGCCCTATTTCTTGACTTTTGGGGTTGCCTTAATGCAGCTGTTCCTCCTCTCTTTGCAGGTGTAATGCGGATGGGAGATAATGGAAGGGTGGCAGCTATGGTTCCTTCCTGCAGCAGTCTTTTCCTTACATTTTCCTTCCCTTCACTTCTACTTTGTACACTACTTAAGACTGCCTTAATGTGTAAAAGATTTGAGCAGCAAACTGAATCTATTATTTATGTCAAAGATTTGCTAAATGTTGTTTTGTATATTCTATAAGACTTAGACACACAGGTTCTCGGTTGAAACAATACCAATGCCATACTCCTTCTATTTCTGCAGCAATGTAATATATATATATTCCTAGACTACTGTACATGCATATATATATATATTTAGACTTTACTGTTCATCATTCTATCCATCTACTTTACTACTATATTAGTGCCTTACACAAGTAATGAACCATGTTAATAAGGTGCAATGGAATTCTTTTGTTATAATCATCTCTATATTTCCCAAACATTAATCTAATACTACTTCATAATTAAACTTGAAGAGGGCTAGTAAATTTAATTTCATCACACAACTAAAATATAGTATCTAAATGAATCTATTCTTATTCAAGTTAAACACTTAAACAAAACCCAATACTAGAGAAACATCTAAATAATTAGTATCTAACTACTATGTTATAGAACACCAATCATGTTCTAGCTTGCACAATATTCAAAGATATAATATAAGAATTACCCATATCGATTTACTAACCGATACTTTTAGTATTTTATTTCGAAATTTTCTCGAGCAAAAATTCTGATACACGAATTTAGTAGAAAATTTTACGGGCCATTACAAAAATGCTTCCCCACGGCAGGCGGAGTTAATACGAATGCGAATGATGTTACATGCTTCATAGATAAATATTAATTTTTTAATAAAAAATTTATTAATTATTACTTTCCAACTATAGTTTATTGATCAAAGTATAATTTAATATTATTCAATACAAAATAATAAAAAAATAAAAATTATAATAATTTGTATACTGACGTGACATTTCAGCTGTGGACACGTTAAGTGGTACCGCCGCGTGCGGCTGAACGATGCTCATATTGATGTTACATAATACTACTTAAAATCCTTTATATCATTGCATATATATATATATATTTGTATAATCATAATATTTATCATTTATTTAACAAGTATATACTAGAGGTGTTCAAAGGAACATGAACCATTGTAATCGGATCGTAATCGGCGGTTTCGAGAGCCGTAATTGTACCCGACGGTTCATTTTTGAACCATAACCTTGTAGAGGACGGTCCAGTTACGATTTAAATTATGAATAATTTAATGTGTCGCACAAATGAGTTCTAGTAGAGCAACAACATATTATCGTACAAATAATTTTATTTAGTTATTACTTGCATATTTGCCCATTCAATTTTTTCACGAAATTTATATCTATATATTGATAATATTGAAAATTGTATAACATTTTTTTACTGAGGGAGAGTGATAATCGATACATAATCAAGAAAATTAGGTTATGGAGAATAAATAGAAAATTTCGAAGATTATACACAGAATGCTAATTGATTGTATTCTTTTTCCTTTACTATATTTTTACGACGTATTTTCATAGTTAAAGTTTTTAAGACGCAAATTGTGCAATACACATATATTGTACTCCATCCGTCCCACTAAACTTGACAAATATCTAAAAAAGTCAAAGTTATCCCTTTAAAAAGGTGTGGATCCTACAACTTTTATCACTTTTACACTACTTTATACACTCTCTTTAATAACCGTGCCCAAAAGTTTTGTGTCATCCTTATTGAGACGGAGTGATTATGTAATTTACTCTTTTCTTCTACTAGTTTTTCTCATGATGATTTTTAATGAGGTTTGAATATAATTAGTGTGTAACCCGTCGAAAATCGACGGAAAATTATTTTATATTATAATTTATAAAATATAAAATTTTAAATATATATTTTTAAATAATATATTTTACGACAAAAAAATAAATATTAAAAATTTTATTATATGTTTAAAAATTTGAGTTTTCTAATAAAATTTGAGTTATTAAAAATGCTATAATATATTTAAAGGCTTAGGTTGTAAGTATAATAGTTATTTTATTATAGTAAACTCAAATAATAATCATAAATATAAAAATAAAAATCTAATCACTTGTATTTACGAATTATTAGCTATAAAATTAAAAAATATCGTTAATAAAGGGTGATTGAGGAAACATAAATACATATTGATTATATTTTTCTACAACATTTTAAGTGGTTAAATTTTGAATTTTGTATATTAAAATGATTATTTTATCATTTTTCTATTTAAAACTGATTTAAAATATCAAATTATTATAAATATTATTTACAATAAATTATCTTACGTAGAATGTATTGATAAAAAATCACGTTACCTTATGATTCATTAACATAATTACAAATTTTTGCTACTTAAATATTATATCGTTGCAAAATATGTGTTACGTGAAGAATCATCCCGTGTAAAATTTATTGGTACATAATCACTTTATGTCAAATCAAATAATGAGTTTTTTTTGGATAAAATATTTATGTGGATCAAAAGTAGGAATGACAATCGGATACGACAAGGACAAATAGTGGCTATCCATATCTGTACCCGTCCCGCAAGGGTATAAATGACAACTTACGTGCGATTATCTAACAGTAATAGATGTGAGTTAGAGACACATTTGATATCCACACATAGTTTCATGTGTATATTTTAATATCATTTGTACTTTTATATGAATAGTTATTATTTTTACTCACAAAAATTATTCACGATATACTTATGAAATATCTATCAAAATGTCTGTTAAATACTCACCCACACACCTAATATTAACTATATTTTTCTAAAACTTATATGTATAGTATTTCCAAAAATTATATATAATATCTCTTAAATATTAATATTATATGTTTCACACGTGATTAATATCCACAAGTGGCGGGAAGATGAATACCCTAAAGGTGATGGGTGGTGGTTTTGAGGGTACTATATTTATTCTTTTTATATAATTCTTATATAATACAGAATGAATATTATTTCACTATAATATTTTAGGTGGTTAAAATTTGGATTATTTTTGTTAAAATGACTATTTTGAGTTATTTCACTTATTTAGAAGTGGTATAAATTGACAAATTATTAGAAATAAATGTTATTCTCAGTAATTTATCTATTGTAGATTGTGTTGAAGAAAAAACAAGTTATGTTATGATTTATTAACATCATTGCAAAATATAAGTGTTAAATGAAGATTTATCTTGTGAAAAAATTTATTGGTATATAATCACTTTATGTTATAATTTAAAAAATTGACTATTTTTTTGTTTGATAAAAAGTAATTATTTGACCAAATAAAATTATGAATATTTATTAGATCAATTCAAATAATTAATGTTATATGTATTAAAAATTATATTGTTGGTGGGTCAAAAGTAGGGATGACAATCGGCCACAATATATATTTAGTATGTTTTTGTTATGTTTTTGGTTGTCGTTGTGTCGTGTCTAGTGTTTAAGTTGTTCTTTTTCTTGTCTAGTGTTTAAGTTGTACTCGAATACTTTTACTCTCGAAACACTCTTTATTGCTTTAATAGTTAGTTCTTGGTGAATCCAAGTGGATTAGAGTGCTTTCCAACTTAGATTGTGAAGATTCTTAGTAAGTTCATTATCATATACTTTTCTATGGATTTTTTCTCTACTTATGGTTGGCTAAATCTTTTCTAGGGTCTGATTATCTCAATCTATTACTTGATGCTTCAATTCGATCTTTAATTGGTTGTTTGATCCATGCTTAAGAGTTTATGTGCTCGATCAACATGTATACACTAGATGTGGAACTAATTGATGAATTACTTTACGTCTATCATTTTGATTGAACAACCAAGCATTATAATCAGAATTGTAAAAAGGAATCGTGTTCTGAATTTGACATTCTTTTAAGTGTGATTTGTACACGTGAGTGATGATCACCGGTTAGCTTTAAGAACACGCAGATGATTAGCTAATCAACTTAGGAGAATCCTACTAAAAGCATGAGGTTCATTGAATGAGCATTAAGTGTAGATTGTAGATGATCTTTACCCTAGGCTTTAATCCATTTGTTTACCTCGTTTATTGCTTTTCATTAGTTTGATAATCATCATCATCTCAATGTGATTTAGAGTGTTTATGTATTATTTTTACTTCGTTCAAGTGCTTATATATCACAACCCTGCATAGTCTTCCACAAGATTCGACATTCGAATCGGTTAACACATATTACAACTTCAGTTTAATTAACTTGAGATACGTTTTTGGTCGAACAAAATTTGGCGTCGTTACCGGGGAACAAAATTTGGCGTCGTTAATTAACTTCAGTGTGTGTGTTTGTTTATTCCTTCATTTGTTGTGTTTGTGTTGTTTTGTGTTTTTGTTGTGTTTCGTGATTGTGTTTTTATTTTTCGTTTTGTTAGGAGTTTTCAACCGCAAGTTGCGTTTGACGTCTCTCTTGTGGTACTAGGTAGTGCATGCACGGGCGCCAAAGTCTGAATAGAAGATTGGCACCCGTGTTGGACAACGTGCATCGCAGGTGGGAGCTGCAAACGGTCAACTTGGAAGAGAAAGTTGGAAACAGTCATATCTTGGAATTGGGATATCAGTCTGATCATTCGGGAAGCACACCTCTACAGGATTCCGATAACGACTGGAGTGATACTAGTTCACATACTATTATGGCGGCCCGCCAAATGAGAGAGCTCGCTCGGCCCGTGATTAGAGCTGCTGCATCGCCTATTGTGCTGGGGCAAGCAGCTAGGAATTACGAGCTCAAGAGTATTCACTTCAACCAGTTACCATCCTTTTACGGCATGCCGGCGGATGATGCATTGAACTTCATCTGGGAGTTCTATGCAATAGTTCAAACATTTCCCCTTGGAGGTTTGAACGAAGACCAGTTGAAGATGAGGTGCTTTTCCTACACCCTGAAGGATCGAGCTAAGACATGGTTTATGTCTTTAGCTTCTAATTCAGTCTAGAACTGGAATCAAATGTCAGAAAAATTTATATCGATGTGGTACCCAAACCAGAAGACGCAAGAGGTGAGATCACAGCTGGTGACCGTTACATAGATGGATGGAGAGCTTCTTCACGAGGCTTGGGAGAGATTTAAATGTCTTCAGATGCAATGTCCTCATCACAATCTATCTCCAAAGTTGCTCAACCAATTCTTCTACGAGAGCCTCCACCAAAATTTCCAATACATGGTGGACAACGCAGCCGGAGGTGACATTGGAAACCGGACAACAGAGGAGCTTACTGATATCTTTGAAAACATGGCAATGAACTCACAGCAAAGAAGCTCCAGAGGCCCGAAGAAGACAGTTAATGAAGCATCTTCGAGTAATGACATGGTGAGACAGTTGGCGGAACTCACGAGGCAGGTGCAAGCCATCCGAACTGCAGATGAGCAACCTAGAAGGAGTGCAGGTAACGAAACTTGTGGTATCTGTGGAGAGTTTGGCCACAGAGCCAATGTTTGCACCTGTGCATACGAGTCACCTATGGAACAGGAGGAGCAAGTGAATGCTCTACAAAATTTTCAACCACGCCCGAAGTTTGATCCATACTTTAATACTTATAATCCCGGGTATCAGTATCATCCAAACTTCTCGTGGAGGCAGCAAGCACCGCAAGGGCAACAAATGCCACCTCAGCGGGGGTTCCAGCATTTCCAACAACCGCAGTAGCACTTCTCACAGCCACAGCAGCACCAAGCTCCACCTCAAGGCCCTCCTAAATCATCGGTGGAGGATAATTTGAACAATTTCATTCAAGCAACCCATCAGAGGTTTGAGACGGTGGAGGCCTCTATGAAGAGGATTGAGACCCAAGTCGGGCAGCTAGCTGGGACAGTTGGAGAGCTTGTCCAAATGAACAAAAAGGACAAGCTTCCAAGTCAAGCCAAGCAAGCTCAGGCAGTGACGGTGCTGAGGAGTGGAAGGGTTGTGGACAACAAGGTGCAAATGCCAGATGATGAAGACGAGAATGAGAAGGAAGAAGAGAGCACTACAGTAACTCCTCCTAAAGAGGAGATCATCGTATTAGCCCCTCCTGAATAGAAAGGGAAAGAGGAGAGTAACATAAGGCCACTAATCCTTATAAACCTCCTATTCCTTTCCTGGGGCGACTGAGGAATATGAAGCAAGACCAACAGTTTTTGGACTTCTATAAGATTCTCTCAAAGGTTAATGTTAACCTTCCTCTCTTGGATTTAATCCACAATGTTCCAGCATATGTAAAGTTCTTCAAAGAACTTGCATCCAAGAAGAGGCGATTTGTTGATGACGAGAAGATAGTGGTTTCGGAAGTAGCAAGTGCAGTGTTGAGGCATCAACTTCAACCAAAGCAGACAGATTCAAGTAATTTTGTGATCAAAATCTCACTTGGTAATGGTAAGTCTGTTTCTGGCATGTTAGACTTAGGGGTTGGTATAAATTTGATGTTTTATTCTATATTCTTGATATTAGGATTAGGTAACTTGAAACCTACTAGGATGTCTTTACAGCTTGCAGACAGATCAATTAGGTTCCCAAAAGGAATCATAGAAGATATCCTGGTTAGAGTAGGAGAATTTATAGTACCTGTTGATTTTGTTGTTCTTGATGTTGGTGAGGTACATGAGTCTGGAAATGAGAACATTGTTCTTCTATGAAGGCCTTTCATGGCAACCACTAACACACTTATAGATGTTAAAAATGGAAAACTTTAAATGACTGTGTTAGGTGAAATTATTTCCTTGTCTGTCAGGGAAATATCCCCTCATCCTGTACAAAGTTTACCTGATACCTGTTATTTCATTGATGCTATTGATACCTTGGTCGAGAAGGTGTTTTTGTAGGATTATGATGATGATTAGATAGCGGACAGTCGAGAGGAGGACCTATTCCTCGACTCAAGTGTGGGGGTGATGGAGGTTGTAAAAGGTGAAGAGGTGAAAGAGCCATTGAGCAACCCGGTAAAACTTAAGAAGCTTCCTAAGCACCTTAAGTACGTCTTTTTGGAGGATGGAGAAACAAAACCAGTGATCATCTTCGCTGAGTTGACTAAGGAGCAAGAAGAGGAGCTCATAAGTGTTTTGAAGGAGAACAAGAAGGCTTTTGGTTGGAGCCTTTCGGACATCAAAGGGATTAGTCCATCAACGTGTATGCACAAGATTGTTCTCGGAGAGGGAGAAAAACCATTTAGAGAAGGCCAACGGAGGTTAAACCCCAACCTAATGAAGGTGGTAAAGAAGGAAATCCTTAAGCTTATTGCTGAAGGATTGATCTATCCGGTGGATAGAGTGAATGAGTGAGCCCCGTTCATGTTGTACCAAAGAAATGTGGCATCACGGTGACGACCAATGAGAAGGGAGAGATGGTGTCAACTAGGCTTACTACTGGTTGGTGAATGTGCATCGACTACAGAAAACTTAATGCGGCTACCCGCAAGGACAATTTTCCCTTACCCTTCATTGATCAAATACTTAATAAACTAGCTTGACATGAATACTATTGCTTTCTTGATGGTTTGTCTGGTTATTATCAGGTGGCGATAGCTCTGGAGGATCAAGCAAAGATGAATTTCACTAGTCCTTTCGGCACCTATGCTTATAGGAGGATGCCTTTCGGCCTGTGTAATGCTCCGAGAACCTTTCAAAGGTGCATGCTCTCAATTTTTTCTGAAATGATTGGTGATTTTATTGAAGTGTTTATGGATGACTTTTCTATCTTTGGTAATTCATTTCATGATTGCTTGAAGAAAATTTACCTCGTGTTAAAGAGATGCATTGAAAGTAACCTTACTCTTAGCTGGGAAAAGAGTCACTTTATGGTTACTAATGACATTATGTTAGGTCATGTCGTCTCTAGTAAGGGAATAGCCGTTGATAAGGCTAAGATTGATGTTATTGAAACCCTACCCCCACCTGTGAATGTTAAAGGGATAAGAAGTTTTCTTGGGCATGCGGGTTTTTATAGAAAGTTTATTAAGGATTTTTCCAAGATAAGCCAACCTTTGTATCGTTTACTTGCTCAAGATGTTCCCGCAAGCATGCTTTCAATACTTTGAAAGAAAAACTCATATCTGCTCTTATTGTTGTGTCTCCTGACTGGTGAAAGCCGTTTGAGATAATGTGTGATGTTTCTGACCTTGCTGTAGGAGTTTTCCTAGGGCAACATGCTGACAACATGCTACATGTAATTTACTATGCTAGTTTAACTTTAAATGATGCACAAGTTAATTACACTACAACTGAAAAAGAGATGCTCGCGGTAGTGTTTGCCTTGGATAAGTTTAGGTCCTACATCATAGGGTCGAAAGTGATTGTACATAGTGACCACACAACACTTAGGTATCTGCTTACAAAATCTTAAGCTAAGCCTAGGTTTATTAGGTGGATTCTATTGCTTCAAGAATTTGATTTGAAAATTAAGGATAGGAAAGGGAGTGATAACCTTGTTGCTGATCACCTTACGAGATTGGAAAACATTAAGGACTCATTGATTGTTTTCAAGCATGGTAAAGTTTCTTATGAGTTTCCTTATGAGCATGTATTTTTCGTGTCTTCATTCCTGTAGTATGCCGACATTGTGAACTATTTGGCCACGGATAAGCTCCGTAATGATTAAACCTCGCAGGAGAAGGCAAAATTTCTTTGATCTTGCAGGTATTATTATTGGGAGGATCCCTACCTTTTCCGTCTAGGAAAGGACGAGGTGATTAGGAGATGCGTGCCAGAAGAGGAGCAACATAGTGTGTTATCGTTTTGCCATGAAGCAGAGTGTGGGGGACATTTTGGAGGCCGTAAAACCGCCTTCAAAGTCCTTCAATCGGGTTTGTATTGGCCATCTTTGTTTAAAGATGCTCATTCATTTTATGCAATATTAGCTGACGAAATGAGATGCCCTTAGTCAACAATCTTGTAGTAGAGAGTTTTGATGTTTTGGGTATCGATTTCATGGGGACATTCCCTAATTTCCACGGTTTTGAGTACATTTTGCTTTCCATAGATTACGTGCATAAGTGGGTTGCCGCTATCCCCACAAGGACGTGTGATGCTAATATTCTCTTGATGTTTGTGCAGGAGAACATCCTTAACAGGTTTGGATTTTCCAATGCAATTATTAGTGATGGAGAAACATTTTTGTAACAAGTTTTTTGAGAAGCTGATGAGAAAGAATGAAATCAAACCCAAAGTGACAACTCCTTACCATCCGCAAACATCTGGGCAAGTGGAGACAAGCAACAAGCAGGTGAAAAGAATCTTGGAAAAGACTGTGAAGCCAACTAGGAAGGATTGGTCTTTGAAGTTAGGAGATGCCTTATGGGCATACCGAACCGCTTTCAAAACGGTTATTGGTATGAGTCCCTATAGGTTTGTGTATGGAAAAACGTGTCATCTTCCCGTTGAAGTTGAGCACAAGGCCATGTGGGCTATCAAGGAGACGAATATAGAGATGCTCCGTGCTGGAGAAGAACGCTTCTTGCAAATGTGCGAGCTTGAGGAGCTAAGGGACGAAGCTTTTGAGAACTCCCGTATTTACAAGATAGGGTCAAGAAACTGCACGATCGAAAGATCTTAAGAAAGCATTTGGAGCTGGGAATGAAAGTACTTTTGTTCAAATCCCGACTCCGGCTCTTTCCGGGAAAACATAAATCCCGTTGGAGTGGCCCATTCGAGATCACAGAGGTATATCCATATGATATAGTTGAGCTCCTAAATCCGAGAACTAAGGAGAAGTTTTGGGTGAACGGGTAAAGGTGAAGCAATATCTGGAAGGAGAGGTGCAAAAGAGAGGAATCAGGTCTCTAGTGCTCGATGATGTTAGTTGGTGAAAGAAGTTGAAAGGTGTCAAGCTCACGACGTAAAATGAGCGCTTCGTGGGAGGCAACCCACGTTAAACTTTTTAATTTTAATTCTTGCTTTTGTTTGATCTTAGGTTTGTTTGGTTTGTTTTTAGCGTGTTGAGAAAATCTTGGTAGTGTTACTTTGTTGTAGGGAAGTCACGGAGTGAAGGAATTCGAAAAGGAAGTAAGGAGTTGGCGAAGAAAGGCTGAAACCTATAGCTAGCGACCGCTCGGATGCCAGCGGCCGCTAGCACACGCATTCGGCAGAGTTCAAAGGCAGAGGGTCAGCGACCGCTGGGAACCCAGCGGTCGCTGGCCCAACCCTTCGTAAAACTTCAACGAGGCATAGCCAGCGACCGCTGGAAACCCAACGGCCGCTGGCCCTGGGTGTGCCACGCGATTTAAACCCCTTTCTTTCCCTTTTCTCCCACTTTCAACATTTCCTCCTATTTCTTTCTTCTCCCAACCGAAACCCTACCCCAAAATTCAGCAAAATCCATCTTTCAACCTTAGAAATTCACTTTCAAACTCTCAAATCCTTGTTACCCATCCTATTTCCAACCTTTCCATCAAAATATTTTCCATTTCCCCCACCAAATCCTTAAAACCCAAATTCTATACATTCTTCAAATTCTTCCCAATTTCTCCACTTCTCATACTTCTTTTACTCTATTTTCATTTTCCTAGCACCAAATACTTCTTAATTGCACAATGTCAGGGAATATCCGGCGCCGAGTTGAAGAACCCGAGGAGGAGAACGAGCAACCCAATTCCCCAAAGGAAAACATTCAACGAAACTTCCACAATTGCAAATTCCCGGTTTTTGAACCTATTGAAGGTTACGCTTAAGAGATTTGTCTTTCAATTATGGTTATAATTATGGTTATAATTATGATTGAGAATTGTTAGCTAGGTTGAATGTTCGATCTCAATTACGTGCATATTTAAAAATCTTGGGCTTTTTAAAGCTTGCTGATAGTGGGAGTTTAGATGGTTATATGTAATTGACCTATGAAATGATTTCTACTTTTGCATTTGGAGATGGTCATAATTCTTTTCATTGTAGGCTTTTAGGTAATGATGTTAATGTAACTTGTTCTGTGATGCATTCGGTGTTTGGTTTTTCTTCATCTAGGGGAGCAGCTACACAAACCCCTAAAGGGTTTAACCTTGTAACTGCTTGGTACGAACTTACTGGACTCTATAATTGAAACCCGAGTGGAACCCCTAGTGGATTCATTAAGGATGATGCCCTTTCCCTTTTTCACAAATTTATTGCATTTAATGTATCGGGAAAGGCATAAGCCAACAAAGTGAGTACCAATGAGTGTTTCCTCCTATCTGCCACTTTGAAAGGGTAGAAGGTTTGTATTTCATCCTTCATCTGGACACAGATTGACGGGATTAAATGGAGGAAGAGGACTCATCCCGCTCTTGCATATATTCCTGTTCATTTGGCTCGTCACTTTAGTTTTTAGGTACCCAACTCGTATAGCTGGATGAAGAGCATTGACTTGAGTGCTTCGGTTCTGAAGCACAGCGGTATTCTAGATGCCTCCGAGACCTCTTTTGTTCCCTATGAACAAAGAGAGTGTGTGCTTCGCTTCTGTAAGCGCGAGGCGGCAATCGAGCGAGCTAGGGGAGCCGGTACATCCACTGAGGTCCCTCCCGCGACCGATGAGCTCCCCATCGGTGCTGATGCCGTGATGGAGGAGAGAGTTTATGAAGGGGCCCAATCCGGCGGGTACCTAGGAGGATACCAAGGCTCCTACGAGCAGGGTGGCTTTGCTAGTGGATCCGGGAGCGGATACAGATCCAGCTACTTCACGAGGGATGACTTTCAGAGCTTTCAGACCGACCTCTTTGCGAGGTTGGATAGTCAAAACACAGTTCTCCACTCAATAGATACTTGGCTCCAGTCCATGGACACTAGACTTTAGTCCGGCGACACCCGTATGACCTCTCTTGAGGAGCAATGGGCACGTTGGACGGGACTTCACCCTCAACCATCTCCTGCATCCGAGTATCAATATCCTCAGGATCCTCCGGCGTATTAGCTTTCTTTTCTTTTCCTTTTCCTTTTTCTTTTATGTTTTATTTTTATTTCTTTATTTGTTTTTGTTTTATGCTTGTTTGTTGTATCTTTGTTTGCAGGTACAATTCTAGGAGTCACTTGATTTCTGGGCTTGTTGTCGGCTCGTTATATTGTCAAGGAAGTCTCTTATCCTCTCTTTAACTCCTTACTACGAGGGCATAGTAGGATTGAAGTGTGGGGGGAGGGGGGGGGGAGAGGGGGGTTTGGTTGCTTTCTTGCATGTTTTAGTGCTTTTTAGTGTGTCTTTGTGATTGTTATGTTATTTCCCCAAACTTGATCATTTCATGTTTACTTGCTTATTCGATATCTTTGTGTTGATGTATATTAATTATTATATTTGAGCCATGTATGTGTTATGATTAGTGGTAGATTTAGCTAGGTTCGGTTCTCGATTGGGCTAGGTTGTGTGATTGTGATGTTACGTGGGGCATGTTGCTTTGCTAGTTGGTATGTATAATGATCATGATTCGGATTATGAGTGATTACTCCCTAAGTCTATATGTTTGGTTCCCTTGAATTATAAAAAAAATGAATAAAGAGTTTTAACTCTTCAAAAAAATGAATAATAAACGCTAGAAGAGCGTAAATGAGTGAGACAAGTCGAGTCTGTGGGTTCTATTCCGCTTATCATAGATAATGAGTATGAGAAACCACATCGGGGCACTCAATGTGATCCATTGATGTTTAGACCCCGATGATCACACCCGTATGCGGACTTGCTTGTTTTACTTTAAAATTTAGGGGAACCGGATGTGTGGATGATGGGGATATATGAGATGTGTGTATATCGTGATCATGTACATATTGATGAAATTAGTAACGGGCAACATTGCATCTTGATTGAGTGACCGAATACGGTTGAGAATGTAATCTAGTCTAAGTTTTGATATGAAGGTATGAATGGTGGTTGGCCTAGCATGTTGATTAATGGTATGTATCGATGCTTGGGTATTGGATTTTGCTTGAGGACAAGCAAATGATTAAGTGTGGGGGAGTTGTTTAGTATGTTTTTGTTATGTTTTTGGTTGTCGTTGTGTCGTGTCTAGTGTTTAAGTTGTTCTTTTTCGTGTATTTTATTATTTGTTTTTTATGTCGGTCGTGTGTTTTCATGCTTTGGATGTAGGATAAAGAAACAAGGAAAATATGGAGCTAGAAGTGGTGTCTTATGCGTCGCCTATGCAAAGCCGGGTGGAGTGGGAAGAGCCGAGGAGTGCATGAGAAAGGGAAAACCAAGTTGGAGAGGCAATGGAGGAGCCAGCGCCCGCTGGGGTGCAACTGCAGAAATTTACAGAGAGCAGAGGCCAGCGGCCGCTGGCTCTGCAGTCATTATGCGTCAGAAAGGCATAGCCAACGACCGCTGGCTGACACATTTTCGGGCGTCATTTTCAGACAGAAGAAGTTGTACTCAAATACTTTTACTCTCAAAATTTTTTTTATTGCTTTAATAGTTAGTTCTTGGTGAATCCAAGTGGATTGGAGTGCTTTCCAACTTAGATTGTGAAGATTCTTAGTAAGTTCATTATCATTTACTTTTCTATGGATTTTTCTCTACTTATGGTTGGCTAGATCTTTTCTAGGGTCTGATTATCTCAATCTATTACTTGATGCTTTAATTTGATCTTTAATTGGTTTTTTTATCCATGCTTAAGAGTTTATGTGTTTGATCAACATGTATACTCTAGATGTGGAACTAATTGATGAATTACTCTACGTCTATCATTTTGATTGAACAACCAAGCATTATAATCAGAATCGTAAAAAGGAATCGTGTTCTGAATTTGACATTCTTTTAAGTGTGATTTGTACACGTGAGTGATGATCACCGGTTAGCTTTAAGAACACGCAGATGATTAGCTAATCAACTTAGGAGAATCCTACTAAAAGCATGAGGTTGATTGAATGAGCATTAAGTGTAGATTGTAGATGATCTTTACCCTAGACTTTAATCCATTTGTTTACCTCGTTTATTGATTTTTATTAGTTTGATAATCATCATCATCTCAATCTGATTTAGAGTGTTTATGTATTATTTTTACTTCGTTCAAGTGCTTATATATCACAGCCCTGCATAGTTTTCCACGAGATTCGACATTCAGGTCGACTAACACGTATTACAACTTCAGTTTAATTAACTTGAGATACGTTTTTGGTCGAACAACATACATGAACATTGACTATCCATATCCATACCCATGAGGGTAGTGATGATATTTTACCCTCCGGTAGCCGACACTAATAGGTTTGAGTTAGAAACACATTTATATTAACTAATATTTATTTATAAATTCTCATTAAATATTCATCCACCCACTTTATATGAACTATATTTGTGTATAAATTATATCTAAAATTATATATAATGTCTCTTACATTTAAATTTAATATGCAAAAGTCTAATATATATGTTTTGACAATCAATTGTTTAAATCAAATTATAATTTATAAAATGTTGATCAATTCGACCAATCTTACCGTAAACTATCATACACAAATTAAAGAACCATAAAATAAGATCAATTGACTAAAATCGATAGGAAAAACCCAACAATTATATATTATAAAAATATAGAATATTTAAAAATATTATCGTAATTTAATTGACTCAATATCTCAAGCTCTATTTAAACTCAATTATACACACATTTTTTCTTTTTATAAAATTTTCATATTAATAAAGTTTACTAAGTTTTCAATGTGTGATAGACTAATTTGTTAGTTTTGTGATATTTAAATTACACTATTGATTTAATATCTACAAAATATATATTAAACTAATATGCTATGAAATAAAAATATATGGAAAAAAAATTCTACGTACAGTTTGACAACTAATTGTTGTAAATAAAATTATAATATAATATTTATAGGAAAGTTTCAATTACTCTACTATTTATATAATCTAATAATTTAGTATAATAATTTTTTCAATAAAAATAAAAAGTTATGTTATTTTTTTTAAAGTTTATTCAATTTAATATTTGTCAAAAATTTAATAAATATTAAAATTCATAAAATAAAATTGAGATTTAAGATAAATAAAAATGATTGATTATGGTGATGTCACATAGGACCATAAATCAAGAAGATGACTTTCAAATGTATTTGTATTAATTACTATTATTATTATTATTATTATTATTATTATATATATATATATATATTACAAATGAATATTGGCTGAAATTTTAAATTAACAACAAAAATATTTCATCTCAAATTAATATATAATGTTTTTAATAATTTACTAAATTAAATGTTTAAATAAAAATCAAGTTATGTTTTTAAAATTTAAATTATTAAAAATGTAATATAAAAAATATATTTTTTAATTAAAATATAATTATTATTTGATTAAATAATTAATTGGACAATTAAATTGTGATGTAGAATATATAGATTGTTAGTTTTTATATAGTTTCAATAATTGTTGGATTTTATATTAAATCAATGTGGATATATATTTATAGTAAATATTAGAATTAATAATCAAAAATTTTGATATTTAAGATACATATATAGATGTGAGATAGAATATTTTAGTAAATTTTAATAAACATTAAAATTAATTAAAAAATTCTAAAGGAAAGTTCAGATTAAATAAAAAAGAAACAAACGAATAGTCAATCAATTAGCTAGTCCACCAATCTTCATAATTAATTATATATATTATCTAATTTTCAAGAGTAAACGATGATGATTCATGAATGATATATATTTTCGTATCATAAATGAACAAAGCTTATTTTATGGGCCTACTATCATATCTATATTATATATTAAAATTAGCAAAATTATTTTTAATCTATATAATATAAAGTACACTACAAAAAATGCATTATATACCAACGGAATAGTGAAGGAAAAATTTTTCGTTTCTAAATTTTAACGGATCGACAATGGAATTGTTACGGAATTTTTGTAAAATTTTAGTAACGGAATTAATGACGGAATTATCCGTTATTAAAAATTTAGTAATAAAATTTTCCGTTACAGTTCCGTTACTAAAATAGAAGAAACCATTCTAGAAACGAAAATTCCGTTACAATTCCGTTGTTATATATAGTAACGGAATACATTCCGTTGTTAAATTTTCTAGCAACCATCGATATTACTACGGATAAATCCGTTACTAAAACGTTTAGTAACGGAATTTCTTGTTTTAGTAATGAAAAAATTCCGTTGCTAAAATAATTTTTTTTTGTAGTGGTATACATTCAACTATCACTACAAAAAACACAGCTTCTGGCGACGGAAAAATCCGTCGTTAAGAGAAGAAATCCGTCGTCACGGGGGCTTAGCGACGGACTGGCGACGGATATTTTCCGTCTGTATTTCGCTCGTCGTTAGCTCCCCGGACGACGGAAAATACAGTCCGTCGTTAGCTAACGACGGACTAACGACGGAATTTGTCCGTCGTTACTAACGACGGATTGGATTCCGTCGTTAGATTGCCTCCGGTGGTTGTCGAAGTTGCCGGAGAGCTAACGACGGACTTAGCGACGGATTAGCTAGCGACGGACTTAGCGACGGATTATCTAGCGACGGACTTAGCGACGGATTATTAGCGACGGACTTAGCGACGGAAAAATCCGTCGCTAGTTTAATTTTTTTTTAAAAAAAAATTAAAATTTTTTTATTTTATTATTTTTTTATTTTTTTATTTTCATTTCATGGGATCTATATTTATTGCAGAACCACCAAAAAAAAAGAAACAAAAAGTCTGTATGGTCATTCAATTGTGAAATAGATAACAAGCAAATTAAAGAATATGTTGTTAACCGTAAGCAATGTGAGCGGTGGGCCCATGAAATGAAAGTTGAATCAAACCTATATATAAGAAAAAATGCATCATCTAGGAAACTTGATTCTCCTAAGTCCTAACTAAACTCCCTCCAAGTTGAAGTCGTGTATATTAAACGTGAACTTGAAGCAAAGAGGCTTAATTGGTCGAGGTTGTGGAAGACGTAGAGCTTTGTGTTATCAGTATTGTATACTTCTTATTTATTTTTGTTTTTGGTGTTTCTAATTTAACAGTGTAATAGTTCATTACAAAAAGTTTCATTAAGCATAACGAGGAAACAAACAATATCATTCCGCTATTAAATAACACCTATAGCTAAATTGAGCATTGACATGCCACATGATAAGCAGAAAGTCTGAATGCATATCATGATTTATCATATTATCAAATAAAACTAAATATATAACAGATGATGATTTTCATACCACGAACATTGCTATTTGTGTCGATGAGCCTATCGCCACTCCTAGAGAGATGTCCTGCTCAAGTAGTAAGAAAATTGAGAAATTAAATTTCCAAAAGAGTCAGGAAGAAAATGCAAACACTTACAAGCTTGTCCTTCACAACAAACATAACAGCACCTGCATGCTCTGTTGCATTCCCAACAATTGGGAGCAGAATAACGCTTATAAAAGCCACGGGGATGTTCATAGCAACAGATGCCCCCTGAAAATATTACCACATACGTCTTTCATTTTAAGCACCATAAGCTCTTTAAAATTGATCACTTCCTAACCAGTGTCAAACTTCAAAATGAAAGGATGCATATTTCAATAGAGTTTATTACCATTGGGAAACTTACTTATCAAGTGCTATTAACTAAAAAGAAAACTCTCCAGAAACAAACTAGTTACCTCTATAGCATTGACCAGATACTCTGACAAGACTGATATGAAGCAAGTCAGTATAAATAGCCACGTGATTGATTCCCACTTCGATATATCTGGCACTTCTTCCTCATCGGAATTCCCGTCTGTTGGAGTTTCCTCCTAGGTTTATACAAAATCAGTACAATGTAAATAACTAATTAACCAGAATATAAATGACTGCAAAATATTCAACAATGATGTAACTTCTTAACATTCAAAAATTTGCTTAATTTGTGCCTACAGACTATGTATATTATAAACGGGATCAGCTGAGTGCTGATATTGTAGACTATAAAGAAATAGAAATTAGAAAATTGTTAGAAGATTGTTCAATGATCATCAACGCGCAGTGGTTCAACAATGACAAAGACCTGTACCTCATTTATAGCAGTATAGAGATTCTTTTGGCTGGTCAGCTGGAAAAAAATGTATGCTACATATGCCACCAGTATAATACAATTGCTAAACCTTGAAAGGGCAAGCTCGGATTTACCGAAATGCAACTCAGTGCGTGTATAGTGTAGAACTGCTGGAAATAATAGGCACATAACTGCCATCAAGAGCAACCCCGAATTCATTGCTGCAGATGGCTAACAAACAATTGGAAATTTGATGTTGTAGTTAGATAACCAGTACAGCTCAATGAGGGTATAACATCTAAAGAAGATTTGTTCTTTTAGATAAGCACGCTGATAAGAGGACAGGTTACCGACCTTGTTGAACACTTGTTCTCTTCTAAAATGAACAAGTCCTCCTCCAAAAAGTGCACATCCGAGTACCAATAACAGATTGGAAAGAATTGATCCCAACAAAGATAATATTGCTGGACAACACGTATCATGCCATTGTTCAGTGCAAGCATGGATATTATCATCTCCGTTGCATTACCAAATGTAGCATTTAAAAGACCCCCAACTGAGAATTTATAAAACAGTGACTAAAGTGCCAAGTAGAAACCATAATCATAAAACATGTATCAAACTAATTAGTTCTATTGAGCTAATTTTGCTAAAAATACCATTAAGACTATCATAGTGATGCTTATAATCAAAATGCCACAGTTTAATATGTCCAAAACGAGATTTGACGAGTAAAATATGCCTTAAAATTCAAACTACAAAAAGGCCTACTAAGTATTAAGAAAATAGTTTTCAGGATGTAATTCATATAGACGAAGAGTCTGCACATTCACAAAATAAATATGGGAATTGTCAGCATAATAACCTCAATAATATATCTATAGATATGGTGATAGTCCCTCAATCTTTTCCCTATACTACGGAATACAGAAGAGAAACCAATGCTACAAGCTAGAACAAGACTAGTAGGAGATGCTTAAAATTTTGGCTGATGCAGACTAAAAGCTAGAAGTGGATGCAAATGAGTTCAACAACCGGGACATGTAGATGAAATAAATCCTGGAATATATGGTAAAAGAATACGCTGAGCAAGTAGAAATAAACCTGTTGGCATTCCACCGGCTATATATGCACTTTCCCCTAGCATCTACCTACTTTGAATTAGATTAATGTATCAACATTTACCTAAATATTTGTAAATCATTTACAAATTAATTATTTGAATCATTTATTTCATTTAGATGAGTTTGACTGATGATGAACCTATAGAACCAGACATTGGGAGATAGTATCAATGTATCCCATGTATACGTATTAATTTGTCTCCCCTTAGCTTTCTCTTTTCTTAAACTTTGCTGCAACACTTAAATTTACTATCTTCTTAACAATTTAAATTTACTATCTTCTTAACAACAGTCTATTCTAAATTAATATATTATTTTCACAATTCTAAATAACTCAAGGAAGCTACCTATAAAAGCAAAATATAAGCTAGATTCTAACATGAAAATGTAATTAAAAAAACACCCCACACACTAGTGTCTCCGATATACTAGAACTAATATTAACTATATATATAATTATATATACATACCACAGATGTGGATATATATATGCTCATGCATATAATTAAGAGAGATGAAACTGAAAATTAGCATTGATAAATTTAATATACACTCATTCAAATTTAATTAATTCCATGGACAAATTAATCTGATGCATCTTCTATTTAAACCTAATTAAGTTGATTATTGCCCAACTGGCTAACCATAATAGAAAACGAAGACACTAAAAACAGTATTAAAACAATAAAATAGAAAAATTAACAAAAATAAAAACAAATTAAATTCATACCTGCCGGAGCAGGCGGAGGGCTGCAGAGGGGCGGCGGCGCACGGCGGCAGGCAGAGGGCGGAGCAGGTGGATGGCGGTAGGCGGAGGGGTGGCGGCAGCTTTGTTTCCGGCGAAAAAATGGACGAAAATTAGAAATAGAGAGAGATAGAGATAGAGGGAAAGTAAAATGGGAGAAATAGGTATACCTTAACGTATTTGGCCGGTGGGAACTTCCAATCGCCGGTGGGGGGAAAATTTCGCCGGATAAGAGGGTGATTTGCCTTCTGAAATTCTGTTTTCGCGAAATGGGGATGAAACCCGATTTAAAGGGCTGGACGACGGACTTAACGACGGAATAATCCGTCGTCCATTAATAAAAAAATTAAAAAATAAAAAATTAAAGTTAACGACGGAATATTCCGTCGTTAGGTCCGTCGTTAACTTTCCGTCGTTAAGTCCGTCGTTAACTTTGGCGCCAACTTGCGCGCCAAAAAATCTGTCGTCAGTCCGTCGTCCAGTCCGTCGTTAGGCATTTTGTGGAGATCCGTCGCCAGTCCGTCGCCAATTGACGACGGAATATGAATCCGTCGTTAGATCCGTCGCCAGTTTGATGTTTTTTTGTAGTGTATATATATTGCAATTTTGACTGAATAAATAATTAAATAAAACTATAATCATGACTAATTAATTATACAAAATATTAATTATACACTTACCTAAAATAATTCTTTCCAAATCATTGAATTATATATTATCGTATATAAAATATTAATATAAATATGAAAGAAAACTTGTGGTGATAACACATAAACCTTAGATTAAGGAGAAAATTTAATATGTAATTTTTTAATATATTATATAGATTTATTAATGTTGAAGGGGAAGTGTTATATATGAACATTACATATTGAATATGTTAGGATTTATCCCTTATCAATTCTCTTTTTGTATACATAGAGGATGAACATATGTGGATTAATGAGACTACCTCTTTTCAATGATGGTTTTTCTTGTTTTTCATTCTCTCTTCTCTTTACTGCTTTGAACAAATAATTAGTGAAATTGAACAATCATATTATAGCATAAAATAAATATATAATCGCCCTCTTACTCGCAGCGGGCATAAATTAACATGTCCGCAATTGATGTGACAATGCCGCATAAGTATATGAATCACTATATATTTTTTATTATTTTATATAAAATAATATTAAAGTATAATTATGTCATTTTGGAGTTTTATCAACAATTTGCTTGTGTAGATGGGGATCCAGTATTTTCTGAATCCTCATGTAAAGACTTACAAAAGAAGTTTTCCCAACAAAGATGTGAATTGGGAAGGATTGGTCGACGAAACATGAACCGAAATCAAAACAATTGGCTGAATCCCGTGAAATCATTCCATAAAAGTTCATTGATATCTTCTTTTTATAAAGCAAATCGACTTTGATTATTGAATAATCCACATCACTTCTGCTTCTACTCTAACACAAGATTCTCCTTTCCCATATCAATAATTATGATTTTACATATGGACAATTCCTCAATATCTTTTTCATTTGCAACAAAATATTTTCATTGTACGTCGGTAAAAACATACTTTTGAGGGGAGAGATACTATTTCACCAATCAAATCATAGATATGTAACATATTCATACCTAAGGATTTTTCACAAAGTGGCGACAAAACGTATAACTTCTAGTACAAATATTTTGAACTTTATTTTAAAAATAAACTTATAAAATTTATTATTTACCTACATAATATCATATTAAATTATTAATTATGAACACAATTAAATTATGAGGATTGACGAACACGAACAGTTCTAGAAAAAATAACAGTAATAAATACTTCCTCCGTCCCTCAATAAGTGTCCTCTTCGCAAAAGAAATTATCCCTTAAAGAGTGTCCTATTTCAAAAATTAAGATAAAAATAATATCAAAGTTTTAATTTTATCCCTCATATTATTGAATTGTTTTTTACTTTTTATATTTCCCATACAAGGATTAAAAGTAAAAGTGAAAATTGAATTATTATATTAGCATGCGAGATTTGAGGATGTTGAACATTTGATTGAGGGCGGAGGGAGTAAATGATACTCCATTGACTATAATAATTATATTGAGTAAAGTAAACGGGCGTAGAGGGATAATGACATGGGCCTAAACACCCCAACCAAATATCCTGTCTTGATACACACGTTTAAACCAAACTCATAAAAAAACAAATAATAATTAATTAATAGTATACAAAAAAAGAGAAGAAAAGTAAAGAAAAGAGATTAGTTTGGTTGGTCTGAACAAGCCTGAAGCGAAAAAATGATATGAATATGAATTGGAGAGAGAAACGATTCAGAGAAAATGATGACAATGGAGGGTATGATGGATGCAGGGGTGCTAGATGACATAATTAGGAGGTTATTGGAAGGGAAAGGAGGCAAACAGGTGCAGCTCTCGGAGGTCGAGATTCGCCAACTCTGCGTCAACGCCCGCCAAATCTTCCTCTCTCAACCCAATCTCCTCTCCGTCCGCGCCCCCGTCAGGATCTGCGGTCTCTCTCTCCCCCCTCTCTTAATTTCTTTTTACTCTGAATTCATTATGATTTTCGATTTTAGATGTGATATTGATGGGCTTTGTTATTATGGAATCAATTTTTATGGTGAAATTGAGGTTGTGCGGTGTGGATCTGGTCATGTTTTATATGAAAAGTTGTTTTCATATTATGAAAAATTTCTTCCCTATTTGCTTGTGTTAACTGCAGCTGCTATAACAGGATGTTTTCTTCCTTGTGTCTAATTCACTGTTTTCTTATAGGATTGTCACATCAAATCAAGTATAGGATTTATCCCTAATGGTCATGTTTTGCTGTTTCTGAGACTATGATTTGATCTTTGAGATTTCTCAGTGATGACAATCCTATACTTGTTATTCATCATAGAAGATCAGTAATTCTTGTCTTCTTGACCGTCTAAGTGAGGGAGCATATATGATTGGTGCTTCCACTGCCTTTTTATGTTGGATATCCTTACCTATATGCATATGCTTAAGAACTCATGATTCATCTGTCTACGTATCATGTTATATTCTTCTCTTCTTGCTATATAGAAGTTTTCTTGCATTTAGCTATATGTATTCATGCATTGAATGAAAGAATCGATGTATTTGAGATGATGAGGACCATGGATAATGCAAGGAAGTTTACCCTTCTCTCCCCATCTACTTCCTTCGCTATCTGGAGAAAGAATATGCAATTAGGCTACCTTATCTGTTCTAAAAAGTGTCATCCTAAGACCTTAACCGGAGAACTATTTGACAGGTGATATACATGGACAATACCAAGACCTTTTAAGGCTCTTGGAGTATGGTGGATATCCCCCGTCGGTAACATACCTCTTTCTAGGAGATTATGTTGATAGAGGCAAGCAGAGTTTGGAAACCATATGCTTACTATTGGCTTACAAAATAAGGTATCCAGATAAAGTATACCTCTTGAGGGGAAATCACGAAGATGCAAAAATCAACCGTATTTATGGGTTTTATGATGAGTGTAAGAGAAGATTCAATGTCCGGCTCTGGAAGATATTTACCGACTGCTTTAATTGTTTGCCTGTTGCTGCACTCATAGATGAAAAGATACTTTGCATGCACGGAGGACTTTCTCCAGAACTAAAAAAGCTGGACCAGATTAAAGAACTTCCAAGGCCAACTGAGATTCCGGACAGTGGTCTACTATGTGATTTGCTTTGGTCTGATCCTGATTCCAAGACAGAGGGCTGGGGTGATAGTGATAGAGGTGTTTCTTGTACTTTTGGGGCTGATGCAGTTGCTGAATTTTTGGATAAGAATGACTTGGATCTCATTTGCAGGGGTCACCAGGTATGCATTATGTTCTTCTTACCATATGCTCTTTCCAAGGGATGCCTACTAAACTGAACCATCTCAATAAACTGAATAAATGCATTAAACATTTGCATTCTGGAAAAATCTGGAGATAGATGATAGAGACGGTGCAAGAAACTTTTATTCTGCTTTTTTACTTTTTCTGCTCTAAAATTTCAGTAGCAAGATTTCAAGTTCGGCTTGAAGCTGGTTCTTGTTGTCTCATAGTTTTGAATCTAGTTAGTTGCATTTTTTTCTTTTTAATATAAAGCTATCCCATCCATTCGAAACAGCTAGGAAGGAGCTATCCTTGCAAAATCATATTTGGGAAGAAGATTTTGTGTATTAATGATCTAAACTTTTTGAAGGTGGTGGAGGATGGATATGAATTCTTCGCCCAAAGAAGACTTGTCACTATTTTTTCTGCCCCAAACTATGGTGGAGAATTCGACAATGCTGGCGCCCTTTTAAATGTAGACGAATCGCTAATATGTTCGTTTGAGATACTAAAACCCGCACCAAGCAATTCAAAGGTTCCTCTGAAGAAGGTAATCTCATTGCATCCTGTTTCTTTTCATGGATTAGTTGGCATCTCACGAACTCTACACTCCCTTATCGTTATGTTCTATCTTACCTTCCTTATTGACAGCCACCCAAAATTGGAGGCAGCACGTAAACCAGAAACCGTAGATGAAGTTTTTAACCATGAGTAGGACGAGGAGAGTGCATCATCCATGCTGTTTTTATTTTCTTTGTTTGGAACATATATGCTGTCAGCAAACAACGAATGGCCAGTGAAAGAATGTGCAAATTGGGGAAGAAAGAAGGGTACATCATTTGGTTGAAAGAGGTACCACCGCCTTCTTAGCATTTAGAAGTTTAAGCAGTGTGTTTGTTTGTGTTGCTTCTTGGTTAAGCTCCTCCTATCAATTTGGTGTTGAGAATCTTGAAACACAGTGGAATATGTTGTGTATCTGATCTGACTCATTGTATTTTATTTTTTCTTTATAAGCATACCCTAGTTTTAGGAAGTGTTTGCAGGAATTACTGTTTCTTCACATGCATTATAAATTTGTAGTTACTGTGTTCATGATACCTTCGCAAAGTTTCTGGCTTCACATGTCTCATATTTTTCTTGCTCTTTTTAGATGCTTTTGAAAATGAACTAAATGAAGAGGAGCAGATTATACTAATTATGAACATTTTATTTGAACATCCAAATAAACATTAATAAGATCATTTAACGTAAGGGAATATTAATAAAATAAAGCATGAGAAGACATATATCACTTCTTTGTCATAAAAAATCTCTCAAATTCAATAAGAATATACCAGAACATAAAACCTAAATCATCGATTGAATTCAATTTGAGTGGCAATTTGGTAAATAATTTATACATCAATGATAGTTAGTATTGATAGTTAGTATTTTATAATTGATTAATTGTTAAAAAATGTCGGATTAGTAATTGCTACACAATGCAACCATTTTTTTTAACAATATGGATTATTATGAATAATTATTTCACATTTCTAATTAATAATATTTATTTATATATATATATATATTTAAGTCAATTTTCATATATGACTAACAAATTTAAGGGTTCTAAAGAATATATTGGTCGAATGGTTTGTAGATAACTTTAAAAAAATGATTTGTTATATTAAATAATTTTTATTATATAATAAAATGTTCATAATATATTATAGAAAAATGAATTTTATAACAAAGTACTTACTTTTTTTTACATATACTTATATTATTCACCGAATTTATTCTATATGGTTAATAAAATAATATACAATATATATTAAATTAATGATGGTGATAAGATGTTTAATTTGAAATACAATATACAAACAAATAAATTAAATATGAAAAATTATTATTTAAAATATTTATAAAATGTATACACACGCATATACATAATTTATATTTTTATGTAAACGCAGTTACGCATGATCCAAGAAATATTATACATTGTTTTTACATTTTACATTACTTTTTTCTTATATATCAAGATTATGAAAAACAAATACCATATATTTAATATCAATATATTCACATATTTTATGTGTATTTATACGAAGCTAATTATATATAGATTATTAAGAATTAAAAATTGATCAAACTACTAAAAATCATAATCCGTCTATGAAAACGACCATGCACTATTTTACTACTTCATCCGTCTCAATAATGTAATATCACTTTTTTATTGGACTATCAAATAAGATTGTCTCATTTATACTTTTGGCAAAAAAAAAGTTGTTTTAATCTATAAATGCAAATCCATTTTTAATGTGTTTTGGTATGCGTGTCAAAACTAATGAGACTGAAATATTAGAATATATCAAATATATCAAATCAATTTATTATTATTCAAACCGATTAAAATGTAAACAGTTACATAAATAGAGATATTCACGGTTACAGTCTGAACTGTCAATTTATGATTGAATATTATATTTATAGGTTCGAAAATATTCGGACGAGTTTGAACGAACGGTCTAACAATTTTGACAATTCTAATTGCGGTCATACACAAATAAAGTCTCAAGCCAAATGATAAATAAGACGATTATCTTATATATACACTAAAAAATTATAATTTTATTTTTTCCGTCGGATACACGGGTGCACATATTAGTTATGAAAAAAACAGCCAATTACAATTCACAAAACTGATTTCTTTTTAACCGTAATTCAAAAAAATGATCAATAATGAAATAATTAAAAATAATAATAATGCGAGTAATTCGAAAACATTCAATTAGGAGATGGATAGGTCCTCAGAAAAAAGGAAGAAGTGGGGTTATAAATTGCATAGAGAGCCAATTGAATTATTCCCATTTGGCACCTGCAATAATTTTTGAATTCATAGTTATTTCAACTTCTTAATCTAATCTTAATTATCACTAACTTATTTGTAATTACTACATATTTGACATTGATGAACCTACATTTAAAGAGCTACGAGAATAGTATAAATGTGAATTACTACATATTTGACATTGATGAACCTATATTTAAAGAGCTACTAGAATAATATAAATGTGAAAAAAGGATTCGCTTCTTATATTTAACGAGGCTGTGCAAATTTCTGATGGGAGAGAGAATGAAAAAGGAAATAAGATGCATTGAATGGAATGGAAAGTCGAGGAAGGATGGAATTTCGAGACCTTGTACTTTAACAATGGTGAAAGATTGATATTATGTGGTGAGATAATTGAAGCTATTAAAGAAGTTATGTCCATTTGTGTATCAGAGAAGCTAAATAGTTGTTCATGAGCTACCACAATATGGAAAGTCATTTGATAGTATCGAGTTATGGTATGATTTTTGGCCCACGTGGCTTCATAACCAAGTATAAAAAGATATTCATGATTAATGATATTTTGATTTTTCTAAAAAATTATTTTAATGAAGACAAATTAGAATAAGAATTAAAAAAAATTAAGCTCCTATTTGAATAGATTAAATGCTCTTTTAGTAGAGATTATAAGCCAATTTATAAAAGGTAACTAGTGTTTAACTTCTGTTTCATAGGAAAATTTTAAAAGAGACATGCCTGTTACTAAATGACAACCCGTGCCAGTACTAATGTTAATATAGTGAGGGTGTGTTAATTTTTAATTGAATTTTTTAAAATATCGTAGTTGTGATAAAATTCATAATATGTTCTTACTTTGTCTACTTGTTCAATTATTTTGGGTTAATGAATGTGAGTTGAGAAATACAAAATTTTGGGATATATCAAAAAATTCGAAAATCTCATCTATCATAAGTAACGGCAGCGCCACAGGGCCACTGCCGCTGCTAGTCGTGGTGCCTTTGGAAGACCTCACGGTGGTTATTGAAATAGAATCAACAAGATAATTGGGAGAGAAATTTCATTGATAAGAAACTGAAAATCTCAGTCAGTTACATTGGAAGTAGAAGATAGAGATATATATATTCTCTATCTATAAAAGGTATAATACATGAATCAACTCCAGCTCTTTACACGTCAGCTATACTAAAACAACTCTTTAGTTATAAAAGCGTGTAACACTTCTTCCTTATTCTAAAAACAACTAACTAAGCACAAGAATAAAACTCCACCATAGATCTAATAGGTGATCCAACGGTGTAGAAAGCTTCTTCAACATGGAACTCTTCTCACCACCTTTGCTTTGTAGAATTAGTAGCTCGAACTCCACTTTGAAGAAGCATAGGCTTCCTCCATTACCCCCCCTCAAGATGGGCCTGGCATACATCCATCACGCCCATCTTGGACTTCAAATAATGAAACCGAGGTCCAGCCAATGCCTTTGTAAAGAAATCTGCAAGTTGATCATTTGTAGGCACATGAAAGAGTGATAAAAATCCAGATTTATAATATTGCCTCACAAGATGGCAGTCAATGTCAATGTGCTTTGTTCTCTCATGAAAAACTTGATTTTTAGTGATGTGAATAGCAGCCACATTGTCACAATAAAGAGGTATAGGAAGCTTGGCAGCAATTTGAAATTCTCGAAGAAGATAACTCACCCAAACCAGTTCTCTTGCAGTGGAGCTTAAAGCTCTATACTCAGCCTCTGCAGATGACACAGAGACTGTAGAATGCTTCTTGCAACGCCAAGAAATTAAAGAACCTCCCATGTATATACAAAAACCTGTAAGCGAGCGTCTAGTGTCCTTGCATGAACCCCAATCAGCATCAGAATATCCATGAACATCAAAATTACTTGAAGCTGGAAAATAGAGACCCAGAGAAGGACAACCCTTCAAGTACTTTAACACATGTAATGCAGCCTGCCAATGAGAAGAAGTAGGATAGGCTACGAATTGACTTAATTGCTGGACAACAAAAGATATATCAGGCCTTGTGAGATTGAGATAGAGTAGTCTTCCTACAAGCCTTCGATAAGCATGTGGTTGATCCAAGACTTCACCATCCTCTTTACTGAGTTGTAAACCAGTAGGTAGGGGTGTAGATACAGAACTATAACCCATCATTCCAGAAGACTCTAGTAAGTCCAATATGTACTTTTGTTGATTTAAGTAAGTACCATTAGGATTACGAGCTATTTCCACCCCTAAGAAATACTTAGCCAAACCTAAGTCTTTAATGGTGAAAGACTTATGTAGATAATCTTTCAATGCCTGAATTACTTCAATGTTAGGACATGTGATAAGAACATCGTCCACATACACAAGTAAGCATATAAATTCATGGCCTGAACCTTTTAGAAATAAACATTGATCAGTGGTAGATTGTTGAAATCCATAATCAAATAAGGTTTGACAGAAAGCTGCATTCTATTCTCTGGAAGCCTGCTTTAAACCATATAAACTCTTTATAAGTTTACACACTTCACCTGATTTAGCCTTAGCATATCCCTGGGGTGGCTTCATGTATATATCCTCATGAAGGAACCCATGTAAAAATGCGTTATTAACATCCGCTTGATGCACTTCCCAACCCTTAGATGTTGCAACTGCAAGGAGAAATCTGACTGTTACTAGCTTTGCCACAGGAGAAAAAACCTCATTATAATCTATTCCATACTCTTGGTTGTATCCTTTCGCAACCAAACGCGCCTTAAATCTCTCTACTGTTCCATCAAATTTTAGTTTAACCTTGTACACCCATTTTGACCCTATTGATTTCTTACCTGGAGGGAGTTTGGTAAGAATCTAGGTCTCATTGTCTTCCAAAGCTTGAAGTTCCTCCTTCATTGCCTTATCCCATTCTACAAACTGACTAGCAACCTTGTAGGATGAAGGTTCCTGGAGATTAGTAACATTGATTAGAAATGAAGTATGTTCCAGTGACAGATGTGGAGTTGGCAAGAATGGAAAGGTAGGAGGAACAAGTACTGAGTTTGGTACTTCTGGAGAAGACACAGCAGCTCCTATGTAGTCAGACATCCATACAGGAGGTCTTATTGTTCGGGCACCTTCCCTTATTCTTCCAGATTGCCTTTGCTGTAATGCCATTTCTTGTGGAGGCTCCTCAGCTTGTGGTGGATGTGGAAATGCCACAGCCTGTGACAATGTTTCTGAATCAGAAATAACCTCTACAGCTTCTTGTGGAGAGAGATCATCAGATGGTGAATCATCTTCATCATCAATATTCTGAGATGACATAGTTGGGAATATGATGTCAGGAGCAATATTTTCAAATTTTTCATCAAAAGTGTATGTAGAAAGAAACCGAACATCTCTGCAAATCAACAATTTCTCATGCTCCAACTGATACAGAATATAACCTTTGTAGTGAGGTGAGAATCCTAAAAACACACATTTAACTCCTCTATCATCAAACTTAGATCTCTTAGGATTCAAATTCACAGCATAAGCAAGACAACCAAACTTAGGTGTAGAGTTCAAATCAGGATGATGGCCAAATAGATGGAAATAAGGACTGCTCCACTCAAGAACTCTACTGGGGAGTCTATTGACTATCCATGTGGCCATGAGTAATGAATATGGCCAAAATTTGTGAGGGATTTTACTCTGAAGCAAAAGAGCTCTAGCAATCTGTAATAATGTACGATGCCGCCTCTCCACAATCCCATTTTGTTGGGGTGTGTAGACACATGATCTTTGATGAATAATTCCAAGATCACTAAGTAAAGAAGCCATACTGTGGTTTAAAAATTCAGTTCCATTGTCAGACCTCATAATTTTAACTCGTTTTCCAAACTGAGTTTGTATCAAGCTAAAAAACCCTTTAAGGATGGATAGGACTTGATCTTTAGACTGCATAAGATAAGTCCAAACCATCCTAGTATGATCCTCTACAATAGTAAGCATGTACTTAGCATTACATATGTTCTCATGCAAGTAAGGACCCCAAACATCAACATGAATCATTTCAAATGTCTCTACCGACCTTCTATATAATGTAGGAAAAGAACTCCTAGCTAATTTTGCCTTGAGACATACCTCACATTGTGTGATTTTCGCAACCTCTTGCTGTGTGAGCTTGCCCTCAAGATGTTGAATGTGTTGCATGGTCTCCAAAGAAGCATGCCCTAAAGTTTCATGCCATTCTCCTACTGTAAGCATGGCCTGATGGACTGCATGAACTTTGGGCATCTGCTGCAATATTGGATTGAATACATAAAGATTCCTTATGTTCTTTCCAATACCAAGTATTCTCTCATTCCTATCTCTTTGTACTAGGCAATGAGACTTTAGGAATAAACACTTTACATCAGAGTCTTTAATAAGTTGAGCCACAGAAATAAGATTGTGAGTGAATCCAGGTGCATATAGGACATCCTTCAAAATCAGTTCCTCATTTACTTTGACATCACCTTTATAGTACACCATTCTGGAAGACCCATCAGGTAGATGAATGTCATGCCTGTGTTCGAGTTTTCTTACTGAATACATGAGGTGTGGATTACCACATATATGTGATGAAGCACCTGAATCAAGTATCTAGGAGTTTGTATTCACACCTTCCTCAACCATGAATGCATAGTGTCCTGTGAACAACAAGTCATCATCAGCAGACCTGTGTACCAAATTAGCATCATGCTTCATCGTGCCAGCTTGATCTCCCTTAGCTAAGCTACCCACACACTTAGCAAGTTCACACTGGACTTCCTTCATCTCCCTCATCAATCTACACAAATCAGCAGAGGAGTCAACTCCTTTAAAATCTCTGCTGTCATGCTCATTTCCTGGACTGAATTCAACACAATTAGCCTTAACTCTCCCTTTGTTGTTCTTTAACCTTTGGAACCATTCTGGGTAACCATGTAATTTGAAACACTCATCCACCTCATGTCCATGAATTTTACAGTGAGTACAATACAACTTTGCCTTTTCCTCTTTAGTTCTCCTTGGTCGGGATGTAGGTTGTTTTGTTTTACCATCCTGACCAGAGTGTTGGCCAACATTGCTGAACATGATTTTTCCCGGATGTATGAATGAAGTATTCCCTCCATCGACAGTGTCCATCACTAGCTTTTGATCTTCAGTTTGCAGCAACATAGAGTATGCTCGATTAATAGATGGCAATGGATCCATAAACAAAATCTGGTTCCTAGCTGCATCATATATATCATTCAACCCAAGGAGAAACTGCATTAAACGGCTTTCCTGTTCTTTCTTCCTAGAGGTACGCCTTGCACCACACACACATTCACTTGGTGTATGAAGCATATCAATTTCTTCCCATAAGTGTGTGAGATTGTTAAAATAAACTAAGATACTCTGATTACCTTGAACAAAGCCACACACCTCACGCTTCAAACGATAGAGCTTTGGACCATTGTTTCGTCCAAATCTCTGATTTAAAGCTAACCATAAATGTCTGGTACTTTCCATATGAGTAAATGGATTAACTAATTCCTTAGATATAGAGTTGAGGATCCAGGATGTTACCATATAATCAGCCCTTATCCAATTGTTGTAGTGCGGTGAATTGATCGGTGGAACGGTGATTCCTCCATCGACAAATTCCAATTTGAATTTTGCTCCTAGCGCCCTTCGAATACATCTCCTCCAATTGAAGAAGTTCTCTGTTGTAAGAGGCGATGCCAGCAGCTGCATGCCGGGATGATCCGCGCTATTGACCGATAAAACTTCGTTCAGTTGTTTATCAGTAAGAGCGGCGCGCCAACGCTGATCATCATCCTCCTCGTCAGAGTTGTGATCATCAGAATCAGTAGCGTGAGAATGCCTAAGTTCCTCACGTTCCTCGTCGTGCTCGTCATCGCATTCTTCATCACTCCTATTTCTCTGATTGCCATGGCTTCCTCCTTGCTCCTCATCGACTAGGACATTCCATGGGACCTTTTTCTTCTTCACCATAGTTACAATCAACTTCAGGATCGATTATTGGTCTCGTGATACCATATTGAAATAGAATCAACAAGATAATTGGGAGAGAAATTTCATTGATAAGAAACTGAAAATCTCAGTCAGTTACATTGGAAGTAGAAGATAGAGATATATATATTCTCTATCTATAAAAGGTACAATACATGAATCAACTCCAGCTCTTTACACGTCAGCTATACTAAAACAACTCTTTAGTTATAAAAGCGTGTAACACTTCTTCCTTATTCTAAAAACAACTAACTAAGCACAAGAATAAAACTCCACCATAGATCTAATAGGTGATCCAACGGTGTAGAAAGCTTCTTCAACATGGAACTCTTCTCACCACCTTTGCTTTGTAGAATCAGTAGCTCGAACTCCACTTTGAAGAAGCATAGGCTTCCTCCATTAGTGGTCCTCCTCCTCATCACCGCCATCGTCATCGCTGCGTTCTACGTCCTCTACCGTCAAATCGCACCAACTCTCCAATTCCTTCCCCGGCTTCACTCAAGGAAAGAAGAAACATTAATAGATATGTTGCTTTGAGCTCCAGAAACCAAATTCTCACCTACATCTTTTGAGGACTTGCGAATACACTTTTAGGAAATGAAATATATGTGGCTGCTCACTCCATACTTGGATTAACAGACATGTCTCGATCATAATTTCTTTTCAAAAGAAAGTAAGTGGGTTAATTCCACAAAATAAATAAATATTTTTTACAAGGTATAAATAGAATTTTTTTTTATTTTTCCCAAAATCGATAATATATAATTTATTTATTAACATATTTATCACGAATAAAGCTGTCACGATTGACTCAACCTGACCTACCTACTCAGAGTACTTGAAAATTTTAGGTCTCAAAATAATCATACCTGAAAAATCCATCTAAAAATTTTACGCACCAATCGAATATCGAGCTTAAAAATGTCCACTCATCTGTATGTACAACACAAAAAAAAAACATCAGTTATAATTCATTTACAATGGTGATCTTTAAAAATTTTGAGACTTATTAATTAAAATTTTAAGAATATAATCTTAAATAATTAAAATTAAAATATTTTATTCTAAATAGTTTATATAAGTAAAAGTATTTATTGTGCAAAATATTATTAAAATAATTAATTTTATTAAATTTATTAAATTAAAAAATATGACATTGCATGGATGAGTAAAACCGACTCACAATTTTGAATCTTATATTTATGGGTTTGGAAATCTTACAACAATTTTGGATGGACTTCAAAACCTTAAAAAGTCTGATCTGACAATTTTGACACTTGTAATCGAGTCAAGATACATTCAATGCAGTAATAAATAACTCATTAAATCAAATACTAAACAACACAAAATTCAAAAAGATTCAAAGTTTTGAATGCACATAAAATATAAGAATGAAAAACTAAAATAAATAACTATAATCTATATATATATATAAACCACCTAACATTCAATTACAATCAATTTGGAAATCAATTGCAATGACAATTTTGTAAGTACATTTAATTTAAACTAGATATTGCACCCGTGCTATGCACGGGATTATTTATTTATAAATAATTTTTGCATAGAGAGATTTAAAGAAATAAAAAATATTATAATCCGATTTTATTCGGTGCATGGTTTTAGAATCGTAATCGGTAGTCATGTTCTCAATTGTGACTATGTTGAGGATAATTCGGTTACAGTTTCAAAATTTGAGAACCGTGATCAACGATTTGAAACAATAATTTAGATTTATTTTACCTTATTCAATTTATTTCTTATTTTATAAAGGGTCATTTTTTATTAATTTATAACAACACATTAAAATTAACAAATAAGAGAACATTACATAACTATTTAAACATATGTGTATATTGATAAAAAATAATTCATAATATATATATATATATATTTTTAAAGTCATTATTATTTGTAGTTGGACTTTGTTGGGAAATATTTATAAGTGTTTTGATTCAGATCCCAAAACCTCCCCTGTAAGATGTAATAAGCCCAAAACTGAAGTCTTAGTCTTATCTTAGGACTCACTTGTTAGGGAGTTCAGTTTACAGGTACAAATTGAAGACCCAAGACTAAAGACTGAAATCAGTAACTAAAGTTCATCTTAGAACTCAGTTTACGTCCCAAAACTGAAGGACCATGCCTCCTTGAACTATGGCCTGAAGGTTTGAAGTTGAAGCCAACATGAAGCAAAGACTCCTTGCCGCTGAAGTTCACTCTAAAAGCTCTGCATCTGAAGTTACATCTGAAGATTCTCCACTGAGTTCCAAGCTACTCTATAGGAGTTACCATTTTAGGAAAAGATCTCAGTAGGTAAAACTGAATCTTGTTGCAGACACCAAAAATGGCAAAAGGGACCACGACTCCAACAGGAAGAATTCAAATGAGCTATATCTCACAACGGATACATTATGTGAGAGACCTATAAATACCCCGCTGCTTCAAACGCTTCAAGGACCGGTTACCCAATCTTACAACTTACTATCGCTACCATCGCTCTCAAAGTTCAAGCTTTCAAGCTCTCTGTCTAGAACACTCAAGCATTCAGATTATATCCTTTAGTGTTCTTAGCGACTGCATTTGTAACCGAAGAATAGTCTTAGCATTAGATTAAGTTCGAAGCTAGAAGTGATCAGATATATTGTCTATCTAACCCTTTGTGGTTGATCACTGTAAGATTATTATTACTCCATTAACTTGGAAAGCCTCGACTAACATCGAGACTCGTGGACGTAGGAGTTTTTATCTCCAAACCACGCAAACCAAATCCTGTCTCTCTCTCTCTTACACTCAGTATTTATCTTTCTGTGATTATCATATTTGAATACTGATTAATTGAAAAGAGAGAGATTGCATTAAGTTTTTCTGAACAAACGAGTAAGATTTAAAACCACCACTTCCGCACGTACACTTAAGATATTAGTCCATCAGTCCAACACAAAGTGTAGACTGAAGGATTGCTATCTAAAGCATCAACTCAATTTTTACTGAAGTCCCTCCCTTCAGTTCAGAAGTTCACTAAAGCTTTTAACTTGAAAATTCAAGAACTGGTGT
>JAPKLX010000305.1:167644-183267 GCA_026898415.1 Leonotis leonurus | reverse complement strand
ACAAGTGGTATCAGAGCAGTGTGTTTAAACAACCACTGTTTCTAGAACCCAATGTTTTTAAACAGATCTTTCAGAAAACTTTATTTGCATTTATCCAATATCTCGAATGGAGAAGTCTCTTGTTTTGCCCATGTTCTCAGTTGAGGACTATGACTATTGGAAGTACAGAATGACTTGTTACCTGAAAGCACATCATGTGATGATGTGGCAAGTCATCATAATAGGACCAATCAAGATTATTAAAACGTTTCCTCAGGAAACAACCGGCGTAAGAGAACCAGCCACTGAATTGAAGCCACTCAGTGAATACTCAGCCGATGAAAAGAAGATTGGAGGTCTAGATGACTATGCCAAGCACATCATCTCAGGCACACTAGAAATACCAATTCTCGTACACATCCAACATTGCGAGACTGCAAGAGAAATGTGGGAAACACTCGAGCAAATGTGTGCAGGCTCTAAGGAAATCAATGAGAATAACCTAACCCTTGAATGCCAAAAATATGATGTTTTCTTGCAGATACATGGAGAATCTATTAGTGAAGTGGAACTTAGGTTCATGCAAATTCTAACTGCTGTTAGAGCTTTGAAGCCTAAAAAGTACACACAACGATAGATCAACCTTAAGATTGTGTGGTGTCTTCGACGTGAAGAATGTCTGCCCTATCAAATACAAATAAGTGGGCGTCCAGACTTCAACACATTTACAACTGCTGCCATCTTTAGCATACTAAAGTGTCATCAGACAAGGTAGAAGATATTGGACATCTCAAATCCAATTAGAGAAGCCATTCCTGTTCCATCAATGTCTCAAGATATTGTCGCTTTCAAGGCAGAAAAAAGCCCACAGTCAAAGAAACCAAGCCAGAGACACTTGACCTCGAAGGTATGACCAAGGCTGAACTAATGGAATAATATTTTCTAATGGCAAAACATTTTGAACGTGCAGATCTGAAGAATAGTAGATTCAGAAAATTTCATAGAGAGAATCGTACTAGAAGAACTACACCACCAGCCACTGAATCTTCCACATCCACTCAGGAAGGGACTACCACTCAGTCCAAGCCTGAAAAACAATATAGCAAAGGTGTTTTCTATGAATGTGAAGCCTCTAATCACTTCAAGCCTGACTGCCCAGAACTTATTAAGAAGGAAATGGATGAACTAAGACTTAGAAGAGATCAAAGAAATGCTGAAAGAAAAGCCATGCTTGTTGATGATGATCCAGATCAAATCAACACTCCTTCCAAATCAAGCTATGAGAAGCACTTCTCTGACTCTTCAGATGATGAGGATCTAGGACTCTATGCTACTGAAGAAGAGGAGTCAACTAAAGTCTTCTGCTTGATGGGCAATGGAGAATTCATCCTTCAGGTAATCTATGCGCATGTTATGCCAGAAGGATACGTTGATCCTATAACCAAAAACTCTACATCATATGCATCCATTCCATCTAAACCTGATATCAAGATTTTATCTAAAAATACACAAACTGACACACCATCCAAAACTGAGAATTCTTCAGTTGAGGATGATGTGAACATGGATGATAATGAGGCAACTGTCTCAATGGAGAACTATGAATCTCTAGCTGAATATTTTCGCAATCTACAAGCTATCTTTCTACTGATAAAGAAAGAAAACGAAGAGCTGACTTCCAAGTTGGATGTACAAACTGAAGGCCTAACTAAAAGCCCATCTAATACTGAAACATATGAGATGCTTCATCTCAAGAAAGATCTTGATGCTAGGAACAATGAAATATTGTTCAAGGATTCTCAAATACGAGAACTTACTGATCGAAATACACTTCTATCTGAAAGGATAGAATATTACAAGATGAAGGTTGAAACTTGGACCAAATCTGGATACACGAATCATATGTTGAGTGAATCTCAATGACCTCAAGGAAAAGGTTTGGTTTCAATCAGGATAAGGCAAAAGTGCCTTGTATAACTGTACCTAAACCATCATTTCCTATTATATCCTTTGTGCAAGGACCAAATCATGAAAAAGAAGAAATGATTGCCACTGAGGCTGTTACAGCCACTGAAAAGGATTCTAAGTCCCAAGGGAAGAAGCCAATGACTGAAAAACAGCCTAAACTGAAGGCTAAAAAGGTCTTTACTCATCCTGCAGTAAAGGATACACTTGAAAAGGTTAAGGCAAAGAATGTTGCCACTGAAAAACCTGTTGCCACTGAGAAACCTAAACAGGCTTTCAGGAAGAATGCTTCTCCTGAAGGCAACACACGAACTGAAAGGAAGACCTTCAGAAAGTATAAAGCCCCTGAAAAGCAAAAGGCTAACAAGAACCAACATCATGAACATCATACTACTGAAAAGCATGAAACTAAAGGAAGGCGTGAGCCTAAGAGACAATTTCAGTCTCCCGAACCACGTTATTACAAAACAAAGTGCTTACATTGCACGTGTTCATCAAATGATTCAAGTCTTAGAAGCTATGATTCACGTAGTCATAGAACACAATGTTGAGAATCATACTCAAACAATACCTATTACAGAAATGAACATAGGAATTCATCACCTAGTTCATACTCAAACAGTTCTAGGCGAACACATATTTACTATCAAAGACCACGAGGGTCAGTAAACACTGAGAAGCGTTGGACTAAAAGCCAAAAAAATACTAAAGCTAACTTTAAGGCTAATCTCAAGCCTGAAGTAAGCAAGAAGTATGTTCCAAAAAGGAAGGAAGTCAATACTGACTTTCAGAAAAGAAAGACAAATGATGCATCAAACACTCACATCATAAGGCAACATTGGGTGCCAAAGCATAGCATGTATACTGAATTTAGGTCTGGTTCTCAACTGGATCCTAAGACTTAGTAATTGCAGGATCAAGGATCAAGGAGAGGTGCACAAAAGGAGCATTCAAGCTGGATCATAGACAGTGGATGCTCAAGGCATATGACATTTCAGAAAGAAGCTCTCTCCAACTACACTGAGAAAGATGGTCCTCAGGTAACTTTTGGTGATAACTCAAAAGGTTTCACTAAAGGATATGGTACTCTCAATATAGGGAATGTTTCTATTGATAATGTTTCATATGTTTCTGGCGTGAAGCACAACTTACCTTCAGTAAGTCAGTTGTGTGACAAAGGTTTTAATGTTGTGTTAGTTCTGATGAGTGCAGGATTAATAAGCTCACTGATGAGACCGCTGTAATGAAAGGATTCAGGGTGGGAAATATTTATGCTGCAGACTGGAAAGCCTCCTCCCCTGAAACATGTTTGGTCTCAAAGAGCACTTTAGAACAAAGCTGGTTATGGCACAATAGACTCAGTCATCTGAACTTCAAAGTCATCAACAGACTTTCAACACACAGTCTAGTGCGTGGATTGCCAAACCTGATCTTTGACAAAGACCACATTTGCGGAGCTTGTCAAAGTGGAAAGCAAATCAAAGCTTCATTCAAGACCAAAGAAGCTCCATCCACTGAGAAGATTCTTCAACTTTTGCACATGGATCTATTTGGACCAATGACTCCACTGAGTGCCAATGGTAGGAAGTATTGTCTTGTTATTACTGATGATTTTTCTCATTATACATGGACAGTATTTCTCTATCACAAGAATGAAACCATGGAGCGCATACCTGCATTACTCACAAAACTGAAGAATCAGAAGTCAACCAATGTTATCACCATACACACTGATCAAGGAACTGAGTTTCTCAATGCAAAGATTTCAGAATTTTGTGCAAAAATGGGAATTGAACATCAGACTTCAGCTGCAAGAACTCCACAACAAAATGGCGTAGCAGAAAGAAGAAACATGTCATTGAAGGAAGCTGCAAGAACTATGCTTAATAGTTCATGAATTCCAAAGAAGTTCTGGGCTGAAGCCATCAACACTGCTTGCTACACTCAGAACAGATCACTATTGACCACACGCCAAGGCAAAACTCCATATGAACTATGGAATGACAGGAAACCTACTCTTAAATATTTTCGTGCTTTTGGTTGCAAGTGTTATATTCATAATAATGGTAAAACTCAGTTAAAGACTTTTGATGGTAAGGTTGATCCAGGATTTTTCCTTGGTTACTCAGAGGAGAGTGCTGCCTATAGAGTTTTTAACAACCGTAACCTTATAGTGGAAATAACACCTCATGTTATATTTGATAAACCTATTTTTGAGTACAGGTTAAAGGAAACTGAAGCTATTACTCAAAGACTTCAGAATCTGAATTTACAACCTTCAGTTCAAAGTACAAAGGAGATTCTCATCTGGAATTTAGAAGATGATGATGAAGAGAACACTCCAACTAAAGACACAACCATCAGATTGGAACAAGAAATAGAGCCTACTGAAGATAGGACTCAAGAACTGGAAACTGAAAGTCTTCCTCAAACTGAACCTGACAATCTCACTTTTGAGATTCCATTAAGAGAGGAAGATACCCAATCTGAAACTCTAGTTGACATTCAGATTCAATCTGAAGATCAAATGCTCACTGAAAATCTTACCACTAAGATACCTTCACAAAATTCAGGAAGTAGCAATCCTAATTTATTTAATATTCCTATAACTGTTGCTACTAATGATATCTTGGCCAGTTCATATAAAGCTATCTTGCAAGAAATTCAACAAACTGAATATGTAAGAGCCAACAATCAAGGGGGAACAAGCCCTCAGAATGAAGAAGAAGATGATCCATTCCATTCAAGGCCTTCAGTGCCTCCTGCCCCTCAAAGACTTGATCTTATGATCATCACTGAGGAGGATATGCAAAGAAGAAGAAGATGGATTGAAGATCATCCCTCTGACTCAGTGATTGGTAGTCTGGAGAGATGAGTTCAAACGAGGAATCAGATCCAAGCTGAAATGGTCCAGCCATTAGCAACCGTTGAACTTCCCACTAACTCCATCACTGACGAACAACTAAGGCCAAAAGCAGACATTGTGCTATTTTCGAATGAAAACATCCTAAATAGCTGCTATCTCTCCAACATTGAACCCATAGACGCTCAGGAAGCCCTTCAAGATGTGAATTGGGTGTCCGCAATGTAAGAGGAACTGAATGAATTCACAAGGAACCAAGTTTGGGAACTTGTTGATCGTCCTAAGCATCAGGGTGTCATTGGTGTTAAATGGGTCTTTAAGAACAAGAAAGAAGAACTAAGAGAAGTTGTTCGAAATAAAGCTAGACTGGTTGCCAAAGGTTATTGTCAAGAAGAAGGAATAGACGTCGATGAAACCTTTGCTCCAGTAGCTAGATTAGAGGCGATTCGACTCTTCCTTGCCTATGCTGCTCACATGAAGTTCAAAGTCCACCAGATGGACGTCAAGAGTGCTTTCCTGAACGGCATTCTGAAGGAAGAAGTCTACGTAGAGCAACCACCAGGCTTCGAGACCAACTACTCCAAAGTGTATAAGTTACACAAGGCTCTTTATGGGCTGAAACAAGCTCCTAGAGCTTGGTATGACACTTTGTCTATTTTTCTTATTGAATCAGGTTTCAAGCGAGGATCAGTGGATATAACTCTCTTCACAATCAAGTATAAAGGAGACATATTAATCGTTCAGATATATGTTGATGATATTATATTTGGTTCCAAGTCTCAGATGCTTTGTGAAAAATTTGCCAAGTTGATGAAGACTCAGTATCAAATGTCAATGATGGTAGAGATGAGATTCTTTCTAGGATTTCAGATCAAGCAGTTCCCTAAAGGCATTTTCATCAACCAAACCAAATACACAAAGGAACTGATCAGCAAGTTTGGCGTTCAGAATAGCGAAGCTGTGAAGATTCCCATGAACATAAATGGAAGGATAGAACCAGATCCTGAAGGGAAGCCAGTCAACCAGACTGAGTATAGAGGGATTATAGGATCTCTTTTATATCTCACTGCCAGCAGGCCAGTCATCACATTTGTTGTTGGAGTGTGTGCACGCTATCAAGCTAATCCAAAGGAGTCACACATGGAAGTTGCAAAGAAGATTCTACGCTACCTGAAGGGCACACCCAATCTTGACTTATGGTATCCTTCAGATGATAATTTAGTACTCACTGGCTATTCTGATGCTGATTTTGCAGGTTGCAAACTGGATAGGAAATCCACCTCAGGTACCTGACAGTTCTTGGGCAACAAGTTTATTAGTTGGTTCTCCAAGAAACAGACTTCAGTTGCTACTTCCACTACTGAAGCTGAATACATGGCTGCGGGAAGTTGCTGCTCTCAGATTCTTTGGTTAAAGCAACAACTCAGAGATTATGAAATGTTTACCACTCAAGTTGCAATATATTGTGACAGTTCCAGTGCAATTGCTATCACTCAGAATCTAGTTCTACACACAAGATGCAAGCACGTGGACATCAGACATCACTTCATAAGAGATCACGTTGAAAACAAGGATGTTATCATAGAAAAGATTCACACTGACATTCAACGAGCTGATATTCTCACCAAGCCACTGGAAGAAGCTAGATTCAAGATGTTAAGTGGAAGACTTGGCTTACTAAATCCAGACCTCTCCTAAATGTATTCACTGAAGGTACAATCCTAAATTCCTATCTAGCTACCTGTTGTCTTAAAGATTCTTTGACTCAGTGCCCTTAGTGTACTGAAGTTATGATCTCAATAAGACATAAAATAGTATGATGGATACACCCTGAGTGACTCTACATAGTTATCTCAGACATCAAACCATCATACATTTCAATCTATATATTGAACTAACCATGCAGGTCACTGAAGTCACAGAGTACTCACACTGAGTAATATACTGAAGGACCACTTACTTGTATAAAGAATATGGTGAAAATCTGAAGATTTCAAGTCATCTGAAGTTTTGCAAACAAGACTTCAAATTTGTGTCAAAATCTGAAGGACACTCTTTGCTAAAGGAAGATATTCAGTTGCTAGTATCAACAACTGAAAATTTACACTTGACATTTATTGTCACATTTATTTCTCTAAGAATTTTACTTCTAATTAAAATTGATACCATTCTCGTAATATAGTACTCATCGTACCTCAGTACCATAACTCTTCCATAATACGCCTTAGCATTTACATCATCACTTTTTGAAATCAACAGTGAAAGCCACAGTGCTTTTCAACTCTCGAAAGTCAAACCGTCGCGCGTGCTTCTCACCGCTATACTATTTCCCGCCAAAGCGATAACTCAGCCGCGTGGCCTTCTCCTAACCACTGATTTCGAGTTTCTTGGAGAAACATCTAACCGTTCATTTCTCTATAAAATCGTTTCTTCACCGATCAATTAAACCTTTCACAATCTGCTACACTTAAAACCTCTTGCTAAAAACCTTTCCAAATTCATTGTTGCGCATTGCTACTTAGTGATCTTATTTCTTGATAATCTATTTCTCTGTTTCCTATCGATCAATGTATGCCTTTATAACTCTATGCATGCTTTCTATTTACTGGATACTTTGTTTTTGAAAACTTAATTTATAAGATAGCTAATCTGTATTTTTAATTTTCAAACAGTTATCAACATCATGGGTAAGAAAGCTATCCTTGGACCAGCAATGAAGCTATCTCAACTCCGTGCTCGTCTTCATGCCAAGCCCACTACTGTTTACTACAAACGAATGTTGATCAAGCCAAAACTATGTTCGAGATCATCAAATCCAATGACCTGGAGACTCTGACTTCTCTTCGCCCTAAGAACATCTTTCTAAACCAGGTGGTTCAATTCTTTATTAACCTGGGGTATGATGGTTCTGACCTGAAGTCTTCCCTGGAGATTTCCATTAGGGAACCAGTCTCTGGTGCAGTTCAAGTTGAAAAGCTGTAGTTTAATGTTACTGAGCTGCTGCAGTCTGTTTTCAAGCTGAGGAATGTGGGTAACAAAAAACCCATCCAATTCCTGAAGGATAAAGATGCCATTCAATCCTTCTTTGCGGAGATTCAAGTGGAGGATCCCCCGCGTCTGTTCTCAACTGCCAACAACAACATGGGTTTGATTCACCCTGAATTCAATATTTTACTTTATGTAGTTCAACACTGCATCCTGGGAAAGAAATCTTCCCATGAACAGCTCAGTTGGCAAAAGCTGGCTTTGATGAAAAGCATCTACGGGAACGAATGAGCCAACTGGGTGGCTGTAATGGAAGAGCTTCTGATGGGAGAAGCTAACAAGCTGAAGGAAGTCTCCGGTGGGGTGACCATGACAGGGACTGACACTCTAAACCTTGCTACCAAGGTTTCTATTCTGATAGAGGAGTCCTATCAGTTTGCAGAGTCTGCCTTCCCAACTTCTGTGGCCTACAATGAAAAGTGGATGTTCTCCACTAATTTTGATGTGCAAGCTTGTATGCAAGGGAAAGCCATGGCCCTTCAAATCGAGCTCCCTAAGGAGCGATTGAAGGCCAAGAAGGCTGTTACTGAAGAAGAAGATGTGGATCCTGTCCACGCGGTGGAGGACTATGAAGAGGAGGAAGCATCTGATGATGCTCCTGAAGTTCCACCTCCCTCTCCTCCCAAGCCTCTCAAGAGGAAGGTTCTCGACTCATCCACTGATGAGGATCTCCAAGATCAATTTCAACTCTCCAAACGCCCCCGCAAACCTGTCAAACCCTCTACCTTTCCTAGCCCCCAACCTATCACCACCATTGACCCCTCTGAATTACAACCTTCACCCACCTTCATAGATATCTCACCTACCAAGCTCTCCTCCCTCTCCAAAACCAAGTCACCTACTAAACACACTCTCCTCAAATCTAAAACCAAAACTACTCAGCCAATCCCAATCCAACTCCCATCCTCTCCCCCTCAACCTGAACCTCAACCTGAAATCCCTCGAACTGAAACTCACTTACATGCCTCTACCTCCCAGCCCTCTGAATCCCAACCCATCGTGCTTTCTTCTCTAGCCCAACTTTTTTTTAACAATCTGGAGCTTCAAACTTTTCAATTTCTATGCTCCACTTTCCCTGAACTCTTTAACCATCCCTCTCTCAACTCTCTCTGCCAGCGTCTCTGGACATGACGCTCGTATCATTTTCTCGATACCACTGCTCTCCAGTACAAAATTGAAGTATCTGGATTGAGCTTTATTTTGGTTGAGGAAGCTGAGCTTCAGACTCACTTTCAATTTTTGAATGCCAAGGATGCATTCTCAATGCTGAGGCTTACATTGTAGACCAAATTTCTTTTGCTGAAGCTGCAACCGACCGCTCTTATACACGTCGTGCTTCCACATTCTCTGCCGCCGTAACTGCTGCTCATTCTTCTTTTGACTCCTCTCTACCTGAACATCTGACTTCAGATGGTGCTCTCATGGCTGCTCACCGCTCTCTCTATAGGGCAACCATCTCTGAGCTCAAACTGCATATCGATTCTAAGAGCCAGCGTCTCACAAACTCCTCTGCATCCATGATCATTGCCCTACAGGCCTCATACACTAAAAAGCTTGAAGGTCATGTTACTGACCTTCAGAAATCAATTGTTGCTGTCACGGCAGAAAACGCCACTCTAAGGGCAGATCTGAACGCCGCCACCTCCTCTCTTTCTTCATCTGATGCTCTTGATGCCAAAATTGAAGAAGCTATTAAGGCACATTATTCAGACCTTCAGAATTTTGTAAAGAAAGAGATGCGCTCCACATTCCCTACTCATCTGGAACATTTCAAAGTGCCTTCAAGTAAAAAGGTCAATGATCTGGTGCTTTCCTGCAATAGCAATCGCGCCAAGACAAAGTCCCTCCGCTCAGATTTTGATGCTGCGGTTCAGGATTTGTCTGCTATACGCACCAGCATTGATAAGCTCACTACTGAATGCTCCTTATATGGGAACTCACTATCCAGGCAACGCAAGCGAATCAGCCAAGATCTAAAACGCGCTGACTCCGGCTGTGTCCTTTCTGAGAAGGCTAAAGTTGCTGCTGATTCTGCCTCTGGACTGGTTGAAAAGGCCAAAACTGTTGGTGACGTTGCTCGCCTAAGTGCCACAGTCTCTCATTCTCGAGCTCACACTTCCACTGGCCTTCCTTCCTCATCTTCTGAATCTTCTCATGATCACCAAACATAGGTGGATCTAATCATTTCTCACTGCCGCGTTCGCCTCTCTCACATTGAGGAGTTCTGCCAATCAATATCTGATTCAAATGACCTTCACCTTCAATTCCCTCGCATCCGCTCTGTCCTCTGGCATGCTGATAAAATTCTTGAAGATGCTCTTGCTGCTGCCAAAAAGGGGGAAGAAACTGGACCTGAAAACATTCCTATTGAAGCTGCTGAAGGAGCTGAGGATGATGAAGAAAAGGATGAGGATGAGCGTGAAGACTCCCCTGAAATGGAGTTAACTGATGATGAATGAGATGATAATGACAACAACGATTGAGATGATAATAATGACGAGGATGATGCCTCTGCATCCATGCCTTCTGGTGCCACATCCACTGAAGAGCCAGCCTCTGGTGCTGCAGCTGCTTCTGAACCACCTCCTCCTCCGCCTAAGTCTCAACCTCCACCCTCCACCAGATCCTAAGGAAACCAAGACGATGAAGTGGGTATAAATCTTGATGCCACCGAGTTTTCATCTTTTGCTAATGTTGCTGCTGCCAAGTCTATTATTCCAACACCTTCCTTTAAAGACATTTTTGTGCCTGGAACTTCTCACTTAGTTCCTACTGATGTTGAAATGTCAAAAGGAAAAGATGCTTTGCCATCTCTCAATGAAGCTGAACTGAATGAGGATGATATATATGAAGGAGAGTTGAGTCCAAGTTCTGAAGAAGAAGATGATAGATTACTGATTCAAGTTGTTATTCCTCCAGAAGCCAGAGAAAAGATGCAAGAGCTGAAGGATCTATTTGATGCTCAACAAGCTGAATGGAGAAGAACTGACACCCAACGAGCATCAAAACTATATTTTCTCAGACTACAAGGAAAGAAAAAGAGAACCAGTCAAGCTGATCCTCCCACACGCCCTCACACTGACTCATGGGTTCGCCCAGTTTTGAATGATGAATGGGAAGATCTGAAGGACGACTTCATAAAAATGCTCGATCACTGAACTATCTATGGAGCATGCGGAGAAACTGATCGAGATAAGCTATTTCAGAACTTCATGGATGACTATCCAGATTCAGAATTCATTAAGATGATCAGAGAAGATGCTACAAATTCTGAAGTCACTATCACTGCTCCAGACATGAAACAATTTGACAGACCAAATATGCCTGGAAGTCCTTTTGTTAATAAGAAGCCAATAGAATCTGAAGCAATCATTGCTGCTCAAGTGTTTGGCCTTGATCTGAATCTGAAGGGACCATATAGAAAGCTTCGAGATGACACATATCTGATGTTCAACGCTATCTCTCCTGAAGCTCAGATGGAAATGGTTCAGAAAACAAGAGAAGTGTTGGGAACCCTAAAAGTTTTAGTGTTGATGATGGCTTCTCGAAACACACTTAGCTTGTTTAGAGCATAATCTGTTCGTCATGTAAAACCAGATCACTATAGATAAGGTGATTTCTGTTATGGAACAGATTAGGAGATGACTTAAAATGTAAAGGAGATGTTCCTATAGAAGTCATTCTCAAACTAAAATAGGATGAAAAGCAAAGCTTTATGTCAAAGAAGAATCGATCTGCTGTAACAGTCAGCGACCAGATCGATGACCAGATCGATGCCTACAGCGATAAACCAGAACGATTGAGTCATCAAGCCATCAGCTGACATCATCCTACACATCATATACACTTGCCACGTCAAGATCAAAGTCCATCCAACAGGGTTTGGAAAGAAGATCTTCGATTAAACATATAAGGAAAGAGACCGTTAGCAATCTGATTTCCATAAATCAAAGATTGAGTCAACATTTCTTATATGGCAAGAACAGATATGATGGAAACCATTAATTGTCAATATACCATCTATCTCACGCCAATCAACAACGGCTAGAATTTAAAATTCAAAGCCTATATAGTTGAAGTCAACAATCTGGAAATAATAGAGAACTCACGCGAGCTATACTGTTGTTATACTTTCAAGCACTCTGCATTCCAGACTTTAGAGCTTCAACAATCTGTGATTCAACATCACACCAACCACCTCGATTCAAGTCTGTCTTATCGAGAGAAAGAAGATCACCCTGCTAGCTAGTAGTGTTCTAGTGGTAACGTAGAGGTAATCTGTTGTAAAGGGACACGACCCTTCATTCGTGCATAAGTATCTTTCTAGTTTTGATTGATACTTGTGACTCGTTCTCCACGAGTATAAAGAAGCAGAGTATCCTAGTATTGGATAATCTGGTCTAGTTCTGACCAGATCGTGGACGTAGGGATTTCCCGAACCACATTAAACAACCGTGTGCTTTACATTTCTGCATTCTTTAATTCTCTGTTGTTTATTATTCTATCTCTCTGCATAATCATCCATCTGCATCTCACTCAATCTCTCTAATCATTCTGATTAATACATAAGGTTTTCTAAACAAGAGCAATCATTAATCCACCATTATTCCGCACTCACTCTACACTCAGAAAGTAATAAGATCACTATTACTATCAACTAAGTGTTTTCACTAAGAGAGTAATCTGTTTGGACTAAATCTGGCATTGATCTGTATATCGATCTGTTTAGTCACTGCCGAGCAATTTCTTATATAGAATAGCTTGAACTCTCTATAAACTGTCAAGTAAACTGAAAAGTTTGTAATTGGTGTATTGGCCCCCCCCCCCCCCCCATACACCAAGCCTTGCTCTTTCGGGACCAACAAGAAGAGAAGAAGAAGGCAGCTTCATAAACTATTTGTTGTATTTCATTCACTTTCTAAATAACTTCTGTACTGAATGTCCATATGAATGAAATACATATTTTTGTCTATCTCTTGATCTCAACCTGATGACAATACTCTAGTTTTCGGTGCATGGTTTTAGAACCGTAATCGGTAGTCATGTTCTCAATTGTGACTATGTTGAGGACAATTCGGTTACAGTTTCAAAATTTGAGAACCGTGATCAACGATTTGAAACAATAATTTAGATTTATTTTACCTTATTCAATTTATTTCTTATTTTATAAAGGGTCATTTTTTATTACTTTATAACAACACATTAAAATTAACAAATAAGAGAACATTACATAACTATTTAAACATATGTGTATATTGATAAAAAACAAATTCATAATATATATATATATATATATATATTTAAAGTCATTATTATTTGTAGTTGGACTTTGTTGGGAAATATTTATAAGTGTTTTGATTCAGATCCCAAAACCTTCCCTGTAAGATGTAATAAGCCCAAAACTGAAGTCTTAGTCTTATCTTAGGACTCACTTGTTAGGGAGTTCAGTTTACAGGTACAAACTGAAGACCCAAGACTAAAGACTGAAATCAGTAACTGAAGTTCATCTTAGAACTCAGTTTACGTCCCAAAACTGAAGGACCATGCCTCCTTGAACTATGGCCTGAAGTTTTGAAGTTGAAGCCAACATGAAGCAAAGACTCCTTGCCGCTGAAGTTCACTCTAAAATCTCTGCATCTGAAGTTACATCTGAAGATTCTCCACTGAGTTCCAAGCTACTCTATAGGAGTTACCATTTTAGGAAAAGATCTCAGTAGGTAAAACTGAATCTTGTTGCAGACACCAAAAATGGCAAAAGGGACCACGACTCCAACAGGAAGAATTCAAATGAGCTATATCTCACAACGGATACATTATGTGAGAGACCTATAAATACCCCGCTGCTTCAAACGCTTCAAGGACCGGTTACCCAATCTTACAACTTACTATTGCTACCATCGCTCTCAAAGTTCAAGCTTTCAAGCTCTCTGTCTAGAACACTCAAGCATTCAGATTATATCCTTTAGTGTTCTTAGCGACTGCATTTGTAACCGAAGAATAGTCTTAGCATTAGATTAAGTTCGAAGCTAGAAGTGATCAGATATATTGTCTATCTAACCCTTTGTGGTTGATCACTGTAAGATTATTATTACTCCATTAACTTGGAAAGCCTCGACTAACATCGAGACTCGTGGACGTAGGAGTTTTTATCTCCAAACCACGCAAACCAAATCCTGTCTCTCTCTCTCTTACACTCAGTATTTATCTTTATGTGATTATCATATTTAAATACTGATTAATTGAAAAGAGAGAGATTGCATTAAGTTTTTCTGAACAAACGAGTAAGATTTAAAACCACCACTTCTGCACGTACACTTAAGATATTAGTCCATCAGTCCAACACAAAGTGTAGACTGAAGGATTGCTATCTAAAGCATCAACTCAACTCTTACTGAAGTCCCTCCCTTCAGTTCAGAAGTTCACTAAAGCTTTTAACTTGAAAATTCAAGAACTGGTGTATCCCCCCCCCCCATACACGCAGTATACTCGTTTCGGGACCAACAAACTTTTTAGTGAAATTCTAATTTTGTTATGTAATATAAATATGTGACATGATTTTATATAACAACGAATTAATAATTTGAAGTCAACTATAAAGTTATCATTCAAATAAAGCTAGTAAACTAATAAAGTTGAAATTATTTAATTCAATATATTTAATATTTATATATAACTTGTACCGTGTAAATTAATAGAGCTCCAAAATGGAAAGACCATTTGTATTCCCCTCTACGTTTTACTATTAAATTTAGCATTTAATTAATATTTATAATAATACATTAAAATTAATATTTTTTGAAAAATTATTCTCCTTCCGTCCACTTATTTAAATTTATTTACTTTTGACAGTGATACCAATATTTAGTTGTAATAGCTTTTGAAGAACATGGTTTGTACTTTAAAATTTGCTAAATAAAGAAAACGCGTCTATATATGTGAGACAACTCAAAAAGGAAAATGTGTTTAAATAAGTGGGACAAAGTCAATATATGTTAGTGTTGAAGTTATCAATTATACAAATTGATAATAATTATTAGTATTAAATATTAAAAACAATTATATACCCTTAAATAAAAGATTAAACTTAGGTATATGAAAATAAAATTAGTAAAACATATTAGATAACACTGAAATTTTATAGTAAATATAGATTGAGACACTATATCTAATTCGTCCTTCTTACATAGTATTAAAACATATTATAAAAAGTATCCACATTCATAATTAGGAACATTATATATAAATTATATGTATAAGAATATGTATATATATAATTATTTTTAATTTATTAATGTATATAATTTTTTTATATTAAATTTATATTTTATATAACATATATCAAATTAAAGGTACTGTCGAGATCTTTAATTTAATATGCATAATATTGCAAATATTTTTACAAACAAAATAAAATAATTTTAGGAGAAAAGTATTATAGGAGAGAGAAAATAAACCATAAAGTTTAAAAAATTTAAAAATTAATTTATTCCTAACACGTAAGCTAAACCCTAAAGTAAACTCTAAAATAAAACCCTAAATCCTAAAATAAATATTAAAAACCTAAAACAGATTCAGATTGTACATGTATTTTATGAATTGTTCAATATTCAACTTATCTTTTTGTTCTATTGGCTCATAGGTTAGTGTTTGTAATGAAAGGTATCGAGTTTGTTAGGTATTTTATATTGTTGTTTATTATGTTAAACCTAACATGTGTGTTTTTATGTTCTTCACAGGATGGTTGTTGACCTAGCTCAAAGCTCAACATAAC
>JAPKLX010000305.1:139224-153277 GCA_026898415.1 Leonotis leonurus | reverse complement strand
TTTTGGCCGTAAGGCTGCCGTGTGGGTTGTTCGTTAACACAACCTACGCAAAAATTATCCTGTGTGTTCTTATTTAGCTTCCGCAACATTGACTTAGAGTAGTTGATACACTTTCAGAGTTCAAATCCTAATAATGTTCAATTTTTAATTCAATAGTTATAGTATTATTTTTGCCATTGAAATTGAAATTATTTACAAAATTACCATTGAAATTGAAATCAAATTGATTTGCAATTGATGTTAGTTATTTTATATATACTAGGTATTGCACCCTTGCTATGCACGAAATAAAAAATATTGTAATATGATTTTATTCGGTGGTTTTAGAACCGTAATCGATATTCATATTCTCAATTATGATTATGTTGAGGATAATTCGGTTACAGTTTTAAAATTTGAGAATCGTGATCAGCAATTTGAAATAATAACTTCGATTTATTTTACCTTATTCAATTTATTTCTTATTTTATAAAGTGTCATTTTTTATTAATTCATAACAACACATTAAAATTAACAAATAAGAGGATATTACACAACTATTTAAACATATGTGTATATTGATAAAAATTCATAATACATATATTTGAATTCATTATTATTTGTTGTTAGATTTTGTTGTGAAATTTTAATTTTGTTATGTAATAATAAATATTTGACATAATTTTACATAACAACGAATTAATAATTTAAAGTCAACTACAAAGTTATCCTTAAAAATTAGTTATCACAACATATAGTAGTTATCACAAATTAATTATATATTAATTAATTTTAATAATATATGTATTTTAATTTTAGGAGGTAAAGATTATAGGAGAGAGAAAATAAAAGTAGTTATTTGTTTAAAATTTAAAAAATATATTATTTAATATATTTAATATTTATATAGTTTTGTCCAATAATGTTAAAATTATCTACAAATAAAGCTAGTAAATTAATAAAGTTGAAATTATTTACTTCAATATATTTAATATTTATATATAACTTGTATTGCGTAAATTAATAGAGTTCCTAAATGGAATGACCATTTGTATTCCACTCTATGTTTTACTATTAAATTTAACATTTAATTAATATTTATAATAATACATTATAATTAATATTTTTTGAAAAACTATACTCATTCCATCCCACTTAAATTCATTTACCTTTGACACTCATTCCAATATTTAGTTAATAGCTTTTGAAGAACATGGTTTGGTGGTTTAAAATTTGCTAAATAAAGAAATGTGTCTAAATAAGTGACACATAGTCAGTATATGTTAGTGTTGAATTTATCAATTATACAAATTGATTATAATTATTAGTATTAAATATAAAAAAATAATTATAAACCCTGATCAAATAGGATAAGTTTTTAGTACTAAATAAAAGATTAAACTTAGATATAAGAAAATAAGAAAACATATTAGATAACATTGAAATTTTATAGTTAAAATAGGTTGAGACATTATATCTAATTCGCCCTTTTTGCATAGTATTAAAACATATTATAAAGAGTATTCACCTTCATAATTATGAACATTATATATATATAAATTATATGTATAAAAATATGTATATATATATATAATTATTTTTAATTTATTAATGTATTATAATTTTTTATATTAATTTTATATTTTATATAATATATATTAAATTAAAGGTATTGTCAAGATCTTTAATTTAATATGCATAATATTGCAAATATTTTTACGAACAAAATAAAATAATTTTAGGAGAAAAGTGTTATAAGAGAGGGAAAATAAACCAATAAAGTTTATAAAATTTAAAAATTAATTTATTCATAATACGTAAGCTAAACCCTAAAGTAAACAATAAAATAAACCGTAAACCCTAAACCCTAAAATAAATTTTAAAACATAAACCGGATTCAATTTGTACAATTATGTTATGAATTGTTTAATATTCAACTTATCTTGGTGCTATATTAGCTCACAATATAGTCTTTGTAATGAAAGGTATTAAGATCAAATTCTAATAATGTCAATTTTTTTAATTTAATACTTATATAATCTTTGCCATTGAAATTGAAGTTATTTACAAAATCGCCATTAAAATTGATTTATATATATATATATAGATATATAGATATAGATGGCATTGATAATTTAATTATTTCATAAAAGTATTCCTTCAATACCACGTACCAATTAATTGCTTTTGGTTTTGGACCATTAAGCTAGCTATTTATCATCGATCATGTATATTAATTAATTATTGGTAATTAACTAACTAACAATGTTTAATTTCCCCACCACATGCACAATAATTATTAATTATATCTATATTATTATTTTAAAAAGATTTAATTTAAATTTTAAAAAATCTATTGGTTTGGCATTTATATATATATATATATATATATATATATATAACATGAAGCATTTTAATTTAAATAACGATTTTGTAATTAATTTTAATTTTTATTAAATATATTAATTATTAATAAACTTGTATTTACAAAAACAATGCATCAACGCTAGTCAGTCAAGAACAATTATATATTATATGCCAATAAAATAACTAATCATTTTCACTTATTTATAATTATATTATTTCTCAAATATATTTTAATTTAATTGCAAAAATATATACAATATACATTTTAAATTAAAAATCGTGAAAAGATCTTTAATTTGATATATGATATATAAAAAAAAAATTAATATGAGACTATTTAAATAACAAAATAATTATATACCCATACATAAAGGGTTATGTTACGAAATGAAAAATGAGAATATATTTAGGCCATGGTTAGATTTAAATGTTTTCCATTATGTTAAGAATATAAAAGTTAATTTTTAAATTAAAGTTAATTTGTAGATAATATCACAATAATTTATTTATTAAAATGAACTATTGATGTATTTTATTCATTAAATATAATATAAATCATTGATTTTGGAATTTGGTAGGGTGATTATTGTCCTATAATTATCAAATTATGGAGCTGGTTATCAAATATTACATCCTATTTTTGTCATCTATATATATTTAATATTAATATTTTATTTTTCTATATTTAAATTTTTTAATATTAATAATTTGCGATATAATGATACAAATAATAAAAATAATTAAGCATCGTTTGTTATCTCATTTAAATATTTTTATTTCATGTTAACATTTTTAATTTTTTTTTATTAGAACTATAAACAATAAATCAGAAGGACTGAAGTAATGAAAGAATAATAATTGAGCATTTGTTAATTTTTTACGTATTTACAATATATTATCAATAAATCATTTATCTTATTTCTCTTTACATGCTTATACTTGGTGTATAATAAATTATTTATATTTAGTTTTAACAATCATATTTAAAATTATGAAAAAAAAAACGATACTCTTTTTTCAATTTGAATTTGTATGTATAATATATTCGAATGAGATTTTATTAGTTTAATATCGTATTGTAAATTTTTGATGAGATAACTATTTTATAATTGAGGTAAGATTTAAAGTATAATATAATTAAAATTAATTTTATTATTTTTAATTCTTACCGTGCATCGCACGTGTGCACAAACTAATTTCATATAATATGATAACAAAAATTAAAAATAATTATCTCATGCATATCAAATAAGTTATAATTATTTTCCTGTGCATTGCATGACACTCATATACTAGTTGTTCATAATACAGATAGAATGGGAGAGAAGTTTAGAGAGGAGGGGAAGTTACAATCAATTCGTTAACGTATATATATATATATATATATATATTTAAGGTTGTAGAGTAATAAATTACAAAAATATCTTTTTCCATTTAAATAATAATTAAATATTTTATAAAATTAAAAATTGACCGTACAATATCATCCCTTTATAACTTTAAATAAATTGTCTAAATTTATTTATATTTTCCAAACCAAAAATATGGTTAAATTCATACGAGAAAAATCAAGGGTGAGAAATAAAAATGAATTTAGGCTATCAATCTATTTAAAACAAATGGCTACCATTGATTTATTAAAATGAACGGTTATGATGTGTTTTCTTTATCACATGCAAATCCTTTATTATATGATCCAAAGCCATATTCATATATATTCTTAAAATAATGAAAATTATGTAAATTAAATTCAATTAATTTTAAGCGTTATGGTTATGATCTGTTCTCTTTATCACATACAAATCCTTTATTACATGATCCAAAACATATTTATATATATTCCTAAAATAATGTAAATTATGTAAATTAAATTCAATTAATTTTAACCGGTAAATAGATAGAAGGTCTAAATTCTCTTATTTCTTACGTATCATTTTTTTCTCCTATAAACTTAACTCTCTATCTGTATACAATAACACAATTTACCCGTGCATAAACCTAGTAATGAAAGGGAAATACAAAAACGCAATAAATTGAAATAGAAGCCAACACCTTAATAAAATAGATCAACCATTACTACCAAAATATACAAACATACAAGTAAAGTGTAATATGCATCTCTATTAATTCATAACAAGAAAAATCCTTAGCGAGCCTCTTTAAAACCTTTCTCCACTTCTCTCTGAGCAAATTTCTCCAATTCATGAGGGCTCAAAGAGATTGTTTTCATAATATTTTGACTATATTGGCGAATGATTGAAGGCTTTGGAAGACTATTGCCTTTGTGCAGATTCCTATTCTTTATTATCCCTACTTCTTCATCATTTTCACCCAAATCTTCCATCTGAATATGGGACCCACCTGTCATGAGATGGGCAGATCCTTCTTCCTCTTTCTTCTCATCCTCCTCTGATTCTGACTTATTTTTGTATATCATGTATAATGATAATTGGAGTGCACCCAATATAAATCCAATTCCATTTGGTACCTATAATGTTTTTACAATTTAGTTTTTTTAAAGAAATTAAAAGAAGTTGTGGTAATTTGATTAAAGAAACTTACTCCAATGTAGTAATCTCTAGCAAGTAGGGCGTAGGCAGACCACACACCTCCGTTGAGAAATTGGAAGAAGGAAAGGAGGAATGGCATGTACTTTACGCTTTTCATCTTTATCACTGTCCTCTGCAATTTAAATTTATTATCTTTTTAGGCGCAATTAATTACTTTAATTAATCATATAATAATAGGAAATAATAACACCTCCCTATCAATTAAATGTAGATTAAAAAACAATACGCAAAATACAGTATCAAAAATAAATTTAGCTACAAAATTTGCCCATTTTCAGTACCAATTATAATCATACCATTCATGTAATACATGGTAAATTGGTAAGCTGATATGAAGGATTTGATATGTGTATATATATATCAGTTATTAAAAAATGACTAAAATTTATATTTGACCATGTTTATCCTAAAAAATTATCTTTTATTAATTCTTCTTATTATTATTTTTGGATATTAAGAGTTAATCTAACTTATAATATGTTAAATTTTGTCATTTACTAGTTTTGGTTAACGAGTTAATTGTTTTCTGCATCTATTATCTCCTTTTTTTTAAAATGATGTTTTGAAATGCTCCCTTCTATTTTTTAAAATGATGTTTTGAAATGCTCCCTTCTATTTTTTAAAATGATGTTTTGAGGTCTTGTACAATTATTAAGGAAAACGATTTATGCATATATTAACTATATATTTAATGCTAATTTATTCTTAATAATCCTAATTATTTTGGAGTAAAAATAAAAACTATATATATAAAGTAATTTAAAGTATAAAAATACTACAAAAATACATCAGATATTGAAAATTGAATTATATCGAAATAAATTTTTATGAATTCAAAAAGGGTATAATTAGAAAAAAATATTCAAAATATTATATATTTTTAAATAAATTTTAAAACCAAAACATCGTTAAAGAAAATGACATATGTGATGCAAAGTTATAATTTATTCACATCCTACAAAGATTCCAACTTGGCCCAACAACTTTTGTTGGCCCAACATTAAATGATCTTCATATATAATATTAAGTTATTAAATACAAAATTAAAAAAAGAGGTATTTAAGAAGATAGGTACCATGGCAGAGAGAGGCGCAGCATACATGCCAATAGTTAATCCAGCACATATCAATCCAACCAATGTTATCCTTACTTGCCCTTTTAGTGCTAAAAGCGTCACAATTATCACAACTCCAAGAAATCCAATATTCACTGCTGCTACCAACTTCACCAAATTTATCTATAAACAGTTAAGTTTAAAATAAAACCATCAACATTAGGCATTAATGTTAAGTAGACAAAAATATGTATACACAACGAAAAAATTAAAAAACTTGTTATTATACCTTGATGTTTTTGGGGGCATAGAGGAGGAAGAGGATGACGTAGACTACATGCAAAGCAGCTCCGGCGCCATTAACGGTGACGACGAGCAAACCTCCGGTCTTGAGGAGTCCGTAAAATGTCCATAAACTTGTGCTTAATAATGTGGTTAAGTAAGGTAGTCCTTTGTAATCCTCTGTTGATTTCTTCTTCACTACATGCTTGAATGTTTTTCTGGAATATATAATTTGATGATACGTCAACTACCTATCTCATGAAACATTGGTTTGGCATATTATTCATTGATATGTCATAGTCGTACTATTACCAACTCATATTTACCACTCAAGTACTCAATCATGTGGCAATATATATTTATCCTTGCATTACATTTCCCCTTTTATTTTAATATTTCAAATGATCATGTCCACAACAGAACAGCCTGTTGAAATTGCTTATTTAGACAAAGGAATGTACTTGCATATGTTCTTGTCATAATTACTCGGCCAATCTTTGAAAGAAAACATACTTACAGACAACATATATATACACACACACATAATATACACTATGTATGTGTGTGTATGCCTACTAGAGAAGTCTTTCCAATTTTTGGCTAATAAGCCTGTGGCTATGAATATACATCTAAATATAATACACACTCACTCGCCATTGATATTTTAACATATTTTATTTTTTGATTTATCCATCAATATTTTTAATACTAAAAAGTTTTTATTTATAGTACTTATATTTCAATTAAATAATAATAATAAGTAGGACTCTAACTTCACTAACTATAATTTTTCATTCAAAATCAAAACACTACATTAAAACGCAAAACACTACATTAAAACGCGTGTTAAGCCAAATATTACAATAGGTGGAGTCCTAATTGAAAATGAAGGGAATTGTGGCTAGCTACTTCTTGTATAAACTATTTGTGTCTGAGTGTTGAGTGTATCATGTCCATGAGAAAAGAGTAGCAGAGGAAAATCCAACTAATTAAATTTAATTTAAATACTTGAAGAAGAAGGAAAGAAAAAAGACATACATCGGAGAAGCAAACATGAGTATAGAAATCACATTCCCTGCATTTTTCATCAAAGAAGAAACGTTGTTCAGTTTCATATAGGTGATTAATCAATCAAAAAAAGGAAAAAGTAGATACATATATATGGATGGAACGTAGTAAGAAGAATAGTAATTTAATTACCAATAATCCCAAGAATGAAGCTTAAACTAGCCATAGATAGCTGCTCAACTACAAAATAATGAAAGGAAGAAATGATAAAAGCAAGTAAATATTAATCTTCTGGTGTATGAAGTGTTATATAGGGCACAAATGAGAGAGAGACAGAGAGAGGAGAGAAAGAGCAAGTCATGATATATAAGTGATGTAGTGGTACAATAATATGGAAGGGATAGACAGTGCTTGTTTACCTTAAAAAAAGTAAGCTTAGCATTTAAAGGAAGGTGTAGATATAGGGTTGGCATATATCACACATCACCACATACATGTTCTTCAACACAATGTTGCCACGTTTTATAACTTTATTTAACAAATACATTTCATTTATATTTACATTTATTCCACAAACTAATCACTGAATCAAACAAATTTTGCACCATAAAACGTGTATATCTTTTTTGATGTACCGCCACGTGTGTCCTTTTCATGTCCCCTCACATTCATTCCTCATGTAGTAAGTGGTAATGCTACCTTTAAATTTTCCTTATTACTTTCACCTACGGTAAATATCTTTTTCTTAAATTCGATGCTGTCAGTGCGAATTTTATCGTGATAGTTGAATAATATTATCACAAGTCGTTGGTTTCGGAATAACAGGTTTGGTGTAGGAGAGAATCAAATTTCAATTTTTTAAAATTGTCTAGAACAATTAAATTGATTGATCAACTTGTTGATATACCAAGTTCGTTTGTTAGGGTAGTAGGTTGATTTCTTTATAAGAGAGGTTGATGTGATCAATTGATATCAAAGTGATGATCTGTTCGCAAGCATATCACCTAGCATCTCGATGGAGGAGGTCATCTGGTCTGTTGGAAGATAGATTGTGTGCAGAAGTCGTGATATGTTGATCACTATTATGCTTAGAAAATTAGTTAATTTTTATTAATCAAATGTTCTTTAGACATATTAATTGACAGACAGATACACAACTCGCTGCGCGCTCTTAACAGATCACCTCGCTAGTGAAATAATGATTGATCAATGCAATATAAATAAATACATATAGTTAATAGAACAATAATTTAACGTGTTTAGAGAAACTCCCCATGTCCACGATCTATCAAAACTAAATTGATGGATCTCTTACCCTTGGATTCATCTCTTATTTATACTCTTCAACTACGAGATCTCTCTTATTTATTATGGTTGAGTGTTTAGTCCATTTTTGGTCTCGTAACTTGTGCTTTCATCGTGATAATTCTCGTATTTTCTCCATGTTTTTGTGATAATTTGGGATCGAGTTACGTGTTGTCTTGTCTTTCATGATTACAGGCTCAAACGTGCAAATTATAGAATCGGGATGTGAAAAGACCGAAGATACACGACAGTAGCGGCCGCGTACCTTAAGAGACCGCTGACCACGACCCTCTGAATAAGCAGACAGAGCAGCGTGTGGGAGGACAAAGAGCCAAAGTCAGCGACCGTTGACTTGTCACCAGCCGCTGGCCCCAGCAGATCTAGCACATGGATAGCTCAACGGTCGCGTGAAAGACACGGTGCCGACCTAGTCAGCGGTCGCTAATACCTACACGACCGCTGACTTGTTTCTCCTATTTAAAGGTGACGTGAATTGCCCTTCATTTTATCATACTTTCAATTTTCCACTGGTTTCCTAGAGTTCTAGGGAGCGAGATTGATCTTTCAAACGCTAGAATAGTTTATTTCATATTCAGATTTAGTTTAATATTTCTATTCCGAAGATTAGTCAGTCACAACATTTGATCCTTAGTTTCAGATTCTTGTTCTTCATTGTGGATTCAACACTTTGCAATTCAAGACCTAGTTTGATTTATCCTTCTTGAATTCATGACTGTGCAATGGTGAATTCAATTGTTCTTCAATTTACATCTCAATTCTTATCTTCTTTAAATTCATGTCTTTTAATTATGATTTCTCCTATTTTTACTAGACTAGGATTTTATTATTTTCTGCATTTATTTTACTCTAAATTCTTTGTCTAGCTATAATCGTAGTTATAGATATCTACATCAAACCGTTTAGAGTGTATAAGTTTATTTGTTTTATGTGTCAAACAACGAGATAAATTTCCCTGCTTAGCATTCCTTGAGAATCGACTTGGGTTAACTTATCATTACTCAACGACCTCAATAGATTGCGAGCGACTTGAGTGAATACGCCACACTAAAATTTTTGTGTGGTAATTATGAATAGCAAATTAAGATGCAGTTGTTCTGTTAAGGACATATAAAATGTATAAGGATAGTATGTTAACTCCACTGTTACAGAGAAAATAATCTTTTCAAATAATCCTCAACTAAGACAGAGTGATGATCTATGCTTATGACAGTTGCGTTGTGTTCACAGATCAAGTGCGGAAATGGTGAGATCAATTGTTTGCTTTTATACTCAAAAGATATTTCTTTAAATTATCAAGTGTTTTTTATGCAGTTGATTCAATAATGTACAACTCACAAATTAAGATTTGCTCGCTGGTGAAGTGATAAACATAAATGCAATGCAAAATATAAAGAACACACCATATTTAACGTGGTTCGGGAAACTCCATACGTCCACTATCAGTCCAAACTGGATCGTCGAATATCTTAACATTGGATTCCTCGCTTATTTATCATTGTTGAGTACGAGCTCACTCTCGCTTGTTTATACTCATTGAGTACGAGTTTACACCTCTATTATTTATACTCGTTGAGTACGAGATATGTGTTGAAATTTCTGAAGTAGTTTCTCATTGCTTCTCTATTACAAAGTTTAAATCTATATGGTCATGGAGGAAAGGTATAACTATTTGACTTTGAATGCTCAAGTCTAAATTATAGTTCTAGTGGGTTTATCTTGGTGATGATTTCACTCTATGATACAACACTAAGAGGGTATAACAATCTAATCTAGTGTTGGTTTGATATATAATCTATGGAGAGAATCTAGTAGCATATAAGCTCTTTTTTGGTTTAATCCACAACCACAATTTATGAAGAAGGCCCAACGTATTTATAGGCCAATTCAAATTATAGCTGTTGCAGCATTTGAAGATTGCATTGACTACAAATATGACCGTTGAATACTAACACTACTTCTAGCCGTTGGAGTTTGTCCTACGTGTCATCTGACGTGGCATATGACATGTGAGTTGTTTCTATTTAGGCAAATCGTTAGCTTTCTCCAATTTGTGTTGAGCACAACTTATTGCACACGCAGATAAAGTCATATCTTGATTTGTGTTCTGAGCCATCTCTTGATGATCCGTTTCGTTTGACAGATAATTTGTTCCCTCCTGGAACATGAAGTTTGTTCATCTCAATACAATTCTCTTGTCCTGCTGGTTTGCTCCTTGTTCTGTGCTTCGACGTAGATAGATGCTCTAAAACTCAAGTCTAGAAAGCTAGGTTAACCATATGAACAGATTGTTACATCGATTTGTTCTTACACATTGATCTTCTACAAACAACAGGGTCATACTTCTATTGATCAGATTGTTATATTATCAACATGTCATTATGTGGCAATTGACCTTCTAGTATTACAAATGATCTTTGTGGACACGATCTGTTCTTACTCGATCTGTCCTTACATTTGGATCAAACTGCTAAGTTTAACACTAACTATACAAAACATGAAATATTGATAGATATCATATGGACCATATCGTTAACTCGATTTGTTCCTTAATATTGTGTCTATCTGAAAACTAATAAAACACTTCAACATTTAAGCATCATATCTTTATACGCACACAAGGATGGACATAACACTATGGATTTATATGGTTTCGCATCATCAAAACACTTAAATGATAGTTCTTGCTATCATCAAAAAGGTTCCCAACAGATGAAAGTATTTATAGGCATAACATTTGAAAACTAGTTGTTGCAACAACATTAAGTATCTATACGTTGGAGTTTGTCTTACGTGTCATCTGATGTGGCATGCTGGACAAGTTAGTTGTGATCCATTTAGTCAGATTGTTAGAGTTTGTCAACTCATTGGGCACACAAATCAGGTCGTCTCTTGAGCTGTCTCTTATTGATCTGCTCTCTTGGCATGTTATATGTTCCTCTTGATTTGCTCTCTAGTATGCATCTGATCAATCCGCTCTCGATAAATCTGTCTGTGTCAATCTGTTCATCCAACATGTCGAGTCTTGTGCTCATATATTGATACAAATATTAGTCAAGAAATCAAATTGATCATATGACTAGATCGATACATCGATCAATCCTTCCACTTTGATTAGTGTGCTACAAACAATAAGGTCAATTATATGGGAAGATAGTAAAATTGATATGTCCTTACATGTTGATCTCCATTCTGACATATAAACAAAATAAGATCATTCTCTACTCTCTAGATCGTTATAATTGATTTGTCCTTAAATTATAGATGAAATGCGATTCAACATCAAGTGGTCTCTATGGACTCGATCGATACTATCGATACGTCCTCACGCTTTAGATATTATAGACAAGTATGAAAAATACATATTGATCTTCCTATGGACTAGAACATTATAATTGATCTGTTCCATAACATTGTGTCGATTTGCTACAATTAAAGAATAAATAAACTAAGCATCAACATAATCAATTAAAACACATGCATAAAATGATTTTAAATATTGCCATTAAAACATATAATAACCTCAACAAAAGATTCCTAACAGTTACTCCCTCCGCCCCAAGTTAAGTGTTACATTTGCTTTTGAGCACGAGATTTAAGGATAATTGAAAAGTAATAGTATAAATTATGATAAAAAAATATATATTATTTAAAGTTGTGCAAGTAATAAAGTTGTTTTCAAAATAAAATGTAACACTTAGTTTGAGACAACCCAAAAAGAAAAACATAACACTTAAGACGAAATAGAGGGAGTACTTTTTATTTTAATATAAAATAATATCATATTTTATATAACTATATATTTTACATATATCAAAACAAAATTAACACAAGTGGTATTTTTAATGTGGAGCAAAAGTTAAAGAAGAAGCATACTTATTTAAAAATAATGATAAAACCTATCATTTGAAAAAATAAAATATAAATTTTATGCACTTGCTTAGTTTATTCTTATCATTACATATTCATTTATTTTAATTATAAGAAATATATGAAAAGTCACTCTTTCTTCATACGTTTCCTTGGGATATAAGTAAATATGAAAAAAATATTATTAATAAATATTTTAAATAATAAAATTATATTGATTCTATTTATCTTTTATTTTAATATGAAAATTTTTATTTTTATTTTATGAAAACCAATAATGATTGACGCTTTTAAAATGGTTATAAAATTTAGCAAATAATTTATCGTATAAACATGTAACAATCCAGTATATTATAAAAAATACAATCCTACATATATTTATAAAGTACTAAGAGCATCTCTAGCCCTGGGGCTTGGGAGCCTCCACCGCCTAAAGGTCCTGGTTAACGAGAAAGGTAACCAGAAAGTTGTATAGAAGCTAAGGTCACAAAGGAGTTCGACACTGACCAGGATATATAATGCCCTATCGCACTCCCTTTGATTCCCTTGATCAAAAAAAGGAAAAGAGTCAAGTGATCTAACCTAACTACTTTACATAAATAATTTATTAAGATTCATCAATAAGTGAAGTGATTATCGGGGGGCTTTATTGGCCCGGCCGTCTTGGGAATCTGGGTAAATGTGTTTTTCCTTGCTGGTCTTGCTAATGATCTTGTTAAGGTCTTGCAGAGCCTACTTTCAGACCTTCTTCTGAGTTGCTGCCAGAACTCCAAGAAACAAAGAAAACAAGAAAAGCCCTTGAATTCCGGGGTGAAGGAAGAATCCGGTGCTATTGGACTGCTTGAAAGCTTTCCTTGGCATGAACGGAAGAAGTTGTCTAACCGAATAAGAACTAAAATAAAGGAGTTTATCTTACTTTCTGGAACGAAGCCTATTCAGGTGGATAGAATCATTTTGTATTGTGTGACAACTTCCTTTTAAAATAAAGCAATTTCAAAACAGAATAGAATAAGAATCAAAGGCTTAGTTTGAGTTCTGACTATAGCTGCAACCTATCTCATATTGGAGATGATCAAACTAGAAATTTCATAAGAGAATAAATCTCTGACGCCTAAAACTCTCATACCTAGTCCAGCACTGAAATAAATCCATTCTCTCTCTGTTTTATTTTTGAATTCCGAGGATGAGCCGGTCGATCTTGAATTGCGATTGGGCCTCCCGGGACCGGAGATAGAAAGGGACGACTGAGTGCGAAAGGCCATGGGGAGATACCGTCTGTGATCAATGGATCTCCGATCGGGAAATTAAACCAAGGTTGGAATTTATTGTTGTTGATGTTGAGGAGAGATTTCCGTCAGCCGAACAAAAGCAGTTGTTAAGTGAGGAGTCGCAGTTTCTACTCCTGCTAATAGCTTAGCGCATTCTTTATTCTTATTGTGGGGTCTTGAAGCACAAGGAGATTTTACTCGTTGGTGTCAATTAAGTGGTTTGTGAACTTTTGTTGCTCTGCATGGCGCTTTTGGACTAATAGGTTTCGTGGACAGCACTCGGGCAGGAGGCTGGGGGAAGGAGACTGGCGCTGCGGCAACTCGACGCGGGG
>JAPKLX010000305.1:124385-136197 GCA_026898415.1 Leonotis leonurus | reverse complement strand
TTATTATTATTATTATTATTATTATTATTATTATTATTATTATTATTATTTAAATCATAAGTTCACAAATTCTTTTATCATCCTATTTTAAGAAAGGATAATATTATTATCTTAAATATATATTGCTAATATGATTTCTTTTGATAAATAAAAAATAAATTGTGAATTATAATTTAGAAAGAATGATAAATAAAAAATTAAAAAGTAATACTCTATACATTCGTCAAACTTACAGTTTGATCTGGTACAAATTTTAATTTATTAGGTGAAATTTGACTATATTTTATTTGGATATTTTGATCAAATTTGATATCTTTTTGAATGAAATCACCTTGTTTTGGACTAATTGTGATCTTGATATATTTTTGTAGGTAAAAGATGATTTTTGGCCATTAATGATGATTTATTGGAAGAGTTTGCAAGTTGAATCCAAGTTAAAATAATTGATGGTCTGCTGGAAATTCGGCCTGTGTGCCCATACCACCTGGAAAACACTGTAGCTGACGAAGAAAATCAAATTTCGAGATTTTTGTTGATTTGAGCGATGATGACTTGATTCCTACGGGATTAATTAGCATAATTCAGTTTTTAGTGTTTTATTTAGTATTAGACTTTTAAATATTATATTAGATGAGAAGTATCTATTACTTTCTTAGTTATTTTGGTATTTTTGGAGTTATTTCCTAATTATAAAGAAATACCCTAGTATTATATATAGGTAGTTTTTGTTATTTTGAAAACCCTAGCTTGGGGAGAGGCTAGAAGCAGCACCAGACTTGAAGAAGAATTGAATTTCTTATTTCTCATTATTTTTCACGTCATTCGTCATCAATTATTTATTTTTGTTTTTAATTTGATTATGTGTTCTAGCTAATTCTCTTATTCCGGCAAGAGCAAGGAAGTCCTGACAAGATTATTTTGTGAGATCTAATTGGTTTATATGCTTTAATTTCATGCAAGCATCTATTATTCTCCATGTTTATATTTTATTAATCATTTTATTCGTCTAAATAGTGACCAATATTTTGTTGAGTATAATTGATTTATAGCCAATTGAATCGGCCATACGTAATCGTGGTTAGGTTTAATTAGTGGTAAATTGATTTATTCAAGTCAAGAGAATAATAGTCTTAATTCGATAATCCTGCGTAAGAGTTTATCGGGTTTGAATCGGGTTTCTCTAGTTCTTAATGTTGTCGGTCCATTAAATCTATAGAGCGTTCTCTTACGGTTTTCACTTGATTAGTAAAACAACTGGTGAAGTGTCTTCCTGGTTATCGAGAAGTTAAGGAGAAATAAGATCGCGCCACTGGTTTGTTTGCAGGTTGTTGGAGTTATCTTTGCATCAATGATCGAAATAATTGTGCTAGTATGGACTTGTTTGCTGCCGGAATCGTTTAAATTATTTAAATCACAACCAAGATATCTCGTTTGATTTACTCGTTTTCAAATTTATTTTCGTGTTTAATTTAATAAAATTGATAATTTTTGAAGTTGAAAGTTCGGAGAAATTCTCGTCCGTCTCTTGGGAGACGATCTTGGTTACCACTGAACAGAGCAGTGTGGGCATACCGGCTGAAAAGTCAAATTTATTTTTGGTGTAAAACAACGCACCAACTATGGAGGAGTGTGTATGTAGTTAATTTTTAGAAGAATATGTAAAAGTTGTAGTTTCAATATAGTAATAAAAACTTTCTTAAAATAACAATTTTCAAATAAAAAAAAATTATGAATGGAACAAAATGATAAAAAGTAAAGAAATTTTGTGGACGAAATAATTAATACTTTTAACCTTCAATTAATATCGTTAACCTTCTTAGTACATCAATAAAAAACATATGAAACAAGACATAACAAAACATAAAAAGGAAAAAATAAAAAAAACAACTAGTTGGAGAATCGTATATCATATATGTCGCCCCTTCCCCAAACTTAATCCCCGTTCTTTATCTCTACAATAAGGTATTTCAACACAAATATCTCAAAAATTGATCCAAATCCTCAAGTACATGGAAATATCAAAGACAATTGACAAAAGTCTCAATTAAGCATATAATCCCCATTCCATCCTCAAAAATAGAAATTTTAACAAATATAACAAAAATATGCATCAAAATATCATAATCGAACATGAAATGAGATACAAGTCAAGAATTAGAGATATTATCTTGTTGTTGCTCAAGACATAGCACAATAAAGCACTTAAAGTGGCAAAACCTCCCCACACATAAAACTGACCCAAACGTTGATGAAAAAAAAAAAATCAAACCAAATGACAGTCAATGGGTAACAATTGTACGATATGAATTTGAGAGATTTTTGCAAGAGATTGAGTAATGTTTAAGAGAGAAATCGAAATTGGTGTGGGTTTTGGGAGAAATATGTGAAGTGTGTGCGAAACAATATTAGAACGAACATATATTAAAAACCTGTAGTGCAATTTCGGCAATCGACGAAGTAGTCGTCGAAGTTGCAACAAAAATTTGACATATTCGGCGATTGACGAAGTATTCGTCAAACTTGTTGGAAAGTTGCACATTTTCAACGACCACAATGACGATCGTCAAATATGTGCTGCAACTTCGGCGATCTCCCCTTAAGTCACCAAAGTTGTTGGTTCACACGTTTTTAATTTTTTTTAAATATAAACGAACATAATTACTAAAATTAAATATGAACAAAGAAATAAAAAAGCAAGTTAATATTTGGTTATTTCCCAACAATTTCTAAGTTTAATGTCCTAGCTCGATGATACCTCAATTTATTCTGGATCCTTGAGTGTGATACACTTGAGGTGTTGGCCAGTGTCCATCCAAAAATATTACTTTAGTCAATGCCCATTTACTACGAATGTCAAGCCATCCTCCATGATCAGTTCGAATGTGCGTACCGTTCCGATTGAAATTTCGAATTGAATATGGGCCAGACCATCGTGATTTGAGTTTCCTTGGGAATAACTGGAGGCGAGAATTATAGAGTAGTACCTCATCCCCTTGTGCAACTTCATGTTTCTCGAGTGAGAGGTCATGGAATTTTTTCGTTGTCTCTTTGTAAATTTGAGAGCTCTCATATGTTTCGTTCCACCACTCATCGAGCTCTAGAAGATTGTAAGCTCGATTGACCCCGGCGTTCTTAAACTCCATATTAATCTTCTGTGTTGCCCAATAAGATTTACACTCCAACTCCATATTATAAGTCTTATGATAGTCTCATAGTGCATCAACCAAGTTTTTCGCTCAGTCTTTGTGATCTATGATTGTCTTCTCCAATATCTTTTTGATCTCGCGATTGGCTAACTCTATTTGCCCATTAATTTGAGGATGGTAATGCGAGATGATCTTGTGCTTCACACCATATTTGGAAAGGAGATTTACGAGTCACTTATTGATGAAGTGTAGGAATCGCTTTAAATAAATATATATTTATTGTGGTCAATAATGTTTGACCAAGTTTTAAGTGACGTGAAATTTAATTTTAAGGAAATTAAATGACCTAGGGTCGATCTACATTTCGAGTAGATGATCGTGGTATATTTATTTTCTCTAAACTGATTCCCGGTGAGTGAGAAATAAAGGTTTAAAGTTAGTCACTTAAGTATGGAGTTATGTGTTTGGGACTAAAGGTGAAGAGAAACTCTTGTCCCACATTGGTTATAAAACCAACATTCATCATACATATAAGGAGGAGAAAAAACCTTATGGTTTGACAAGTTGGGTCAAGGACAATCTGGCGCGTGCCGGTTTGCTGTCCTGGGGCTTATTTTTGCCAGTGATCTGTTCCAGTAGGTGGTCTGGCCCAGCAGACGATCTGGTCCAGTGATCTGGTACGGCAGATGATCTGGTCTAGTAATCTGGCCCAGTGTTCTGGCCTGGCCTGCTGCATGGTGATCTGGTCTAGTGGCCTGGCCTGTGCCATGGCTGGTCTGATCCAGCAGACGATCTGGTCCAGTGATCTGGCCCAGCAGATGATCTGGTCCAGTAATCTGGCCCAGTGTTCTTGCCTGGCCTGCTGCATGGTGTTATGGTCTGGTGGCCTGGCCTGTGCCATGGCCTGCCCAACGATCAGCTCAACAATCTGTCACAGTGATCTGTCCAGCTTGAATTTATGGAGCTAGTTTGAACATTTTTTTATATCAATCTGTGGATTATGAATGTGGACATATGTATGTCCGGTTTATGTGGATTAATTATTATTAAATTACCAGTAATTTTGTAACTCTTGTAACGTCCAGTGGCTTAATGAGAATTAAGAGCCATGAATGAACATTAATTACAATTAATTCCTGTAACTCATCTTGAGTGGGTTTGACCTATATATAGGTGGTCTCCATGCATATCACACACGGACGAGAGATACACTTCATTCACAAGCTCATCTTGCTGCATCATCTTCTTCAAGCATTCTTAGAAAGAAGTTTTGTCCTCAGCCTTTTCCAGTTCGTCGGAGCTCGAAGGTTCGCGGTGCTGCCACCTCCGAGACGAAAGCCATTTTATCTTTGGAGACATCACGCCACACCGAGAGCACTACCGGGGCGTATTTTGTCTTGCGGAAAGATGGCTCTTTCCTCGACTCGGCTTCCACCATTGTATTCCAGATTTATTCTATTTTATTTCTTTGTAATAGAATAAAATAGCTACTGCATATATTATTATTTTTACTCTTCCCAGATTATATTTTCTTACAATCGCAAGACAAAATACTATTTTTTATTTAGGAGGAGTTTTTCCTTTATTTTTGTAATAAATGAACTATACAGTAGCGCTTTGGAGATTACAGTAGCCAAACTTCACAATTTGGAGATGACATCCACTGCTTCAACCGAATCCAACACCGCCGTTACCTTCACTTCCACTGTAGCTGCTGCTGCCACTGCTACCAACACTGCTGCTGCTGCCGGAGGGTCTTCAACGATCCCAATCGTTGTCGATGCCACCACCAACACGTTGTTTACCGGGCTTGGAGCCGGTACGAACCCTTCGGGGTTGAACGGTGGTTCCACGCATAGTGGCACCGTTGGTTCCACTTTTAGTGGTTCCGTTGGATCTATTTTTGGATTCGGTGTTGGAGCCCACGGGCTCAACATGTCGGGCTCTCTCTTGGGAGCAAATTCGGCACCGATGATGATGCCACCTGCCGAAAAGCCACCGAAGTTTATCGGTGCTGATTTCAAACGTTGGCAACAAAATATGTTGTTCTACTTGACAACATTGGGTTTCACTGGGTTCCTCAAGGAGGACGAGCCGCCGACACTGAGTGTCGAGTAGACAAACTTCACTGTTCAGGCTGTCTATGACAATTGGCACACTGAAAATTACCTTTGTAAAAATTTCATTCTAAATTCTTTAGATGACAGTTTATACAATGTGTATTCCGTTGTAAAGATCTCCAAAGAAATGTGGGATGCTCTTGAAAAGAAGTACAACAGTGATGATGCGGGTACGGAGAAGTTTGTTGTAGCTAAATTTTTAGACTACAAAATGGTAGACTCCAGACCCATCATGGATCAAGTGCAAGAGTTTTAACTCATTGTGCACGACGTCCACGCCGAGGGGATGATTTTACCGGATGCGTTCACGGTGGCAACCGTGATTGAGAAGCTATCTCCAAGTTGGAATGACTTCAAGAGCTATCTCAAACACAAGAGAAAATATATGACTCTTGAAGACCTCATCGTGAAGCTTCGCATCGAGTCGGATGTGCAAAAGCATGATCCGAAGGTGAAAGGGCCGATGGACGCAAAGGCCAACTTGTTGGAGAAAGGCGGTCCCTCCAAGAAGTGTGCTCGCCCGAATGACAAGGGCAAAGGGAAGCAAAAGCCAACCCGAAAGTTCGATGGCAATTGCTTTAACTGTGTTAGACCAAGCCACACGTCAAGAGATTGTCGTGAGCCAAAGGGCTACAAGAAGAAGAAGCATACTTCCCATGTTACCGAGAAGGAGTACGGCGATTGGGATGAAGGCGATCTTGCCACCGTAGTTACCGAGGAAGTCAACTTTGTGGATAACCAAGGTGGATGGTACATTGATACCGGTGCTACCGCCCATGTGTGCGCCGATAACACTAAATTCATGACGTACAAGGCTGTTGAGGGGAGAAAGCTTAACATGGGAAACCAAGCCTCGTCTGAGATGGCCAGAGTTGGGAATGTGGTCCTCAAGAGGACATCCGGCATCCTGATTACTTTGAAGGACGTTCTGCATGTTCCAGACACCTGCAAGAATTTTGGTCTCGGGTTCAATACTAGTCTATAAAGGATTTAGATTAGTTTTTGAATCTGATAAATTTGTATTGACTAAATTTGGAAAATTCCTTGGTAAAGGTTATCTTATCGGGGGACTTTTCAAATTCAATGTAATGGCCATGCGCCGCAAAAGCTTGAATGATAATGAAAAAACTTCTACTTCCTCTTACTTGATTGAGTGCTCCGATTTATGGCATTGTAGATTAGGACATGTAAATCTAAATGCTATAAAAAGATTAGTAAATTTGGATTTACTAAAGTTAAGTGAAGTCAATACTCAAAACAAATGTGAAATTTGTGTTGAGGCAAAAATGACTAAGTTACCATTTCTTTCGGTAGAAAAGAGTACGAAACCTCTAGAATTAATTCATACCAATGTGTGTGACTTAAAGTTTGTGCAAACTAGAGGTGGTAATAAATACTTCATCACATTTATAGATGATTGCACAAGATATTGTTATCTTTATCTTCTAAGAAGTAAAGATGAGACTATTGAAGCTTTTAAGAACTTCAAAACTGAAGTCGAAAATCAATTAAACTGTCGAATTAAGATGGTTCAAAGTGATAGAGGTGGAGAATATGTAGCTCCGTTTGAGGAATTATGCAACGAAAGTGGTATAATTCATCAAATGACGACTCCTTATCAATCTAACGGTGTTGCAAAACGCAAAAATCAAACACTTAAGAAGATGATGGATGCTTTATTTATTAGTTCAGGGTTGCCCCAGAACATGTGAAGGGAAGTTGTCTTAACAGCCAACTATATTCTGAACAAGATTCCACTTAAGGATAAGGATGTTACTTATTATGAATTGTGGAAAGGAAGAAAGCCCTCATACAAATATTTATAAGTGTGGGGTGTTTGACAAAGGTTGAAGTGCCTCTACCCAAATAAGATTCCAAAGATTGATTGTATCTTTATTGGATATGCTCTTAACAGTAGTGCCTATCGATTTGTCATTCACAAATCGGAAGTTCCCAACATGATGGTGGGAACGACTATTGAATCAAGAAATGCTATATTTTTTGAGAATATATATTCTTGTAAAGATAAGGATATAATTGAAGTCAATTCTAGTAAAAGAATTGAAGAAGAAACCACGTTTTCTAAATCAATAGATGAAGACCCAAAATCGCACAAGCGACAATGGTCTAATCTAGATGATATAGAACCGAGATGAGGTAGTAGAGTTAGGACTCAAAAGACTTTTGGTCCTGACAATGTATCATTTTTGTTGGATGATGAGCCAACAACGATTAAAACAGCTTTCTCTAGGTCTGACGCGGAGCTATGGATAGAAGCTGTACAAAGTGAAATTGACTCAATTATGCAAAACCGTACTTGGGTGTTGGTTGATTTACCAGAAGGTTGTAAGCCTTTAGGATGCAAGTGGATACTTAAAAGAGATAAATATAAGACCGTGATTTCTAGTTACAGCATCTCTTAAAATTCTCGAGTCCGAAGCTGAACCTTCCCACCCAGGAAGGACATAAACAAAACCAAGATTCCGATCACAGACACCCAATGTGTTAGTACATATTTCTCCCTTCCGTGATCTATATCTTGGCTTATCGAGCACTGGCACAGTAAGACTTATGTCTGTGCCATCTAGTGCTCCTAAGCAACACTTAAAAACAACAATAATTTTATATGACGTGTGTTAGACAATTACTTTTTAAATGATATGTATTCTATATGAAGTTAGACATTATAAATTATACCTTAAACCACTTCCATCGACTATCAGTGTTATCTTCCAAAACAGGATCAGGTTTCACAAGTACACGTGTGTGCAGTTTTAAAATTGCCAAAAGAACCCTATGAATGTAATTTGATACGGTTTGTCCGGATCGACTAAAATTAAAACCAACTATTTTATTCTTTTTATGATGAGCTAGAACAGATAAAAATATTGCAACTTGTTCCTCCACACTGACATATTTGTTATCACTCAAAGTACGTAATTCATGTAATAATTTGCAAAGTCTACCAAATGTGTTACGATCCATCCGTAGATTAACGATGCAATCAACATCGCTTAGCTTAATTATCCTATGTAAGTGTCTAATTTGATGTGGAATTTTACTAATTATAGAATAAGATCTTTCTATCAACCTACGTGTCTTATTAGGTGATTCATTTATGATTAACAAGGTCACGAGAATTAGAATATGTGTCATTGTTTCCTGGAATATATCATCGCAGCACATGTAAACATGCTTAGACAATGATAAATTGTCTGACATGTTAATCAAAATTTGTATTAAATTGAAAGCACACAATGAGCTATGCAAAAAGTGGATAATAAATAGGTTATCCATATTGTAAGCAATTTCAGAGGAATATAGAGCAACTACAATTTAAATATGTTTGTTTGATTCTAGGATAATACTAGTAGTGCTTCTTACATGGAGTTCAGATGGTCTATTAACAACTAAAACTTCATACCGTGGATACACTTCGACAATTGATGGTTTATAACCTAGATACACACAAATATAAGCAACTACACACAAAAATATACAAATATTTAAAACCATGGATTTATGAAATATAATGAGTTCAACAATAATCCATAATATACCACTAAAACGCTTATACATGGTTTAAAATCATAATATAAACCAATTCCATTGTTTATGAAGATCAATATATAGTATAATATCTATAGTTTATGAAAGGTATAAACCATTGTTTATTATATATGTAAGTAATAAACCATTGTTTATTATACAGTGAGTTCTTTATATATGTAAGGAATTGACATACTATATAGCTTTCATAAACCATAATATTACATTACATACAACAATAACTAAACCATAGTTTTGTATAGCTTTCATTAACCATAAATACATAGATATATAGTTTTATATAATTACTAAACCATATATTATAGCTTTCATAAACCATAGATAGAACAACAAACACTTATACAGTGGGATCTTTAAATATGGTATATACACACAAAGCTATCATGAGTAAGTACTATAACCATTAACACATATGAAAACATGTAAACTTTCATTGTTTATGAAGATCAATTTTTAGCATTATCTAAACAAATTCACTAATTATAGCATTATATTAATTATAAGTTAACATGAACTTAAGAGCAGGTTTTAACTACAACAAATGCATAGATTAAACAATCACAACATGTAATAACAATGGAGTATATCAATGATGGAAAATAAACAGTTTAATAGAGTAAATGAGGCACATTAAGAGCACCTTAAGTGAGTATCAAGCGAGTTATCAAACCATTCATAAGACACAATAATCTCAATCCCAATTATGCAATAATCAGTCAGTACGAAGGAAGAAAAACAACAGCAAATCAGTGAATGAAGGAAGTAAAACAACAATTAAACAATATATGAGGCTCATTGCTAAACACTAGAACTCTAGTTCAAAATCCAGTGAATTATAACATTACTGATTAATTCATAATTGAATTTTTTTTAATAACTCACTCACTAACCTCAGATCAACAAAAAGCTTCCACAGTATGGAACCCTAGTTCTTAGGTTTTCCCCCAAATCTGCAATTGAAGTTATAAACGAAAAATATCAAATACAAACAGGGGAATCTCACAAAAAATCTCTTCAAAACAAGGGTCAAAGAACATACCCAAATCAGTTACCTAAAGCAAGAATTTGACAATATTTCCTCCAAATCTGCAGGAGAAAAATAAACAATAAATAATCTCATTCGAATGAGTAAGGCTTTCGGAAAATTCAACAAAGAAATGGAATACCTCTTCGTAGACTTTTAGCTTTGCCTTTCTCAAAATCGAAAGAAGACGCAGAAGTTCTTTCGGCCAAGTCGACGACGAACAATCTCAAACAAGAAAAATGAGGAAACAGTGGAATGAATATGTTGTTTTGTATTTTTCGAGAATGTAAATTGAAGTCATCTGGGGTTACTGTTGAAAGGAATAAGTAATAACACCAAATTGGTATGATTAATAATGTGGCTGGAATAGTGATTTAGTGACGGGCTTTTGATTTTATCTCGGGCCGAAGAGATGAGGGCAATATCCTACCAAACAATAGATGAAACAAGATTATTTATCTTATCTTGCTTCATCCTCCCAACCAAACTCACCCTAAGACTAAGAAAATCAATTCTCTAAAATCGTCCGCCATTTCGACGACCGCTACAGTGTGGTCACTGAAGTTGCAACTAAAAATCTACATCTTCGGCGATCGCCGAAGTGGTAGCCGAAGATGTTATGGATTCCAGCAACATCGACGATGAAAATGGCGATCGTCGTAGTTGCTGTGCAATTTCGGCAGCCCCTTTCCCATGGTCGTCGAAGTTGTTGTCTTCGGTCCCGTCTTCTATTTTTCTCATCCCGTGCATTTTTATTATTTTATCGTACTATTTCTTGGTACGACACACCTCTTAGTTTTTCCTTCGTACGAATACCCCTCCATAATGTCCATTCCACCAAAAACATATACTAGAAAATATGAAAAACAAGACACAAATATAATAAAAACGCAATACCGACAAATAAAGCAAAACATGATGCGAAATACAACAAAATAAGATAGAAACCTAACTAATAATATCATATGAGATATTGTTTCAAAAAACATCGAATGAAACATGTAAAATGAGTATTTATCAATTATATATTAATTTAAATATTTAATCCTAATATTTGGAAAATATAAATAAAATTTTACAATATTAAAGACTACACAGAGACTATGTTTTGTTTCATTTGTATCTTCTATTTTCTCTTAAAAAAGTTCTTATCATGATAACGTGCACTACCGTGAATCAATAAAGATTATTTTTGCTTTTTATTTTTTACTATTTATCTTTTAATTTGTCATGTTGTTCTTCCTTGTCCTATTTAATTTTTTAATATTAATAATTACTCAAATTACATGATATTTTCTCTCATATTAACAAATTTGAATTATTAGTTTTATAATTCTACTACTATTTCAAACATTCAACATGTTTTGCATATTTATATATGGTTAATATTAATAAATTAGTATTTGATACATATATTATTATTTTTATATGAAGATTAATAATATAGAAGATTACAAATAATATGAAAGTGTATCTCAACCGTATGAGTGTGTGTGATAATAACAACTTCGACAACAAGAGCTTGTGTTGTACAAACAACCAACACAATAGTAAAGAAACAAAAAAAAAACACTCTGCGTATTTTTGCGTGGGTTAAATAGATTTACCCACGCGAGTCTCACGACGAAATTTTTATATTAGAAATGAAAACAAAGTAGTTACAGATAGTAGACGATCACTAACTATCTATTACTACCCTATGAAAATACAATCTCAATAACAGATTAAAGAGATTGAAACAAGATCTAAGAGAGTAAGCTAAATCAAAGTTGTATCAGCTTTCAACTCTCTAAAAATAGGTGCGTTAAAATATCAGCTTTAGAATGTGAGATTCATAAGTTGTACACACTAAACAACGAAATTACACGAAATGTTGCCTCGACAATTTGTACAACATTCGCACATACTCGAACCTCTCAAAGATATCTCTCTCAATTATGCTCAAGGTCGGT
>JAPKLX010000305.1:90880-114385 GCA_026898415.1 Leonotis leonurus | reverse complement strand
TCACCAGTGATGGAGTCTTCTTCCCACGTTCAACCATGGATGGAGTTCTAGATTCTTCTCTTTGATTTCCACCATGTATTGAGCACATGTTAAGATTTCAGGAACATTCAAGAAGAAAGCAAAACATATACGTGATAATTATAAAGCAAGAAAAGTTATTCCAACTCTAACATAATAAAACATATAATTAGTTTTATTAAGGTTAACCGATGAAAAATTGGATAATCGATCTGATTTTGTAGGTTAACCGCTAATGCAATTATGATTTTATTTTTTTGTATTTTAGTCATTGATCAACCGGTTAATTTTTTGTATCGCAAATAAACGGTTAACCGACCCGTTCAAACCCCTATTGCAAACTGTGCTCAAAATTTGGCAAAATTGCAAAGTGTCGTCCTCAAGAAGATTTCATATGCTGAAATATTCTACACCTTAAAACTATTCTTAAGAACACCTTTGATATTTTAGTTCAAACCTTAATTATAGTTGTATTTTATGTAAGATTGTAACAATTGAAAACACGAGCATAAATGTTTGTATAATTTAATATTATTACATAAAAATTAATAAAAAATAATATAATACTTTGCATGTTGATATGACATTGTTATTCACACGTAACGTAACGATCATGTTAAATGGGAAATAATCCCACAAATCAAGGTAATAAACGGTTACTATAAACAATTTTTATTACATTATTAGCCTACTATATTTTTCATACATTTTAATAAATTCGATAAAAGGAAATATCTCAATCGTTCAATCCATTATTTTAATACTTTCTGATCCAAAGTCAGTTTTTTAGTCCATTTAAAAAGGATTGATGGATTACCATCTTTTATTCTTATACTTGTATCATCAATTAACGAATCAAATAGTGGGACTTCATTTGCCACAATAGAACCACTTTAATTTGCAAATAGGAAAAAAAATCGAGTGGTTCTAATAAAAACTATCTTGAATGATAGAATCGAATTTGACTGTTATTGGATAGTATGTTAGGTTTGTGGTAACATGCAATTATTATTAAGAGTGGACTGAGCATCTTTTACCTAACATTACTTCGATTTTGACCACTTCCTAATTCTCTATATCTTTGCCTCAATTAATTTTATGGTTATTGTTTCCGAAAAAGTATATTCAAAATCAATATCTCTAATCAACATTTGCCTCGTTTTTGTTCTACTTCGTTTCTTTTTCCCGAAATCGGTCAAATTAACTTTAACTCGTCTCTCCTAAACAATTCCAACAAGTTTAGTTTCCATAAACACAAATATAAGATATATTTTGTTAGGTAGATTATTTCCAGATTTATATTATTTGATTAAAGTTAGTTAAATTCAAATTACTTAAGTTTTTCTACATGTACGTACTTTTAAGGAATTGATAATGCCCATTTATATATTCAAATATGTATCGCAACCTCCTTTCATGAGGTTATTTTATTCAGTTTTCTCGTTATTTAAGGGTTTCTAGTTTGTCTTTCTCATTAACAATATATGGTATGAGTAATACTCACCCGTTCGCGATCGTCACAGCTTCACGTGCTCACCGTTAATGTGGCATTGTCACATCATTATACGATTCATTATAATTTTTATTTTATTTTTTATTATATTAGTTTATATTGAATAATATTAAACTATATCATAATCAATAAACTCAAATTGAAAGTGAGAATTAATAAATTTTTATTAAAATTTTAATATTTATCTACGAGACATATCACATCGTTCGCGAGCGTATTAACTCCGCCCACTATAGGTAGGTGAGCGTTTTCGTACATCATCAATATAATGAAAAGTAAATTGAAAAACATCTTTAATAGAAAGAACTTATCTTATTCAATTTTGTTACGATACTTAGGCAAAATCGCTCACCTGCCCACGGTGGGTGGGGTTAATGCGCACACGAATGATGTAACATTTCGTGTAGATAAATATTAAAATATTAATAATTTTTTACTAATTATCACTTTTCGACTAGGGCTTATTTATTATGGTATAGTTTAATATTATTAAATACAAAATAATAATAATAATAAAATTATTAAAAAAAATGAAAATATAATGACTCGCATTCCGATGTGGCATTACCACATTAACGTTCAAACCGTGAACGTGTTAAGATATGCCCACCGCGAACGGTAGAGTGTTACTCGATACCTAGGTTCTGTTTGGCGGACATGTTTCAATATATTAGAAAAGATTAATGTGCCAAAATAGGTGTTGTCCGTCATTAAATTCAAGCATGTTCTTATACAATGTTTCACCCTAAATAATGTAATCCATCTTATAGTGGATTTTATATTATCTTGGTGTAAACTTCATAATATTCAGAAATAACATCAAAACCACCCCAATTCATAATATTTGCAGACCTTAACATAATCAAACCCTATCCCCAACAAATATATATATATATATATATATATATATATTTTTTTTTTTTTTTTTTTTTTTCTTCACTTGACAACACCCCCAACCCCACTCACCTCCTTCCTCTCGCCCACCATATTCCTCATCCGATTAAATACCCAAACCCCTCCCCTATCCCCACCTCCAAATCTTTCTTCTTCGATTTGATTGGATCCCCCACCCCACCCAATAAAAAAAATCATCTTTTCTTTCTCCTTTTCCAATTGACTAATAACTACAACATCCACACTACTTTTAATTCTAAGACAGAAGAAAATGTTATAAACTAAGTAGGAATAAAAGTACGGAAGTGAGCTAACACAAGTAAATATAAAATGTAATTTAAGTATTACTGTTGGTCTCGATTATCAAACTATTGGTGTATGGGAGGGAATACACCAATGGACACTTTTTCAAATTCGTGTTTAAGTTGGACAGAGACAGAACACTTGATCACAGAATACATAATGACTGAGAATATGTATGTCAGGTTCTGTGTTTTGGAAACACAGAAAATGAGCTAGATAATAGTGTTCTGTTAAGAGTGTTCTGTTCTCACAAATGAGAGACAGAATGTGCGGAATGTGGTGGTTAAGAATGTTGCTCTAAGAGAGATTGTCGTCAAGATGCAAAGGTAGGGTCTGTTTTCCATTTTATATCACTTGTTTGTGTTACAGAAGCTTACATCAAACAAGACAAAATAAGTTTAAAACAGATTGACAAAATGTACGGCCTACCTATTCTGCTTCACAATCTGTTTGCCCTTCGGGGTGCTTCTTCCATCTTCCTTCTTTGCTCCTCTTCCGTTTTCAACCCGTACTTGGCATGGATGACTTCATATATTATTTTGTAGGTTGGATCCTTAATTGTGCACTTACATCCGAATTTTGTTGTTGTATCGTTGATGTAAGCACGGATGGAGGTCATATCGGGAAATCTTCCCCCTGAGAGCTTGGGCCGATCAAAGACCTTTCTTGGAGGAGCGGTGAGTACGACGCTGTTTATTGCGGATGCTTGCTTCAGTTCATTGCTTTCTGATCGTAGAAGTGATCAAGGTAATGTTAGAATGCATCATTTGGATCCCTTCCTTGCAGCTGTTTTTGTATCTTCACAAAGTAGTACTCTTCAATGAAGCATTCTTTGATTCTGTCCCAAAGCCAACTTTCTGCTGCTGTCATGTGGATGATTTGAATCTAGGTTTGATGAATTTCCTCCTGTATGTCTCCTTGGCATGATCGAGCCTTCTCATCAGAGTTGATTCATCCCTAGTTTCTGTGTGAGCTTCTGCTGCGTGCTTTGCTCTATCCATTCTAGCCCAATCTTGGCGCTTTTCTTTTGTCTCCTCTTCTTGATATCATTTTCTTTGAGCGGCAGATATTTCATCAGTTGTTGCAGCGTCAAGCAGCTTCTGTGCACTCTCAGCAATCATTCTTATCGCAGCAAGCCTTGCTTCTTCTGTAGCCTTTTGTTCAACATTTAGCATATTCTTTGTTGATTCCATCACAGCCTTTTCAGAGGCTGTGACTGTAAGATCTGAGAAGGGCAGTTGAACAAGGTTGGTTGAAGGCATCCTTTGTATGACAACTCTTCTTCCACCAGTTGGCATGGATGAAGATGTGACAGTTTCTTGGTTGGGAGCCAGTTGGTTGTGCGTTATCATTTGACTTTGTGCTTCGGGCTTCTTTTTCTTCTTTTCTACATCCTTAGTTATTCCCATTGTTGGGAATCCTCATAATATTTTATTTTGATGATGTTTTTTCGAAACAAACACTTAGATTTATTTCTTACGTCTTGCTTGCTAGACTAAGACTGCTCAGATTGTAACAAGGAGATCACTTAATTTAAAAGTGAACCTGAAAGGGAGCAAGCATGATTTTACTTCTTTCTAGCGTTGGTATGCTGTAAAGAAAAGACTAAGTTATAAAGTCTTATCTATAGAAAACTAACCTATCTACGGAGCTTACCAGCGAACCTAATGCAAGCAAAATACCTAATAAGTTCACTCAACCTGGACCAAACCTGTTCTACGCCCAGCTGTTCTTATCAACTTAAGGAGCAAATTTGGACCAGATCACCTCGCTGGAAGTGAACCTGCCTAACTAGCGTAGAGAATGAACCTGCCCCTCACATATCGCTAAGATGGAGATTATGTGATTTTTTGGTATACAATGAGTCACATGAATTTTGCATAGTCATCTGATATTCTCAAATGTCATCTGGGTATACAATGCGTCACCCGATGTACTTGGAGAGAATCTCATCCTTATGCCATGTCATCAGGATCTTCGAAAAAGGAAAGATAATCCAATCAAAGTTCGAGGAAGGAAGGAGAATCAATCAGAGATCAAAGATGGAAAGAGATCAATCAATGTATCTGTTAACAAATTAAGGAGATCTCACTAATCTTTCTATACATGGCAAGATGATCAATTAAGGATACAAATCTGCGATTGGCAATCAAACATTTAATGCTCGCCAATCAAACCAACGGTCAAAATTCTTAAATTTTGAGCCTATAAACGCTACAAAAAAAATTTGGAGACATAAATGTGAACACAATATAATAAAAAAAGTTGTTATACACGATAGATTCAACAAAGTTCTAAGTGCTGAAACGATGCCCAAAAATCTACGCGACATCGAAGGATTCAACGACAAAGATTTCTCATTCCAGAAGTGTTTGAAGCCGTTCATGAACTTAGCCAACAACACCCAACCTTGATTTAAGTCTGTTTTATCGAGAAGGAAAGTTGATATCTTCGCTAGCTTAGTAGTTTTCTAAGTGGATTAGCGTGGAGGTATTGTAGCACATTTATCTGCAAGTTGTAAGGGACACACCCTAATTCGTGCACAAGTTTCTGTCTAGTTTTGATTGGAATTTGTGGCACGTTCTCAGCGAGTTTAAAGAAGAGAGATTATCCTAGTAGTGTATATCTGATCTAGTTTGATTGGATCGTGGACGTAGGGATTTTTCCGAACCACATAAAAACAACTGTGTTCTTTATTTTACGCATTTTTATCTTTCAGTTGTTTTACTTTCTTACCCTTCACTTGCACGCAAACTTCTTTTGCTGCTTCTCTGTTGCTGCTTGTGATCTGGATTTGAACTTCTTTTGAGATACAACAGCTTTTGTGGCTTCTGTCTCAGCCTTCTTTTCTTTCCCTTTTTCAATTTTCTGTCCATCATTTCCAATGTATTCCCCATTTTCGACAACATCCAAAAGTGGGGTGTTGCAGCATCCAGGGTGTAGTATGAGATGTCTCAAATGTTAAAATAAGTGTGAAGACGTATAGAACAATCCCCTTGGTGTTTTCTCCAAAGGTTACCGTCGGACCAATTTGCTCAACATAGTTAGACAACTTCTCTCGATCGCATATCATGTGCATCAAGCATCTACTGTCGATTATCCAGATAGCACCTCCAGCAGCAGTGCTTCTTCTTTGGTTTCTTCCTCCCTACTATTAACTGAACTTAGCAACCCATTGTGGAAACGGGTGCTTTGTTAGTAACAAGAGTTCCAATTGGAACTCATAAATGATGAAAGAAGAAAGGGTTAGAGTTGAGTTTAATTTGTCGACCCCTAAAGTCAACAAAGATTTTTCCTTCCTCTTCTCTATTTTGTGCTCTATTCTGCTTGAGTGAAGTTTTCTTCTGTTTTTATCGCTGCTTTGTCAAGTTTGTTCTTTTTGCGTTCTGTTGTCTCGAATTAAATTTATGTGTATCTAGCTTCTTCTGTGTAGCTGCTATTCTGGAGGTTGAGGTTTCCTGGGTGTGAGTTACCTTTCTATACCCGACACCTTGTTTCCCATTGAATCTTACTGCAAATTTTGGTTGTCTTATGCTATTCTATTTTATTAGAATAGCTTGGGGCTGTTTGGTGGGGTTTTGCAAGCTCACGATCTGGTTGGGAAAGTCTTTCCAGTTTTGTTCTATCTTTTTACCTTTGCCCTTCCCTTGTGATTTAACAAATTCTGTTTTCTTAGTTGGCTTGTCTTCTGTGCATCCTATGCCCTTCATGTCAGCCTTTCTATATCTTTCAACGATGTATTCTCTCATCATGTTGTCGTTTCTGTGGAATTTCTTGATATATTTCTTCGCCTCCTCAACTTTCTTTGCCAGTGAATCATACCTAGCAAGGAGATCGTTGATTTTCGCATTGAGAGTGGTGATCTCCTTTTCTTTGTCTGTGTTATGTTCTTACAAATCATTTTCTCGTTCTGTGAAGGCTTTACTGACATCCTTCATCAGTATGAAGGTTGATTCCAGAAACTCATTCGTTATTTGCAGACTCTCAACCATTTCTCTGAGGCTTTTGCAGTCCACAAGAGTATGAATGAACTCATTCCATGAAATCCTTTCTGGATGTTCTCCATCATCGCTTTCCTCTTCATCATTTTCTTGATCTGTCTCTTCTTCATTAGCAGAGTCATATACAAATAAGTTAGATGATTCAGAAGGAAGTAGGTTTACCTCGGATTGTCCTAACCCGTTGTCCATCCCTACGTAGCATTCTCCATCAACTTCCATAATGACTTCTTGAGCAAAGAGGGGCTCGCCATTATCCGATGAAGAGTCTAAGAAGTTCCCGCTGGAACAAGTTGCATTCTTTCTATAATCATTATTTTTCTTTGTTCCTTGAGTTTTCTGTGCCTTTTGGCTCTGATATCTTCACATTATGATCGGCTTGATTCAGGACAGTCAGTTTTAAAGTGACCTTTCGTCTTACAACCAAAACTGGTGACTTCATCAAGATTGTCTTTTGGAATATTCGTTGACCTTACATGTTCTGACTGGTCAGGTTTGTCTCTTTGTTGTTGGTTGTAATTCATTTTATCTTTAGCACGAATAACCCTAAGGTTTAACTCCCTTTGGGTGTACTTAGTTTTGTTGATTGTGAAGATTTCCAAGGTGATCTTAGTGAATCTAATCTTCATATGTTCAATGGTTTCAGATGGTAGCATCTTGAACTCTTCGAACTTTGTGCATGCTTGAGACAGCTTGTTCTCCAGCATTTCTTCTAATGCACAAGTCTCGTAGAGCGTCCCACATCTCCTTTGTTGTTTTGAGATCACAGATGGTGGAAAGGTAAATTCCTTTGACTGTGCTAGAGATAATTCCCTTTGCATAGTTGTCAAGGACAACCTCCTTCCTTTCCTCAGTAGTGTAATCTCTAAGGTTTTTGAGAACCATTTCATAGACTACAGTAGCCTCTGGCCCTTTTGCACATTCGATGGTGGTTTTGACAATGTGAAAGATTGGAGTGGGTCCATCCTCAATAACATCCCACATTAGGATGTGATGAGCTTCAAGACACATCCTATTTCTGAAACTTTAGTCCGTGTAACATGGGATAGAAAATTCCTCACAAGCTCTCGCTACGTTGGAATCCATGGTAAGTAGGAGGTTAGCGAATGAAATGATATGAATGAAAGGTTTTCAAAAGATCTATCAAGAATGACCACAGATTGTGAAATCTAGTGAAATAGATACAGTGATCAATTTAGATACACGACTCTGATACCACTTGTTGGTCCTAATGAGCAAACTATTGGTGTATGGGGGGGAATACACCAATAGACACTTTTTCAAATTCTTGTTTAAGTTTGATAGAGACAGAACACTTGATCACACAGCACATAATAACTGAGAATATGTATGTCAGGTTCTGTGTTTTGGAAACACAGAAAATAAGCCAGATAATAGTGTTCTGTTAAGAGTGTTATGTTCTCACAAATGAGAGACAGAATGTGCGGAATGTGGTGGTTAAGAATGTTGCTCTAACTAATGAAAACCTTTTGTTTAACCAAGTGTTCTTTAAGAGGTTGTTTGCAGTAGATGCAGTATCACATATAATATGATGTGTAGAAATAACAGAAAGTAAATACTGTAAATAAGAACAAAAAGTTTAACGTGGTTCAGGAAACTCCCCTACGTCCACGAATATCGTCTCGATAGTAATTCACTAACTTGTGAATAATAACTCCTCGCTTATTTAGAGTGGCAGAAAATCAATCACTACAACAAAGTCCAAACTTAACTTGTGTAGTGCACGAAAAAAGTCGTGACTTATCACTTACTGGGTTTACATGGTTGAGAGTTCTTCCATAAGCTTGAAACACTACAAAAAAACTTCAAATTGGCGACGGAATGGACGACGGAATGCTTATCCTTCTTCCACTGGCGACGGACTGGCGATGGACTAGCAACCGTTTTTTTGGCGCGTAAGTTGGCGCCAAATCTAACGAAGAAATGGATGATGGACTTGTCCGTCGTTAGCCTATTTCGTCGTTCATTCTGTCGTTAGCTTTTATTATTATTATTTTTTAATTTTATAGCGGACGACGGACTGGTCCGTCGTCCCGCCCTTTAAATCAGTCGTCTCCCCCATTTCGCAAAAACAAACGCAACAACACTAAAAATCTTCCCCACCGGCGATTTCAAGGCTTCACCAGAGATTTGAAGTTCCCACCGCCCTAATACTCCCATGTAAGTCCAATCCCTCCATTTTCCTTCCCCTCTTTCCATTTCTCTCTTTATTTCTCATTTGAAGTTGGGGAAGAACCCGCCGCCGCTCCCTACGCCTGCTCCGCCGTCTGCCGCCACCACCACGTGTCCCCTTTGCATCCCCGCGCCTTCCAGCGCCTCCCCTGCGCCTGCCGCCGCCCGGAGCCCATTTTTGTAATAGCCCGTAAAAATTTTCATATATTTTTATTGTATAGCAAAGCCTGCTCGAGAAAATTTCGTAATAAAATGCAAGGATATCAATTAGTTAATCGATATTAGTGACTATTGTAGTACATCTTAAATTAATTGAGTAAGTTAAACCATGAATGGTGTTTTATAATATAGTAGTTAGATACCTAGAAAAAAAAAAGAATATATAGATATATCTTAGTAGCTTTGGTTTAATGTATTGTTCCTTGAGTAGTGAAGCGATTAAGATGTTACAAATTGTTAACCTTGGTATTACGAACCCATCTTACTGATTAAATTGAGAGTAGTACACTAAGTATATGTATATATATATATAGTAAAGAACTTTGAAATATGTAAAAAAAAATGGATAAAACATCACACGATATATATATATATATATATATATATATATATGAAATGTACAGTGGGTAAAAGAGTGCAGTAAATAAGAAGTGTGATAACATGTATGTACATTGGGGGTGATGTTGCAACCGTGTAATAGAGGGTTTAGAAGTAAAGAGAGGCAGAATTTGCCACACAACCACACAAGAGGAAATCATCTCTGTAACACCAAGTCCAGTTTAAGAAGTAGTAAGGTAAGCATAGAATTACAACCCGTAGTTCCAATATGATATATAGCTAAGATTATTTCTGTTTCTTCTGTACCAGAAACCAGCACAGAGAGTCATAACAAAAAAAACCTTGAATAAGTAAACTAACCCTGTCTATTTTGTGTAAATTTGAAGCTTTTAATCGGTAAGTTTAGAATTTGCATGTTAAAGAACTTAGAAGACTAAGAAGCTTTTAGATTCCTTATTGATAGAAAGCAACTGCAGATTTCAAAACCTAGATATATATATGTATACGTATATATATGCTTAGATCCTGATTTTAGAACTAGAACTTATAGTCTCTCTTTTTCAGTCTTTCTAACATAATCAGTACTTGTTATCTCCAGATTATGAAACCAACTCAGAAGTATTAACACTCAGAATTTAAAGACAGAAACTACCTTACATAGAAACCTATCTTCAGAACCTCTTCCACGAACCAACCAAATTCAGACCAGGAACCGATATATACATTCCTCAGCCAACATAAGAAATAGACCATGGGTCAGTACTCGATAAAAGATTAGAACAAATCAAATTCAGAACCTCCTAACCAAATTAAAGCTCTTTCACATTCACAAAAAAAAAAACGAATCTTTAAAAGAGAAATTATCCTATTAGAGAGCGAAGGACCGAATCTTTAAAAGAGAAATTATCCTATACGAGAATGTCAAAAATCTGAAAGCAAATTCGAAACAGAGCATGTCCGACTTTTAAAACCAGAATTTGAAAGGAGAAAAGAACATGCACCTTATGAACCCTAAAATATAGAGAAATAAGTAAAAGACTTTACCTGTAAATGGAGAAGCCAAAGCCTGCGGCCCAGAAACAACTCCGATCACCCCACCGTCCATTTCCCTACCAAACGAGAAAGCAGAGAGTAAGGGATTGAGAAGTGAGATGATTCCAGAGGGTGATTAAAACGAAACATGCAGATTTGTAATGAATTGAAATCGAGATTTGGAAACTTGAATTCTTTAGGGATTAAGACTTAAGATTCGAAATAAAAACATTCAGAACGAAGATGAAATAAAGAAAATTTAGAAGGGATGGGGGAACCTGAAGGAAGGCCAGAGGAGAGAAAGACGAAGCCACTGCAGCTCTACTGGGAGCGTCGATGATCATCTCGTTGAGGGAGGAATTGCGGCGAGAACACAGAGAGAAGTCGGGAGAGCAAGAGGGGGAAGAAGAAAGCAGATTGTGTGAGAATTGGCTAGGGTTGAAACCGATAGGGCAAATGGGCTGAGAGGGGGAGTTATTATGAAAATCGATTTGGGCCGAGAAAAATTGTATTCTGATGGGCCAGCAAATACAATTGGTTTGGACTAGGGTAGTATAGAGATGGATATGGGCCCAATATGAGAATAAAATCTGGGACCAATAAAATAAACGGGCTGGAATTCGAAATGAAATTTATCGGGTTGCGAAGCAAATAATTTGATGGATTTAATGTCTTCGTTTCAGAAGACGAGCCCTTAATAAAATAATTAGAACAAATTAAGAATTTACTTAAATTTATTTAAATCTTTGAATTTAGGGAAATTAATTGGTTTGTTTATGATTAGTCAAGTGGACCCCAACTAATTAAGTTAACCGAGTTATAGATGAGAGACGAGATTAGTAGCCGGATTTCGATCCTATAAATTCTTAAGTGATTAATTTAATTATACTAACTTATAAGAGATTAAATTAGAATTTTCAGTTAAAACTAGATTGTCTCGAGTAAATTATCTCGACAAATGTTAGTACTCCAATTAGAATTTAATTGATAGGACGACTCAGAAAGCGCTACAGAAAATTCGTTAATTAGAGAATATTATAGAGAATTTGATAAGTAGATAACTATTAGAAACTCAATTCTAAATTGAGTAAATTATTAAGTAAATGACGAAATAATAGCATATTATTTCATTTTGATTAGATAAGACAAATAGAATATTATTTCATATTTAGATGAAATAAATTATATACTCACGATGAGTATTTTCCTCTTAACTATGATTAAGGTTCGGCGAAGGAGAAGTTCAATCGACCTAAACCAGTTTTTCGTTAGACGAGGAAGCATATCAGGTAGGCTTTCTTTTACCAATCAAAATCGTATGCGTTGTACCAAAGTATGATTTTCGTTTAGAATGCTCTAGATTTTGAAATGTTATGAAGTATTGCATTGTCGAAAATGTTTATATTTTGGTATGATGCGTATCTGTTGATAAATTAATCGATTTCGGACCTTTAAAGATTTATATCTCTTAAGGTTAGTGTACACCAGAACCGTGAGTCATCTTAGCGGGTTGGCCGGTTCAGTGTTCGCGGAAAGTGGCCACTTTCCCGACACACAGAATTACAGATATGTATGATTACTCCAGAACTTAGACAGCGCTGTCGAACTTTTAAGATCACAAGAATTTTAGTGAACATAGGTTCTTTAGTGACAAAATCCCTATGTTGCACTGTATTACGACAATTGCAAATATATCAGTACGAATGTGATTTCGGCATGTGTTTACTGAGTACTTTCGTACTCAGCCCTGCATATATTTATAAATGTGCAGGTTAAGTCGTGATGGCGAAGTGGAAGGCTCAGCGGTGGGTTTTTGTAAATCTTTTGTTGTTTTACTCTCAGTGGTTTATATGTCGTCATACATGTAAATCTAGATATTGATCCAGTTTCCGCTGCCAGACTTATTAAGCTTTCAGAACTTGCCTGTTATTTTATTCGTGTTAGACCCTGTAATTCAGACTTGAACTCGTCCTTTGTGTTCTTAGATGTGATTGTGATTTCTTTGATTTCGAACTCGGAATTTCATTCATATACTTGTGGTGTCCGTGACACCTAAACCTGTTGAGATCTTACCCTTCGTGGCACGTTTCACGTATTATCCGTTTACCAATGTTGTCGTTTCATGTTCATTATCCGTATTTCCTATTCGTTCACGTTTTCCTCGATTTTACTTAGAGAAGTGAAATGGGGGCGTGACAATTTTCCAGTCGCCACCGCCTCTCCCCGCCGCTGCCTCCGCCGCCCCAGCCTCTCCCCGTCGCTGCCGCCCTCCAACAGGTAAGGTAGTTAATTTTTTTTTACATTTTTAATAATTATTGATAATTTTTATGTTAATTATGGTTAATTAAATTGTTAATTGTGTTAGACAATTTGTAATTAGATAATTTGTTACACAATTTGTAATTAAATTGTTAATTGTGTAATTGATAATTAATTGTGTAATTGTAATTGTTAATTTGATCATTTGTAATTGTTAATTGTGTTAGACAATTAAATTGTCTAATTGTCACGCCCGCTTTCTACAAATTCTAGCAAAGTCGGGGACATGACCAATGAAAAGAATAAATGACAAGAGAAAGACGATAAATATTCCCTTCATAACATAAAGTAAGGACATATCCCGTAAATCGGGAAGTCAGAGTCATATGCTCGTTACATTACATAACAGAAATTAGAGTTTAGTTTCGGGTCTATTACATAAAAGTCTAGCAGCGGAAAATGCAGGATCGCGTAATAAAATTCTACGTGTATGAAGACACGTAGAACCCCCAAGAGTCAGCTACTATGGAGTTCGACAAAAGCATGACATAGCACCCACGTCTTCTTCATTCTTATCCTGCACGTTTAGAAATACATGCAGGGCTGAGTACAAATTGTACTCAGTAGACACGTGCCGAAATTGCACACATACATATATAACTGTCAAGCCATTCGAGTGAATCATAGGGATTTTGTCTCTAAAGCACCTATGTTCACAAAAATCATTTCTTGAGAAAGTTCTAGTTTGACTGCAGTCCTAGTTCTTTGTATTTAACCATATCTGAAGTTCTATGTGCCGGGGAAGTGGCCACTTCCCACAGACACTTGAGCGGTCAACCTTTCGCTGACACACAGTCCATTGTGTACACTAGTTCGAGTGGAGACGCTAATCCACTGGAACCCGAATTCGATTATCATATAACAGATAGGCATCATACATAAATCGAAAACATTTATGGCAAGACAGTGCTTTTGAAAACATCTCATTTCATTTGAAAGCATACACACATATATTTTCATAGGGTAAGAAAAGCCTACTTGAATGGTCTTGATTGGTATTTGCCTTGTTCTCGTGATTCGGATCCGACCTCTCGTCGAAACCTTTAATATGAATCTCGAGTGAGATATATTGCTCGAGTATATCAATTAAATTCTAAGTGCAAGGAATTTCATTCCTTGGTTATCATGAGAGTTTAGTCTTGGTCCTTAAAGCTCGACTAGTACATGAGTCTAGGAGTTGTATTTCCAGATAAGTCATTTGATGAATTCTAAGTCACCTTATGATTCGGGAATTTGCTATACTCAGTAGTTAATTATTGGGGAAATGTAACTAAGGACATTTCCAATCTACTATCCCGATTCTTAACTCGAGGCAAATGATTTCTACTTAAGCTAGTTAGAAATCTAATCACAAGCATAATCTATAATTTAATCACCTCGTATGATTAAATTCTAATTATTCCATTAAGTCCTAACTAATAAATCTCTAATTTAATATTCGATTCTTAAGTCAAAATATCTATAAGTCTTTCATAGGTTAAAATAACTTAGTCAATATATGTCTTAGGTATGATTTATAATTAAATCAATTATTATGACATTGAATTATCTAAATTAATTATAATATACTTATCTAATTTAATCAACATTCTACTTCTTGGGCTTGGTCGAGATAATTAACTTCCATCTAATAGAATTATTCATAATCCATTTAAATAATTCTAAAACATAAATTTGTTTAGCCCATTTGATTGATCGAGTAGCCCAATCTTTAAACAAATTAGTCCATCATTTACTTATTTAGAATTGGCCCAAATTATTTAATGTGAAGCACAGTAATTTCTTCAATTTGGGCCTGTCTTCTCGCCCAGCGAATTAAATTACTCGGCCTAGTATTTGGTTGTTCGGCCCAACACTTCCTTTTAAATAAGTTCTCGTTAGTTTTATTAGTTTAGGCCCATTCATCCATTTATTAAGCCCAAACAAGTTTAATTCTGGCCCAACTACTAATTTAGTTAGCCCATACCTATTTCTAAGTTCATACTTGGAAAATTCCCATTTCTTCTTCTTCATCACCGGCGCCTTCCTTCTTCTTCTCTCTCGTCGTCTCTCCTCTGCTCTTTCCATCTCTGCCTCTCCGATCACCACCGCGCCACCATCACCACGGTCCAGTGTCGCGATTTTACTCGTTCAAGACTTCTCTCTCTCCCGACTAGCTCTTCCCTCACTGTTTCTTTTCCTCTCGTGCAGCGCTGCTGCTGTGCTCTCGTTCTCCGTTCTTCACGCCGCCCTAATGGAGCTTGGTCAAGAGCTCGTAATAGGGCTCGGTCATGATACTCGTAATGCAACTCGGTCATAGAGCTCGTAATACAGCTCGGTCATAGAGCTCGTAATACAGCTCGGTCATAGAGCTCGTAATAGGGCTCGGTCCTGGAGCTCGTAATGGAGTGTTTGCATGATTCCTTCCCTCGCTGCTCTTTCGCCTGCTCGCCTTCTCTTCGCACGGAACAACCGCGAGGTAACCATCCGAGGCTGCCTCATTGGCCCGGGGCTTCCTTCGAGTGCTGCCCCGCGTCGTCACCTCGGCTTCACGGTAGGGTAACTTCTTCTCACTCGTATATATATATTTCTTTCTTTTGATTGATTATGGCAATGTTTATGATCTAAGGTTTCCTTAAGCTTCATGAATTAGTTAAGTTCCGTGAATGTTCTAAATTTCCAGTTTGGGTTTGGCATTCCGGGGTGTCTCGAGTTCGTTTTGGGGTGCTTCGAGTTCGTCCGGCGTCGTGCGGGGTTGTCCGACTTGGTCCGGGGCCTGTTCGAGGCCCTACGAAGCTGTCCGAGGTCATTCGGGGTGCTTCGAAACTGATTCGGGGCTATTCGGAGTGGTTCGGCTTGTTCGGGGAAGCTCACGGCTGTGTAACAGCTGCGTACTACCGCTTCCTTAGCTAAATAGGAAACTTTTCTTGTCCCTTTCTTTTCTTCGTCAAGTAGGTTATAGATTAGGATAGATTGCATATCAATATTCATCTAAGACTTAGATGTGTTCTATTCCTACGTAAATGACATGCTCTTCAAGTGTTCAAAACTTACAGCACCTATGTTCGTCATTTAAGCATTCTAAGTTTAATTTTGTCTTCAGTCTCATATCAGTGTTTTCTTTCTTTTGGTTGGGGAGCATTTAAATTTCTCTTTCTAAACAGTGAGGTGCAGTCATGAAGTGTATGCAAGTCTAGATATGAACGAGGATATAAATTGCTATGGATTGAAGGTTGTTTACCTCTAGACTTCAACTACTCCGTTCTTCTCCAGTACACACTCCCTGCTCCTCTCCTAGTTTCACTTCGGCAGCACTTCGTGGATGATATTTGAGGTGTGGTTTAAGCTTAGTTCTTTCCCTTTATATAGAGGTTTAAATCCCTATTCTTTACTAATCTTATACGCCTGCTTAATCTCTTGGATTTGCAGATCCTGGTGATTGGTTGGAGCTTGAAACGTCATTGTGCAGCTAGGATTAATAGGGAGCAGATTGCTTGCTACTGTTGTTACACGCTAATGCTTTGCTAAATCTGATTATGGGGAATCTGAACAGTTGCACGCTCGTTTTGATTTGTGGGTTGCGGTTATTTGCTTATTCATCTACTGTAATTACACGCAATGGCCTCATGAGTGTCTATATATATATATATTGTATGTATTACGTACGTCTATATATATATATATATATATCTTAGTGCTTTATTTTTTTCTTCATGTATTACCCATGTATACCACACTATATAAATATTATGTATATCTATATATATATAGTACATCTTGATGATTTATCTCCTTTATGTAAAACCGTATATTACACTAAAATTTCTAATTATACTTCTCATTTTAAAAAAATAATTATCTGTACTAGTTTAATACTAATAATGGCACTAATCATATTAGGCATTAATCACCCTTAATGAATATCCTCTTAAATGTAATAAGATTAAGTGGTGACATTAACTATTAAATTACTTCATATGTTCGTTATTCTCAAACTGTTATCAAAATTTGGTTTCGTAAATTTAATCCAAATACGAGAATTTGAGAAATTTTAGAGCTTAAGAAAATTTATTTAGGATTAAAAGACGGGGTATTACACTAATTGTGTTAGACAATTTGTAATTGTGTAACGTTAGAAAATTTATAATTGTGTAATTGTTGTAATTGTTAATTATGTTAGTTAAAATTGTTAGTTTATATTGTTAATTAATTTTTTTTTAATTATAGGTAATTTGATAATTAGACCTAATTAACTAATTAGGTTGTCTTAATTAGGGTATTTTCAATTAGGGTATTTGTTAATTAGGGTATTTGTTTAATTAGAGTATTTTGAATTATGTTAATTAGGGTATTGTTAGGGTATTTTTAATTAGAGTATTTGTTTAACTAGGGTCTTTGTTAATTATGTTTAATTTGAATTAATTAGGGTTTCTTCAATTACGCCTGTCCTCTCCCAACTCCTCCCTTAGCCTTCCGGAGCCGCCTTCCGCCGCTCCGATTCCGCCTCCTTTGGTGAAAGGTAATTACATTATGTTTAATTTAATCATGTTTATTTAATTTGTTTAGTTAATTAAATAATTTAGTTAATTAACATAATTTATTTAATTAACATAATATATATGTAATCTAGGTAATTAGATTGAATATCTTAGGTTAATTAGTAATTAGATTTAATTGGTTAGATTAATAATTGTTGCATATATATTTTATGACATTGGGATAAACGTAATTAATTTCTTAAGGATCTTCTCCTTTGGGATAGATTTTGATTACGTCTTAAGGATCTTCTCCCAATTATATGTGTTATTGTTCTGCAAACCTCATTATATTTCGATATATATGTTGTGATGTTTTGGATGAGATGCATGAGTTTTTGTGATACGATGTTTTGATGATATATGACATGCATGTCCATGAGTTGTTGTGATACGATGTTTTGATGATATATGACATGCATGTTGGGATAGTTTGATGACTTTTAGCTGACTTGTTAGATTGGATGCATTTAGATACAATTAGCTAAAATAGTTTAAATAATCGCATATTAAAATCTTGAGTCTACATGGAACCCTAATCCACCAATGCTCGTGATCTACATGAAATCCCTATTGATTCAAATGCTCGTGATCTCCAAATGCGTAGCATCAAACAAATGTGTATAATTAATAACTGCAAATCAACTTCGTACTAAATATTAAATACCGTAAGGATTTTCTGGCTCTCTATTCAAGTCCAAATAATTCACTAATACAATCTCGCCCTCTATTCATCTCCAAATAATTCAACTTCGCAATTCCACTCACATAAAGCACTAATACAGTCTCGCCCTCAATTCAACTCCAAATAATATTCAACTTCTCTATTCAACTCACATAAAGCACTAATACAGGGTCGTCCTCTATTCAACTCCAAATAATATTCAACTTCTTTATTCAACTCACATAAATCAATCTCCTTTCATTATCACTTAATTAATTTCCTTATTTCAATATTATCTGTGTAATTTAATAGAAGATCACTAATAGTCTTGCCCTTTCTTGCCCTCTCTGTAACTAATTAAACTTTGTTTCATTATTTGAATACTACTTATTAATAATCAGGCTTATAAAAATGAGTCGAGATTGGATGTACTTGCGGTTACTTCCGAATGGAGGATTTAATCCACATTTTCTTTCTAGGCTTGAAGAGTTCTTAAGATTTGCAAGTACCTATGAAGTTCCGAATGGGGGATTTAATCCACACTCAATTGTCTTTTGTGGCTCGCCTGATGACATTGAAGGCCCATTCTGGAATGCCACAAAAATATTTTAATGAAATGTGTGTTTTATTAAACGAAGCATTCCCAGATCATCACAAAGTACCCATGAACTACTACAACACACAGAAATTGCTACGTGCAATGGGTTTACCTGTAGAGAAGATAGATTCATGTAAGAATCACTGTATGATATATTGGGAAGCGTATTCCAATCTTGTGAATTGCAAGTTTTGCAATGAAAATCGATACAAAGATAGGAGTTGGGGACGTAAACTAGTTGCATATAAGAAGATGTACTACTTCCCTTTAACACCTCGTTTACAGAGGTTGTATGCATCTAATGATACAGCCGGAGACATGATTTGACATTCAACTTCAGTTGATGATAGTGTTATGCGACATCCAGCAGATTCACCGGCATGGAAGCAGTTTAATGTGACTTACTCAGGTTTTGCAGCGGAGCCAAGGAATATCAGATTAGGCTTATCAACAGATGGTTTTCAACCCTACGGTCAGTCGGGACAATAATACTCATCTTGGTCTGTTATCCTTACACCTTACAACTTACCTTTGTGGTTGTGCATGCAAGAACAACACATGTTTCTCACAATACTTGTTCCTGGTCCAAGAAATCCAAAAGATAAGATAGATGTGTACCTACAACCACTTATATCTGAACTGAATCAATTTTGGACATTTGGTGCACATACTTATGACATTTCAAGGAAACAAAACTTCCAGATCCATGCAGCGTTGATGTGGACCATAAGTGATTTTCCAGCATACTCTATGTTGTCTGGTTGGAGTACAGTTGGAAGATTAGCTTGTCCTCGATGCATGGAACAGACTAAAGCATTTTCATTAACATATAGCCGAAACAATCATGGTTTGATACACATCGCAAGTTCTTACCTTAAGATCTAGAGTTCAGGAGGAATAAGAGGGCTTTTAGAAAGAATAAAGTCATTGCAGATGATCCTCCAGAGAGGAGATCGGGGGAAGAGCTACTATATCAGATTCATGATTTGGGTCTCATGAAGGTAACTGAAGATTATTATGGTAATAACAAGCGTACTTTAAAACAAGTTACCACTACTCCCACAAGTTGTTTGGAAGTCGATAATAGAGTTGTGCTTATTCTTTCGTGATTTGACATCACGAAACATAAAGAGTGGGGACATGGAGACACTTAACAATAACATCCCAGTGATTTCGTGTAAACTTGAGCGTATATTTCCGCCAAACTTCTTTGACTCAATGGAACATTTGCCTGTCCATCTAGCTGACGAGGCAAGACATGGAGGACCAGTTCAATATCGGATGTACCCATTTGAGAGGTACTTCAAAAAATCTTAATTACAAGTTATATTTCAACTAATACATTATGTTTAATGCTTTCCACCACAATCATTTCAATACAGATATTTGAGAAAATTGAAAAATAATGTGTAGAACAAAGAAAGTGTTGAGGGATCCATATGTTCTGCATACTTAGTGGAGGAAGCCACTGCATTTTGCTCATATTATTTTGAGGATCATGTTAGTAAGATACATAGAGAGTTGCCTCACAACTACGTTGGAGGATGTTCGACTAATGGGGAACAAGATCAACAAGGTTTGCTTTCCATATTCAAATTGGCTGGAACCGGTGTTGGAAAGACAGCCAAAAGATCATTGGATGATAGGTAATACAGCTGCTCATCTATACGTACTTCATAATGGTGTGGAGATCAATCCATATATCAACAAAATTTTGACAACTCAATATAACACTTTTATTTAATTTAAGATGTAGCTTTTATCAACTAATATCTACTTGTTGTATGAAGGGAGTACGAATTACAACTCATGCTCTCAAATCCATGGATTTCTGACATGGACATTGATAAGAAAATGTCAGCAGAATTTCCTGAATGGTTTTGTACCTATGCGAGTCAAATTGACACTAATCTAACTTGAATTGAATTTATAATTAAGATATATGCATGAATACTTAACTTGACAAATATTATAACTTTTTGGTGAAATAGGTACAAACTTATGTAACATATCCTGTTATGTGGGATATTGCAAGTGGACCTTCACCAATGATTACAACATATCATGGTTATTTGGTGAATGGTTATAAATTTCACACGATATCTCATGGAACTCACAAAGCCACTCTAAGTAATGGTGTGTGCATCAAAACTGGTAACTATGGAGACTCGAGTGAGATAGATTTTTATGGACAATTAGTCGAAGTGTGCGAACTCGCATATCCAGGGTTATATAATAAAAAGGTCGTTTTATTCAAATGTGACTGGTTTGACACTTCTTCGACAGGTACAAGGGTTGATCCTCAGTTCAAATTAGTGTCTGTAAATCATACACGCAGACTTAGAAAGTATGAACCCTTTGTATTAGTCATCCAAGCTACACAAGTGTATTACTGTTCATATCCAAGTATGAATCAACAGTGTAGAGACTGGTGGGAAGCTTGTTCTATCAAGGCAAGGTCCAATATCGATATTGGTCAAGTTGATGTATCTAGTTCTACATTAGAGTCATTGTATCTGGAGGATGATGATGTGAATGTAGTATCCATCGTCGATGTAGATGATACTATATCACTTCAACGAGATGGTGACCAGGTAGAAATTGAAGATGATGAGGAAAATCAAGACACTGATATTGTCCTAGAAACAGAAGAGGATGAAGAAGATGATGATGAATATGAAGAAGATGAAGAAGAAGAAGAACATGATGATGAGGATGACTATGTAGATGAGGAAGATGAAAATGACAATGAAGAAGACTACGAAGATTAGAACATTGTATAGAAAACTTACCCCATTCGAATTTCAAGTTCTTAATTATTATAAATGCAATGCATTCATTGTATGTTTAATATAAAACTTCAACTTATACGTTTCTTATTATAAATGCAACTTATTTATTAATTTTCAACATAATAGAAGTCTTACGGTCGGAGATCTTCACCGCGAGATGATGTGTCTACTCCTCGAGGAAGGGGTGCACGCTATTCTCAGTTATCTGTCGGTCGGGGTAGTTCCCCGGGCTAGTCATCCGGATATGAGTCCGGAACGAGTCTGAGGCACCACATTGGTGGCATACATATAGGTGGTCCGTCGTCTGGCACCGATACGGATCATCAGGGGGAGCATAGACCAACAGGGGACTTCGTTCTCTCAGTGAGTGAGTTGGGGTACATAAATACAATCACATATTCAATTTTAACAAATATTTAATAAGTAATTCAGAAGACTAATATAAATCAAACTAAAATGATTTATGTAGGGGATTTTACCCGCATGGCGCCCTGGCTGATTACATTTGGGAACTATTTAAGACAGTTTCCAATCTGACTGGATACAGTTGGAAGCTGACGCCTGAGGACGTGAGGCAGAGATAATGGGAGGATTTTAAGGTTCGAAAAATTTCTAAAACTTTCAAATTCTTTCTAAATTATAACTTATAACTATATATTGAAGTTAACTATAATTTCTAATATACATTTTGGATGCTAGAAAAAATTTACTTGGGCATCGTCTCTCGATGCCAAGATTCGAGAGTTGTGGTAAGATAAGTGTCGGGAGAGGTACAATGATTATATCTACGGGATCAAGAGGAGGAGGAATGATCTCCCACCTAGAGGTGGGAAGCATGGATGGTGGAGTGATGAGGTCTGGGCGGGTTGGCTAGCTTACTGGTCTAAGGATGATGTTGTTGCTAAATCCCAGGCAGCGAAGCGCAACCGGATGTCTGAGCCCTAGGGACCGGGAACTGGTCCTACCAAGTATAGGGGAGGGACGAAGTCCATCATGCAACGAGTTGAGGAAAAGGTAATTTCAAATCAAAATTTCAAAACATGTTTAGTAATTTTAATTCATATAGAAATACATGTTTCAATAACACAATTCAATTGGTATGTCATGCAAAAGATGTTGAGAGGGGAGTACAGCCAATAGACTGTATGTTCGACTCCTTCCTCGATGAGCATCGGTACGCAAACGGGACGTACACCGATGCAAAATCGGAGGCGATAGCGGTAAGTCTTAATTTCAAAGTAATATATATAGTTTATAATTACAACCTTTATAATATGTTATTAACAATTGTTCATTTCTTGTTTATATGCAGACTGAGGTGTTTGCCCGTGCTAATGCGGAACGGGCCCAGCTGCCTGAGGGGGACCACGATGCGGTGGACATCAACGTGCTATTGTAGAAAAATGTCCTATTAGATATTCGGAGTTAGATTTTCCCTTAGATGAAAATAATAGACATTTTTCTATATTTTTTTATGCACAAGTATTATCAAACGAAGCAAAATATCATAGGAGATGGCTCGTATATTCAAAAGAATTCGATATAGTGTATTGTTTTTGTTGTAAACTATTTTGTACACAAAAAAGTACTAATCAATTGGTAAACGAAGGAAGTAAAGATTGGAAAAATTTAAGTCGTCAGATTAAAAGTCACGAAACAAGTTGTGAACACATCACTAACATGAGCACTTGGATAGATTTAGAAATAAGATTACAACATACTAAAACTATTGACAAACATATGCAAGAACAAATTAACAAAGAAAAAGAGTGTTGGAAAAAAAAATTGGTACGTATTATTTTTATTTTGTTAAATATCTTTCTAAGCATAATATTGATTTCCATGGAACAAACGAGAAGATATATGAGAATAGTAATGGTAATGTTTTAGGTTCAATTGAGATGATAGCTGAATTTGATCCGATTAATCAAGAACATGTAAGTCGTATTCAACAAGGTGAACTTCATTGTCATTATTTGAGTCATATTATACAAAATGAATTGATAGAATTGCTAGCTTCTAAAGTTAGAGAAATTATGTCACGCCCCGACCTCTCAGTCCAGGAGCGCGACTAAAATATAAATAATTAAAGGATGACGTGGAACCTTG
>JAPKLX010000305.1:59418-70880 GCA_026898415.1 Leonotis leonurus | reverse complement strand
GCAACCGTATGTTGCTTTCTTACTTTAGGTACAAATTTTCCATCTTTCACATGTATTCATATATCCATTATAAATCATATATATATATATATATATATAATATATAGATAAGATAATACCACATTACATTGTGGTGTATGCAACTAGTGCATACCATTAAAATCTATCAAGGTACATATATACACATAACATAGAAACATATACTTTAAAATTTTATATCTTTTCAAGATATTAATAAAATCTATAATTACTTATCCTCTTAATTCAACAATTCTTCTTAAATTATGTTAAACTCTTATTAATTAAATAAAATGTTCAATATATAAATAGTACTCGAACTCAATTATCGTTTATTTCAAAAATTAAAATACGGGGTATTACAAATTATAATTAAAAAAGTCAAAGAAGTGAAATATTACTCTATTATTCTTGATTGTACTCCTAATGTAAGTCACAAAGAGCAAATGACTATTATACTTAGATGTGTAGATACTTTTGCAAATCCCGTTAGAATTGCAGAATATTTTTTAGAGTTTATAAAAGTAGACAGTACTAGTGGAAAAGGTCTATTGGATAAACTTTTAAATATAATAAAAAAAAGATATGAGCTTAATTTAGATGATATAAGAGAACAAGGTTACGATAATGGATCAAATATGAAAGGAAAACATCAAGGACTCCAAAAGAGATAATTATACATAAATCCTAGAGCATTCTATACACCATGTGGATGTCATAATTTAAATCTAGTTATATGTGATATGGCTAATTCTTGTGTTAGAGCTACTTCTTTTTTTTGGGGTGTTACAACGAATATATTCTTTATTTGCATTATCAACTAAAAGATGGAAAATTTTGCAAGATAATGGATGTAAACTATCACTTAAATCTTCATCTCAAACTCGATGAGAAAGTAGAATTGAAAGTGTTATAGCAATTAAATTTCAAACACAAGAAATAAGGAATGCTTTAATCCAATTATCAAATACTAGTGAAGAACCAAAGGTAAAAAGTGAAGCTATGTGCTTAGTAAACTATGAAATTGAGAATTTTGAATTTTTAGTTGAAATGCATATTTGGTATGATATATTATTTGCTGTAAATTCAGTCAGTAAACAATCTAAAGAAATGCATATTGATGTTGTCATTAATCAACTAAAAGGTCTTATTACTTATTTAAAAGATTATAGAGAAAATGGTTTTGAATCTGCTATTAATTCAACTATGAAAATAACTAATGAGATGAATATAGATCCCGTATTTCGTGAAAGTAGGATAATTAAGAGAAAAACACAATATGATGAAACTAAAGATGAAGAAATTTCACTTTCTAGTAAAAGAAAATTTTAAGTTGAGTATTTTAATTAGGGGTGTCTATTCGGGTCGGGTCGGGTACCCTACCCAAAATTTTTGGGTACCCGACCCCGAACCCAACTTACAAGTTCAGGTACCAGAACCTGACTCGGGTATTTCAGGTCGGATATTTGGGTACCCAAAATTACCTGAAGCAATTGACATTGATTTAAATTTTTGGGTATTTATCGAAATTTCGGGTATTTTTGGGTTTCGAATTCTCAGATTTTTTGAATATTTGGGTCGAGTAAAATTAATTAATGGTTAACGGTGATTAAATGACATTGTTAGTTTTGAACATTGTGAATTTATATAAGATGTATATGTAATATTTCCGTATTTATATATTGTAGATATATAAAATTATGTTCTCTTAATAATTAATTTCATCATTTCTATAATAAACTTTATAAGTGCAAATAAATTCAACAAACTCTATACGTGCATTGATGTAAGTGATTCATACGAATATAAATATTTAATTATTAACGTTAATTGCGACATTATATTGTTTAGTTGTATCAAATAAAAAGTAAAAATCTTAAAGAACATAACCAACTTTGAATGTGACTCCTTCGTTTAAGTATTCAGATCACAACTTCAAGTGGCGTTAGTTACTCAAGTATCAAATATGTATAATATAAAATAGTCATATTTTTTTTAAAAAATTGAAAATAATTCCTTTATTTTATGTACATTTAACTTGTTTATATTTTTTTTTATATGTATAATTATTTAATTTAATAAAAAAATAACAATCTAGTCCATTTTGAATTAAAAAAATACCGGTCAAACAAAATGTCTTCAAATGCAAACGAGTTCATAATAAACGTAGAGTACAATTGTTCGAAACCATCATCTTCATTAATGAAATGTAAAAAACATCACATCAAGCAATTTGATTCCGCCCACTTTGTCTATGAGTTGGTCTGTTAGTTGCCCCTCCTTGTATATAAGATTTTAGCACTGTCAAAATAAAAAATACAATTAGTAACTAAAATATAAATTAAACAAATAAAAAGTAAACTTAAATAATAAATACTAACCCAACTCATACTCTTTTTCTAGTTGTTCTTCAGACAAACCTTCATCATTTTCACGTGAGCTCGACTTCAATCAATTTTCAGCACAAATCAAAGCTTGAACCATTTTAGGAGTCAAAGAGCTTCTATACGAGTCAACAACACGACCTCCCATGCTAAAGGCCGACTCAGAAGCAACACTAGATATCGAGATAGCTAAAATATCTTGAGCCATCTCAGAAAGAACTGGGTAACGTGCAGCGTTCTTAGACCATCAAAGCAAGATATCGAAGTCATCATCATCATTCTCCAATTCATATGATAAATATAATGTGAGGTCTGACTTTTCAGCTCCTCTAGATTGCTTACACACATTTGTAGATATAGCTCCACAACCTCGACGAGAAGTGTTCAATGCAGTAGTTAACTTTTGGATCTGAGCATTAGCACTTGGAGTTGTTTGAGTAAGGTAAAACTCGTACAACTCAGTAAATAAGTTTTTAACATCTCTTACCATATCACTTGCGCGATCCGAGGGATACATCAATGCTAAGCATTTCTCTACAACCTACATCTTCTGTCTTGGATCTAGCACGGTAGCTAGGTAAAGAATCTTATTCATTTTCGGGTTCATGTCTAAATCCTCCAACCAGTACTTCCCTATCTTCACCCTCATCTTGGTTGTCATGAATCATACCTCCACGTCATCTAAAATCTCCAACTCACCAATATGGTCAAAAAGATCACACATTTCTACAAAAAACAAATGTGATGTGGCATATGAGGTGCCGGAGACGAGAAGAGTCAAGTCGTAGAAAATTTTCAAATACTCTCTCATCTTTTTAACGTTATCCCAATCATCATTTTGAGGAGCTCCCAAAGATTCACCATTATAAGTACCAAGTCTGCATCATAACCAGAATTCAGGTACATAGTCCCGAAAACTCTAAATGCATCCTCATATGGTACTGCCGACTCTAGCATCATGTATGTCGAGTTCCATCTAGTCGGTACATCCAAACTCAAAGACTTTGTACAATCAACATTCAATAATTTAGCACAATCTCTAACTCGAATGTTGTTGCACAATCCTCATGGGTGATGCTTTCATCCACCTAACAACTTCTCTAACTCGCCTGATGGATAAGCCTATTTCCTCTAAGCCGTCAGCCACCACCAAATTAATGATGTGTGTTGCACAACGCATGTGGATGTATTTTCCTCCGAGAATACTTACACCTTTCGTCTCAAGATAAGACGATAAATGTTTAATTGCTCCATCATTTGCAGATGCATGATCCACAGTGCAACAAAACAAATAAAATTGCTCCGCAAACCCAATTCGTCAGGGAGCTCATAATTGATTCACCAATATATTTCCCCTTATGACTTCTGATCTTGTTGAAATTGATTATCTTCTTGTGTAATAGCCAATTTTTGCCAATGCAATGTGCAGTGATACGAATAAAATTTGTGTTCTTCACTGCAGTATTAGTTGCTTCAGAAGATGCCATCTAAAAAATAAAAATAATATTGAATTTAATAGCAGCCATTTAAAAAGAACAAACAAATTGCAATTTAGATAATTTGAACTATAAAGAATGTAAACATGATATTTCAAAAAATATAGTGTTATCACGACTTTAAGTATTGACCAAATTTACAATATTCTAAGATTCGGATAGCTCATAGCTATATAGAACAAATGGGGCAAAATGTGCTGAGGTATCTCTCCACATTGAGAAAAACAAATCCTTCATATCCCAGAGAAAGTTATGTAGACACCCTCATCACTACAACATTTAAGAATTTAGGACAATATAGTAAGTCAACATCAACCTAAATCCTTACAGCAATAACCCCTAATACTCAATTTATGATATTCAACTTCTCAAATGTATAGGCCTAATACTCTGTCTTCCCCATCCAAACATTCACTAAAACAAAAAATTAAAGTCTCAAGTGCAACTGCAAGCTTGCAACCAATTGACCAAAGATAGCTTTTTTTTACTGAACTACTATTTCACATTTGACTTTATGAAGTCATAATAGTATTTGAAATAAGTTAATTGTTTGCTAACACACTGTCACTCAATTACTGAAGAATCTCTAACCTAATCTAAAATTTCACTACCAACTTAACTACTTAAGTCATACATTAATCCTATTTTAGTCAAGCTAACTCACCTGTCCAGTTTGCCGAATGAGAGAACTTCCAGAAGTCTAGTAGTGACGACGGGCGTTGGGCTGCCGCGGAGAAGAACCGGTGTTGAAGCCTTGATGGATATAGTGGTAAGAGTTGCTCTTTCCTAAGTTCGAGACTTCAAGTAATCGATCGAACTTTAAAGATGAGAAATACAATTTGCGAAAGAAAATATGTGAATTTTGAAGAAGCTTGGGTAGTTGCGTTGGGTGTGCGACGCAGCGATGTTGCGCTGAAGAAGAAGGCTGAAGTTTTCAAAAAGGGAAAACAAATTATTTAGAAATTTTATAATTAATAAATATATTATTAAATATTAAAGATTAAACTAAACGGGTTTTCGGGTAATACCCATCGGGTTTCAGGTATTACCCGAACCTAAAAATCTGAACATATCAAATCCCGAACCCATCCCGAATACCCGAAATTTGGGTTTTCGGGTACCCGAAACCCGATCGGGTTTGGATAATACCCGAAACCCGATACCCTAATAGACACTCTTAATTTTAATTATATAATGGATCAATCTATTATATCCATGGAAAGTAGGTTTGAACAATTTAAAAAATATGAAGTTATTTTTGATTTTTTATTTGATAAAAATATTTTGAGAACCTTAGATGATGATGATTTAAAATCTTCATGTTTAGAACTTGAGAATTATTTAAAATTTGAGGATTAATTAGATGTTAATGGACTTGATTTGTTTTCCGAGCTAAAAGTATTAAGAGAAATATTGGATATAACAATAAATACACCACTTCATGTATTAAATTATATAAAAAGGTTAGATTCATCCCCTAATGCTTTCATTGCTAATAGAATATTATTAACTGTCCCTATAACAGTTGCTTCTGCAGAAAGAAGATTTTCAAAATTAAAATTAATAAAATCATATTTAAGATCAACTATGTCGTAAGAGAGATTAAATGGATTAAGTATATTATCTATTGAGAGTCATTTTTTAGATAGTCTTGACTATAAAAATTTAATAAGTACATTTGCAGCCAAAAAAGCAAGAAAAATAAAATAAAATTACAAAATTATATTTTTATATAATGCATTTTTAGATTAACATTTTTTAACATTTCGCCTCAGGCCTCATTTTTCCTTTATACGGCCCTGTTGATTAAGAACAGATCATGTCCATAGATATCATCTGTGATGCTAGTAGCAGGTCAGCTGCCATGTAATGAAAGGTTGATAATATAACAAGTTGATCAATAGAACTTGACCTTATTGTTTGTAGCAGGTTGATTAAAGTGTAAGAACAGATCGAGGTAACGATCTAGTAAAATGATTAACATGACTTTCTAGACTTTGGGATTTAGAGAATCTACTATGAAGCACAAATCGTAAAGTAGACCAGCATGACATATTGAGAGGTGGACAGATCGAGGTGACCAGATGACATGTTCCATGAGGGAACAAATGATCAGGAGACAACTCATAACACAGATCAAGAGATGACTTGATCTATGTGCCCCGAGCTGTTATCATACAGATTGAAGGAAGTTAGGGATGGAAATCGGGTATGGCGGGTACGGATAGTAGATATCCATACTCATACCAGCGAGACAAAGTCATACCCGCTACCCGACCCGTCACCCGCCATGGGTATAAATTTCACTCAAACCCGCCACCCGATAGGTACCCACCACCCGGTGGGTACCCAAAAATCCATCACCCATCGGGTACCCGCCACCCACCACCCATTGGATATCCATTTACCCGTCACCCGCTAAAAATATTTTAAAAATCGGACCAAACTAGATCGGTCGGTTTAACCACGATCCGATTAGATAATCGATTCAGTTACATTGAATTAAATTATAATAAATATAAAAACTATTGTGAACCACCGAGAAGTGGGTCTTTTTGCAAAAAATTTAAATTTTAACTTATTTTATATCTTTGTTTTGAGTTAAATTTATGCTTAAAAATTGATATCTATTTATAGGAGTCATCCTTTGACGGATATCCTTAAAATTTCAATGTGTGACAAAAACTTAAATTTGGATGTTTTATAGGAGTCCTCCTTTGATGGAGATCCTTAAATTTTCAATGTGGGACAATAACTTAGATTTGGATGGGTAGCTAGGTGGGATTTCGCGAGTATTTCATGGGTTTTTCACAGGTATTTCGTAGGTAATTTTCACGGGTATATGAGTTTCGCGAGTATGGATAATAACTATCTATACCCATACTCACGAACTAAATGGATAGTAAATTCTACCCACGAACCTACCCGTGGATATCAAATGCTTATCAAACACACCCCTATTAGGGTCGAGTACCTGCGGGTAAATTATCATCCCTAGAGGAAGCTAACGATCTGCCTAAATGGATCACAACCCATCTGTCCTGTGCCATGTCAGATGACACGTAAGACAAACTCCAATGGCTAGAAGTACAGTCAGCATTTAACGTTTTATCTGCAATTAGTAAATGCTGCAACAACTAGTTTTCAAATAATATACCTATAAATACTTCATGTCTTTCTTTAGAAATGGTGGACGCAAGAAACCCAAAAAAGAGCCTTAATGCTGCAAGATTTTCTTCAGAGATCCAAAGTTTTATTCAACAGTCGATTAGAATTTATATATATTCTTAGTGTTGTATTAGAGAGAGAATTTGCCATATTCTGGAGATAAACTTATTAGAACTATACATTAGGATTGAGACTTCAAAGCCATAAGTTCTAGTTTCCTCCATAGTCATAAAAGTTTCAAGCTTAGTAATAGAGAAGCAAGGAGGAAGACGAGTTTATAAAAACTCAAACCAGATCTCTACTCAGTGAGTATAAATAAGATAGGTGTAATCACATACTCAATGAGTATAAATAAGCAAGAGAGAGATCATACTCAACGATGATAAATAATTGAGGAATCCAAGATTAAAGGATTCATCGATCTAGTTTGGATCGATCCTGGACGTAGGGAGTTTCCCAAACCACGATAAATATTGTGTGTTATTTATATTATGTATTGCATTATTTGATTTTCTTGTTTATCACTCACCATCGAGTTGTTCATAGAAAAGCGAGTTGTGCATCTTGATAATCAACTTGCATTAAGAAACTCGGTAATAAAAGAAATATTTTTTAAGTTAAAGAGCAACCAACAAATCACACTAGCTTCCGCACACGATATTCATCACTCTATATGTGTCGAGAGTTATTGAGTTGATTCACTCTCTCTGTATCAGAGGAGTTAACTGTGACTTTACATAGCCAATCTGTACAAGACAGTGTAGTTGTATCTCGACTTGTTGTTCAAGCATCCGCTCAAAAAGTAGGAGTGTGGTGTATCCTCCCCTTCACCACATTTGCTCTTCCCAGGACCTAACACTAAGGTTAGGACTGTCAATTTTTTATACGAAACGATAACCCGACACGAATACTCACGAAATTAATGAGTTAGTGTCAAATCTTATCGGGTTCGGGTCGTTATATCAGGTCGACTTGATAAGAATACAAAATTATCAGGTCGGGTTCGGGTCGGGTTCAGGTTATCTGATAACAACAATTATAATATATTAATAATTTAGATTTTAAAAAAAATGTAGTTTTTAAAATATTTTTTCAAAATAATTTTGATTTTTCTTTAAATATAAAAATAATTATATTTTATAAATTCAAAATTTATGCATTATCATTAATTTTTATTTTTATTTTATAAATTGTATGTCGTTTTTGCATATAAATTTAAAATTTTCTCGTGTCGATAATGGGTCGTGTCATTATTGGGTCGTGTCAACATGAAAGTTATCGTATTTGTGTCGGGTTCGTGTCGTATTCAGGTTTGAGCTTAACAGGTCGGGTTCGTGTTCGAGTTGAGCATAATCTTAGCAGGTCGGGTTCAAATTTGACCTTAACAGATCGGGGGTTGTTATCAGGTCGACCCATAACAACTCGATCCACACGATTTGACAGCCCTAACTAAGGTTATGTTTTGTTTAGAGATGAATCTATCCCTTAAAAAATGAGAGTTAAATTATCAGCTTTTAATTTTTTTCCTTTTTTATCCATGTATTCTATTGATAGTTATAATTTTACCTTTATTTCTTCATTCTTCATCCTACTCTAAGTAAGGATATATATTATCATCACTTTAAATTTGCATGGATAATTATATTTTTTTAGAGTGGAATGAAAAGGAAAAAAATAGTAAAATTATAGTATTAATAGAATAAATGGATAATAAAATATAATGAGTAATTTAAAATGGTCTTAACTCTCATTTTTAAAGGAATAAAGTTTATCACTCAAAAATATTGACGAAACACAATCACTCATGCTACATAAATGAGGTGAAAACATTGCACTTATAGATCCGATCCACGAATTCATTGACCAAAAGTTGGGTAATGAATTAGAAGTGTTAGATACATCGTTCAAACTTGGCCAATTCAATTTTCACACTAATCGAAATGCATTATGTTACTTCTGTCAGTGCATTACATTGTTTGGATTAATGCGTTAATTCAATTGTATGATCAATGCATTACAATTCATCTTAGTTTCTATAATGCATATAATCAAATAATCGATGCATCCTTATATGATATCTAATACATCAATGAATTTAAATTTGATATACAAAAAGATGACTCGTGCAAAAAGCACAAGACTTAAATTCATGTAACATTTAGTAACATAATTAACCTTTCTCAAGTTCATCACGCATATCATAATTGTCACTTTGTTCTGTAAAAAAAATGTGCACCGCATCAATTCTAATAAATCTATACATGTAATGCATGTTACCTTTGCATATATGATATAAATAATAAAATATAAAAATCTATGTATTAACAAATAAGTACATGTATCGAAATGCAAATATTAGTCAAATCAAAAGAAGGTTGAATTATATAAAAATGGGCGAAAGAAAAAAATAAACACTGAATAAACAAAAGTAAAAAAAAATCAAATGTCAAATGATGGTTCCATTGTAACACCCGAGTATTTTATACCGGGCTGATATGTGTTTAAAAATCCAAGAATAAAATTTTTGGATTAGAAACTTTATTTTGAAGCTTGTTGTCAAGTTTCAGCGAAAACGGAGACCAAATTTCCGCTCTTTCGAGAACCGGCTTATACTTTTTAACGGGTAACAAGAGAAAATAGGGGATTCATTTTAATTAGATATTTCGAAATTAGATATTTTGAAGTTAGATATTTTGATATTAGATATTTTGAAATTTAGATATTTTGAAATATCTACGAGGCGAAATACGGGATTCATTCGAATGCCCGGATTTGGAATCCGAGCCGAGATATGGACAAAGCGCGATAATTTACAAACACTTTTATCGCGATACGGACCATACACGGAAATTTTATTTTCGCCGTCAGTGAATAGTAAAACCGAGAACTCGAGAAATCGAGAAAACTCTTATTTTTCGATGTTATAGCGAGTAATGAGAAAATTCCCGAGATGTTTAATAAAATTAATTTCAGAAGAAACGGAGTTTTAAATTGATATTTATCAAGAAATCGAGAAACAAGCATTTTCTCGATTTACGTGCAAGTCGATTGGGCCAAACCCCGACTTTAGTTCACGAGAGACGAAGATGTCTTAGCGAGTAAGAAAGACGAGTGTGTTGATTCTCGTTTCAACGGAGATAGATAAATGACGAAGAATCGGATCGAAAATATCTAAAAGACAATTTGGACCCCAGATAGTTAGATATTTTACGGGCAACTTTTGTGGCCTATAAAAAAACCACAAAGTCACCCCAATTTCAGCATTTCACGTGAGATAGGCAGAGGCAAGGTTGGCGTGAGCAAGAAGAGAAAAGGAGGAGGAGCTTTGCTCCGATTCTCGTCCCGTTCGTCTCGTTTTTCTGATTTCTTCGAAATCTAATCCGATAGAAAGGTAGCCCTCGATCTTACCTACGTTTCTATGATTTTATTTTCATGTTTGGAGCATGATGAAAAAGTGAAATAGGGGCTGCCCTTTTCGATTTTTATCGGGTCGAACCCGAATCGAAAAATGTCGAGAATTAATATTGCTCGTATGAGTTAGATAAACATGTGTTTTAAGTTTCAATAAAATCTAAGCATGTTAGGTTTTGAGAAGTTAACTTGAACTCGTCGTTTTGTATGTTTTCGATTTTTCTCGGAAGAATCGAATAGACGAGCATGTATGTCGGTTATATGCGAGTATTATGTGAATTTACGAGAATTAATCGAGTATGTTTAAAAAAAAAATGAGTGCGGGCGACAGTTCTGCCCGGGTTTTTTTTAGTGTTTTAAGTACAGAATGAGTAGAGTTTTTCACATAATAAAATATTAGATCGAGTTAGGAGTAATCTCCAACTTGAATCACCCCGTTTCGTTGTGTTTTCGATTTGTTATGAATTTTTCAAAATGGTTGCGCAAACTGCCAATTCCAGCGAAAATTTGGAAATTTATCTAACTTTGAAAATTCGTGAAAAATAGAGTAAAATGATTTTATGTGTTTTGTCTTCGGATTATAAAACTTTACGATGTTATGGTCACTTTAAAGTTTGATTCGTTACAATTGGAATTATTTCCAATTTATTATGATTTTTCAAAGTCAACTGCTCATTTAATTTGAACTCGAGAGCATGAAAAGTGTTATGTGATGTTTTATTTAACGAACGTGTTTTATTATAGGTTTATATCATTGTATTAAGTTTCATGATATTCATAGATGTTTTGATCTTAGACGAGCATGAGTGCTGAGAAATGATCAAACATGAAGTTAGATGTTTAATCAAAGTCAAAACATGATTTGATTAGAAATCATCGAACGACCCTCCTAGAATTTAAATCCGAAACTCGAACGATAGCCGAGTTAAAAGAACCGAGAAAATTCTCAAATAACAAAGGATAATAATTCCTTACACTTAGAGAA
>JAPKLX010000305.1:44418-56918 GCA_026898415.1 Leonotis leonurus | reverse complement strand
TACACTTTTTATTCTGTTATCAAATTTCATTTTTTTTTTATATTCTTGTTTAATTTTCAAATTAATTTGTAAAGTTTAACCTCACGAATTACTATATTTAACTTTTGATGTCATTTTAATTTATTTTTAAAATTAATAAATTCAATATAAAAGTATATAATTTATAATTACTTTTTCAGATAAATATTAATTGTAATTTATATATTATAAAAAAAATTATTTTCAATAATATTAACTAAAATAATAAATTTATAGTAAAACATAAATTGTGTAACAAAAAAATTGAGACACTAACTTCTACCTACAGATTACAAATGAAAATGAATATATAGTGCATTAATTTGCAGCTTATGCACATTCGAAATCAATCCATGAAAAAGTAAAACAAAATTAGTTTCAGTCTGGGGCTTTGTGTCACAAGCTAGGCTATTATCTTGTTGAATATAATCGAAATTAATAGTAGCAGAAATTAATCCCAAACGTAACATACAAGATGATGAAAATGTGAGGGATAAACTGAATCATATGCCAGATTAATTATGAATTACTGTACTAGTAAAATCAAAATAAAAGTAATTGAAGACATGAAATAATCAATAGCAACTAATTAATCATGAAATCAACAAGTAAATAATGGTGTTTAACTAAGTAGCGTAGCTCCTCTGTTTACTCTGCTCCAAATCTTCTTCTTCTTCATCTTCTTCTTCAGCCTTATGAGGAAGCTTCCCTTCTTCAACATTACCCAATGAATCACCCTTGTTCTTGTACACAAAGTACACACATAGTTGTAACCATCCCAACACAATTCCAACTGCATTTGGTACCTAAAATAGCATGTAAGTTTTAGTATAACAAACAAAACTATGTGTATATATACAGAGGGAGAGAGAAGTAATTAATGAGTTTGGGGAAGCTTACTAGAACATAGTAATCCTTGAGAAGCATGGCAAAAGTAAACCAAACTGCAGCATTCACAACAAGGGAGAAAGAAAGGAAAAATGGCATATACTCTACGCTCTTTGTTTGCACCACTCTTCTCTGTTCCACCATATATACCAAATTCAATTAATCTTTCTTTTATTAAAATTTATATATAGTAATAAAACATTGATGGATTAATTTCTTACCACAACTGATAAAGGTGCAGCATACATGGCTATAGTGAATGTTGCGCACAGAACTCCAATAAAAGTACGCCTAGAATCTCCATGGAACACACCAAAATTTATAGCTACAATTATCCCAAGGAAGAGCAAGTCCAATAGCACCAACCCCATGTACTTTACCTAATCAATCAAGAATTCATTATTTATTTTATACATGCACGTAGATGGATATGGCAGAAAGTGAATGACCTTTCTCTCCTTGGAAGCATAGAAGAGGAAGAGGAAGAGGTAGCCGAGCTGCGAGGCGACACCAATGGCATTAACCGTGATGATGAGGACCCCGTCGTCCGGGTCTAGTGCACCGTATAAAGTCCACAGACTAGTGCTCAAAAGCGTCATTACATACGGGATTCCTTTGTAATTCTCCGACGATTTTTTCTTCACTATTTCCCTAAATGCCCCTCTGAAACATCAAACAATATTAGCTTCTTTTATTTGGGTACGGTGGTGATCAAGTCATGTGCATACTACTACTTAATTAGTAAATTAATTAAGCAAAAACATGCATGCAATGCACTGTGCAACTATTGTAATAGCCTTTTATATATGTTCCTACTCACTCACATTGAGGAGCCGAAACTTATGATCGACACGATGTTGCCTGCAACAATTCATGTATATATATATATATATATTAATTGCAATTAACATTTTTAATAAGAAATTAAATTTAAAGGAGATAGAGAGCGAGAGAGAGTTCATGTGTGACAATAATGATTAAAATAAACCTATGATGCCGACTATGAAATCCGCCGCAACCATTGGAACTATATATATATATGATAGCTTACAAACTAGCTTAACAAATGAAAGAAGAGAGTTTCAACTTAATTTGTTAACTGAAATTTGAAATTGGTGTTGCTTTAATATATAGGTTTTTCATTGATCCTGGATGCCAATATTTGGATGTGTTCTCTTTTAAAATGTCGAAATTGATAATGCCGAAGAAAAATGTCGTTGTATATATTTCATTAAGGATTGATATTTTATCATATATAATAATACGAAGAGAAGAATCCTATACATTGTTCGAATATTAATGCATGCTGTCATAAAATATTACCAATTAATTTTTCAACTGCCAAATTGAATAGATAGGGAGATGGTTAGTATACCCTAAGTTGTCAGAGTCTGTTCCTCCTTTAATAGCAATTCGGATTTGCGCTGTATTAATTTGTACGTAGTACTCCATAATAAATCAATTATGTATGAAATATGTGGAGAGGGAATTCGAATACAAAGAACATAGATGATTAAACTTATATATATAGCAGAAAGTAACAAGATAGGAACATACATGCATGGAGGTTCGTAACACAATATTAATGCAAAGCCATTAATGGATATAATCAAGCAGAAACAGTAAACTTGGTAAAAAAGGCATGAATACAATCAGTAACCTCTTGAGGTCTCTCCTGATTAATAAAATGGCCAGTATTCTCCACCACCAAGCAGTCCTCCAGCAAGGGCACGTCGTCTTTGAAGGCGCCACCGTGCACGTACTCCTTCACCCCCGGTGTGGTGTACACCATGTCGGCGTCGCCCACCATGAACTTCACCGGCACCATCACTCTCGCCCCCGTCCATGCCGCCGTCACCTCCCAGTTCCTACACCATCACCATGCACACCACACCTTGTTTATTGGTAATTAGGGATTAATGATTAATGAAGAGTTAGTTAGTTACAAATCAAGGGCACGGTAGTAGTTGAGGCCGCCGGTGAAGCCCTTTTCATAGTATTTAGTGGCGTAGTAATTGAGGTCTTGTTGGGTGAACCAGAGAGGCAGCTCGATGCTTTTCGGGTCGGGTCCGAATGGCTTCTCTCTGGGCAAATACGGCGGACCCGGTGTTCGATCCGTTAGGATCTTCTTGATTACTGCTTCTGCTCCGTATTCTGCTATTTCTTTTTCTATTTTTCCAATTTCCTGTATACACAACCACCTTTTTACTTTTCAAGAATCATCTAATTTCCACTATTAATTAATAGTGTACACCTATTACACCCATTTCCCAATAATATAGTACAGTTATTACACAAAAATATTTAAAATAGTACTACCCCTGTTCAAAAAAAAAAAAAAAAGATGTAGCCTTATAAGTACATTACATTTGCTTTGTTCATAAAAATGATGCACAGTTTTACTTGTAGTAAATATATATACAAACTTCACATTTTTTGACATCCTGCTAATTTTTCTATAAATCCTATATATATTTGGTTATTCAAATCTATTTGTAATATATTTAATTTATTTATTAATTTACTAACATATTTTTTCAAAATACAGATATTTAATTAATAAATAACTTTCAATCTATTTATAATATATTTACTTTATTTATTAATTTAATAACATATTTTTTTCAAAATACACCTATTTAATTAATAAATAATGTGGAGCCATTATTCTGCTAACAATTGAATAATAACAATTATGTACGGTGTGAATAAGTAATCACATACTACAAAACAAATATTGAGGAAACTTAAATGCTAAAAGCTTTTGACGAGTACACATATTCTTAAGATTGTAACACGAAAAAAAATATATAACACTAGTCTTGATACGTATCAAAACTCACGTTGTCGGTCGTAAGAGTTAAAGTAGTGAAGGGCCACCACGAGGAAATAATTAAATTGAGAAGTAGTAATACAAAGTTTTAGATATTAATATGTAGGCGAAAGTGAGATCACATTTATCTATCTGGATCTTATTAAATGTTCAACTTCAATTCATATAATTAATTAACTGATATAATTAAAATGAAATAGAAGACCTATCCTAATTCTATGGTTGGGCAGTTGTGGAAAGTCATTTAATGTTGGAATCGAAAACACAGCGACAGAGACGGACAAGCACATTAGTGTGTTCATAATTTACAATTTGCCAGCTGCATATTAAATTCAAATATTGTTGGATCCATTTAATCATGCCTCCTAATTCAACAATCAAATATTTTCATTTCAATTTCTCAATATGCTATTTACTATCATATATTATTAGTACAACTACTGTACTAGCATTTACTAAAGCTTTATTTCATCACTTGGTGTTGGTGTTGTTGTTGGTATACCGTTTGAAAACACTTATTTCGGATTAAATTCTTAAATATATATCGTACACATGGAATTCCAAATATTAGTACTGTTTGTATCATAAATTTTACTTATTTTAAAATTTAAAACATTAAATTTATCTCAAATAGAATGATTTTGTTGCATTATATTGAAAAATGTATCTATATTATTTTAATAGTTGAATCTAATTGTCCACTCGAATTTCATTTGTGTCGAAATCAAATTCTTTAGAAAAAAAATAAACTGAAGTGTTTTATGTTAAATGTCGATATAAAAATTCATGATATAAATTAAAGAATAAGATAATATTATGTATTTTAGTATCGTCGTCTATTTTCTTTTATAAATTATTGTGTTGTAAAAGGACGATTGTGCATTTTGATATATAAAATATAAAGAAATTAAACCAAAGAGGAAGCTAACTATTTCTTCTATGCATTTTCTGAAATCTGTTTTACTTTTTAGGTTGTCTTTTTTATAGACAAATTTATCCTTTCAAATTTCTCTTTTTTATTCATCATTTCTAATTAAATTATAATTTTGCCTAGTTTTTTCTTGATCCAACTTACTGTGAAGATACAAAATTATCACTTTAAATTTGTATTTATAATATTTTTCTCTTTTGAGTAAAGTTGAATGGAGAAAGAAGAAATGATTTAATTATAATTTATGAAAAATAAAAAGATAAAAAATAACAAATTTAACGAAAGAAGGGATAAAAACATCGGATTTATTTTTTACCTTTAAAAAAATATATTTATCTGTTATATATTTGAACACAACCTTAAATTTTAATGGTTTAATTTTAGAATACGTAGACACACATGCTTAATTAGGAAAGTGCACAAGTGAATCGAAATTAAAAATAAAAAAAGAAAAGAGATGGTTAACAGAAAAAGGAAATAAACCTGGAATCTGCACATGTAGTATTCATCTCCGAAGAAAGCACGCATGCCTTGGAGGGGCTTAACGGTAGGATGACGTGGACGAAACGGCACCGTTAGAGAAACGAACGCCTTCACCAAATCTGGACGGAAAAGGCAGAGATACCACGCAATCATGGCTCCCCAATCGTGCGCTACCAGGAACACGCCGTCGCCGCCTCCGACTGACTGTATCAGCGCCACTATGTCGCCGACCACGTGGTGGCACGTGTAGCTGGAGGCGTGTGGCGGGGCGTCGGAGTCGCCGAACCCGCGGAGATCCGGCGCGACGGCGCGGTAGCCGAGGGCGGCGAGGGACACGATCTGGTGGCGCCAAGTGTACCACAGCTCGGGAAAGCCGTGGAGGAGAAGCACGATGGGGCCTTTGCCTTTCTCTGCTACGTGCATGTTGATGCCGTTAACGCTCACTGTTCTGTGCTCGATCTCCTCCATCTCTCTCTCTCTCGCTTTGTGAGAATTGCAGAAACGCAAGTGTGAGTGAAGATGAGAATGGCTTATTTAAAATGCGAGAGATAATAGTGGAGTATCAATGAATGATTTTTAAGGAATGTAATTCAATTTAAATGAGAGAGAATGGGTTATTTATTTTTGTCCTTTTCCAATTAGATGAAAATTCATTAATGTAATTACTTGAATTTACATATAATTTAGTATTCTACAAATTCATCATTTTTATTAACATTTATTACAATCAAATATTTTATTTTTAAATTCATCAACTTTAAAAATTAATAAAAATAATTATATATTCTATTTGGTTGGATAAATCCATAATAAATGTAAAACTAAACTAAATATAAAAATAAAAAAATATATTAAAATTTGGTAATAAAACATGAAAATAAAATACTAAATCTCATCAATTTGTTTGTGTGACTTCTGCAATATATTAATGGCCAAAACTTAAGAGGAAGAAAAAAAGGCACTGATGTAATGATGCCATATGCTGAGGCATCACCTCCTTCAGTCAATAATATTTTCATTTATTTCATAAAACTACATTCCTATTTTGACCAAATTCGAGGCTTTTATTTCAAATTAAAAAATCACTGTTTTTATCAAAAGCTGATATTTAATTTATTATTAAGCTATCTTTTTCCCTTTAGTGGGAACCATTTACAAATACTTTGAGATTCTCTCCATTGGCAGTTGTCATTCAAATAATGGTTTTATGTCAATACTTGTAATTAATATATCATTGTTTGATTACATCCAGTTTTAAATATCAAATTGAATATTCATAAATTTAATCCATAAATATATCACCATATTTCTAATATTAAATGTGAATATTATTAGTTCTAGGACCTACCTGGTACTGGTGGTGAAGGACGGCCATAGAGAAAGCATGAACGAGGTATGTTCCAAACTTTTCAAATTTGATAATTTTACCACAGAAAAATGATGAGTAAATATAATGTACATAAACGCTTAATTAAGAAAGTTTATTAAAATTTTATTAATTTTATTTATATTCTAAATTCATTTTTACATGTATACCCATATATTCAAATTATAGAAACATTATTAAATATCTCTCTAATTAGCTATAATTAGAATTTTCATATCTTATAAATTTTAATTAAGGCAATTTTACTTGACTTTTAACAATACAAGTATTATATATGCAAAATATATTTCTCAATATATTTAAAAATTGAAAACATTATTCAATATATATATATATATATATATATCAATTTATTTTGAGAATAATATTTTACCAACTTTAAATATAATTTATATATATTTCATTATTACAAGAATTTTCCAATTTATATGATTTTTTTCATGTATGTATACTGTGTGTGTGTTTCTGTGTTACGCTAAATACATAATATACATACAATGAGTATAATATATATATATAATACATTATTTTGGATATTATATATAAATATGTGTGTGTGTATTGTTAGTTTATATGGTGTATAATTAATTTTCTTGATCAAGTGATATTTTTTATTAAAATATTATAAATTTGAGACTCAACTAATCCAAGAAAATTAAAAAGAGAAAAAAAAAATGAAAAACTAGTAAAAGAGTCTTATAAAAAAAAGAAGGAAAACCTAATGTGTGATATTCTTGTTATTAAAATATATAAATTCGAATTTAATTATTTTTGTATGCAATTTCTTTATTAATATTTAACTTTCAGTTTAACTAATTTCATACTAAAATATATATAATTTTTGAAGTATAAATGTTAACAAAATTCCCTAGTCCAATTTATGAATTAGTGATGATGAATTGATTAATCACTTATCTTCCTTAACTATCAGATTGATTACATAATTGATGTAATTGTTATTCAAAAAAGTTAAATTAATAAATTTAATTTTTATATCTCAAGACGTTATGTTATTTTCTCCCTAATAATACTTGAGGATGATAAGAGTTTAAGGAAAATAGGAAAGAGGCCTGAGAGTCGCTTTTAAGCCAAACAAAACAAGCCGTTCTAAAATACAATGTAGTTAACGGAACTTTGTAATTCAATCTCAAACAAAGTACTTGAACCCAAATTAAATTCTCAACTATTTTGTAATTTAAATATTCATCTTTGGATCTCATTTCTTTCTAAGTCCACTAATAAATTACACTAACCCTATTTGTACCGGAACAAGCAAAATAGGTAAAAACATAAACATAATCAATATTGTTTCGAAGAATGATAATAAGCATTCATATCTGTTATTTATTTATTTTTTTCTTAAACTATGTATTAGATTTCAGAATTTAAAATTTGTGAACTAGTACTAAAACGTTAAAAAGTCTACAGGTTTATAGCGGGTGTCAGGATTTTTATTATTATTATTATTATTATTATTATTATTATTATTTTTGCTATATAATATCAAATTATAATAGTTATTCAAGGTAATTCCATACAGACTTTTTAAGAAGTTTTTTTATAAGATTGAATGTTATGATTTTCTTACATATTCTTTTTAATATATAAGATTTTTAGAAGAATGTTGGCAATATGGGTGATGTGGAAATTAATTAGGGCAGCAATATTAATAAATGTAGACTGCCAATATGGGAGTACGTGAATTGGAGTGATTAATATGCAACAGGATATTAAATGAGACAGGTGAGAGAGTTCTTATATTTAATTCAAAGAGTCAAATGTATTATAGAATGAGAAACCATGTGTGTATTTTAAAATTTGTCAGTGGCAACTGCCATCAACTTAACAATAAATGCTTAATTTTGTATGTGGATCATGTTGATTTAATATTTATTTTATTTCATAAATAATAAATTATTTAACTTTGCAAATTTAATAATTTTATTTTTATAAATTTAATTTTATATTTTTATTAATTTAACTTATTACTTAAATAAATAAAAAAAATTTCAATCAAAATATTTCTCAGTGGTTTTTCCACATGTAATATCAAATTGTTCTATATAGTTTGAAATAGGGATATTCCTCGATACATTAAAAAGCGCTTTTTTAGCCTTGGAATTATTGTAAATTTTCGAAAATACTAGGCCTACTAAAGACACAAAAATAGAGAAAAAATGAAAAGTTGTCATAAAATTGAGATGGAGATTGACCCTCCAATGCAAGGAGCTTGACTGCGAGACTCACTCGTCGAGCATGGACGAAATCAGTCTTAATGATCCGATGGTGCTGAGTGGAAGGACCATCGCTCAACAATTAAAAGTTAATATAGGGATAATATGCTCATCTTCCCCGTTTATTTAATATAGTTTTATTATGTTAAAAATAAAAATTACAATACATAAAATTTAATTGAAATTTTATTTTTCTTTAAAATTACTCCCTCCATCCATGAAAATAACTTACATTTTGACCCGACACAAATTTTAATAATGTGTTTTGACTGTAATAGAAATGTGTAGTTAGTGGAGTTTGAATCTCACTTGATATATTGTTTTAAATCGGTTGTGCGTAATTAATGGTGGAGTCCATTTACTATAAATGGAAGGTTTCAAATGTAAACTATTTTCGAGGACGTCCTAAAATGGCAAAACGTAAACCATTTTGGTGAACGGAGGTAAAACTATTTATATTTTAGTTTATTATGAATAAAATAACTTTCATTTTGAAGTAACAATCTTTTTAACTTTTAACCAAAAACAACTCATCACTTGGTGCCCCGATATATATGTAACTCTTCTCTTGTTGGAAAAGGTGGGTACCTTTTCAAAGATTTCTTGTTTGTTTTTGTTTGCTAGAAGAAGAGTATCTTCTCTGTCTTGCCGTTTACTCATGTCTTTCGCTCGTACTTTCCATTTTTCTAATTTTTAGTTCGTGCACTGATTTGACCAGTTGGCCAGGTGACTTGTTAACGACGAACATGTCTTTAGATTTTGGCAGCCTGAACTAATTTTGAGTAAGCTCGCCCCGACATGACATATGCTCTAGCTCGGTGGACTAGGTTGGGCTAGTACGGCCTGATCACTTTAACAACTATAACTGTAAGGAACTCTTCATGAGTTTTAAGAAAAAACTGAAAAATATGATTTTAGTAGAAATGGATCCCACAAAATAGAATATATATTATGTTTAAGATATAAATGTATAGTGAAATCATATCTCTTTGTAATTGAACCAAACAAATAAAAAGAGTACACTTTTAGTAGATGCAATAAATATTTTTTAACAAAATTGATGAAAAGAATTTCCGCGCCCACACAATTCGTTGCAAGATTGCAGTAGTGTCATTATATTTTCTATTTTTTCTTTCCACGGGCTAAACATGTTCATGATTCATAAATCCTCGATTGTTGATTCATGAATGACCGGTTACAATTATTATTAAAATAAACCAAAACTCATCCATTTAGATTTTAGTTGGTTTGAGCATGCTCAACGCAGTCTTTGGGGATTAAAGACCGAGACCCATGAAGAGCCTCGCGCTAGGGAGGTGCCGGGTTGGAGAGTCAATCTCTCATCCGTGAGACTGTGCTTGGGAGACTCCATGCATAGGAAGCCCACATTTTGGGTGTTGGGCTCGGACTTCCATAGTTATTTTTTATATTGGGCTCGGACTTCCATAGTTATTTTTTATATTTTAAAAGAAATTCGTAAAAAAAATCTTTGTTCAATTTTTTACTTATAATACTTTATTCAATCTCAATCATTTAACACATCATTTTTCATATTAATCTATATCTTCTTCTATTTCACAAAATCTCATCAAAATATTTTCTTCACATCTTAATCCGATGATGAAATAACAAAAAAAAATTATTAAAATAGTATCAAATTTTTTGGAGGTGCCACACAATATCTTGAATCCAACACACCATCCGGATAGGCGTGCTTATGATATATTTGAAAATCATTTAATAAAAAATATTTACGTCCGATTTAGTTCTTTAAAGTAATTTTTTAATCTATTAATTTCTTGTATTTTATTTTTGAAAACAAATTAATATAATTTAAAATTTCAAATTGTAATATTTTTTAATTAATATTATTTATTTTCAAATTTAGATTAATATTTTTTTTTCGATTTTATAGAAATTACAAAAAGAAAAATAGAAATTAAATATGATATCCAAAAACTGAAAACTGAAATATTTTGCAAAACTCCAAAAATTCATAAACTCAAAAAAAATTAAAAAAAATATGAACAAAAAGTCAAAAATGAGATTCCGATTGAAAATGCCCTTACCATTCTAAGATTGAAACCGTTGTGTTCGGTTACTTTTTAAACCATCGATTTCACAGCTCCTCATTGCTTCAAATTATTATTTTTTTTTCAAATTTGTGTTTAAACTTTAGTTTTTTAATATATTTATCATCATGAATTGAAATAGTATAAACATATTATAAAGATTAAAGCACATAAAAAAAGGTATATAAGTCATTAATATCCAATTGTTGCATATGAAATACGTTGATGTTACACTACCAGATTACACAAGTAATTTAAAGAACGAGTCGATAATACAACAGAAATATAATATGAAATGAAACGAATTACATATTACAAAATCAGAAACGGAAACGCCGAGTTGAGGAGTTTCTCTCTGCGCAAGATTGAATACGCCAAGGTAATGCTCCTTGTATCAAATTGCAGTCTCTAAAGATGAAACGGCTTTGTCTCGGAAGGTGGCAGGACCGCAGACTGATTGAGCTCCGACGAATTGAATAAGGCTCGAACAGAGCTTCTAAGATGCCGAACGAAAATATTTGTGCAGCAATATGACAATATGTAGAAAAATCGAAATGTTTGGAATGCATGCAGCATCCCATTAAGGCAGTGGGCCGTTACTAGCTGTTACGAGAGCTACAAAATGAATATAGACAGATTCATTCAAGCCATGAACCAAGACACTCTTGTCTATGTTCATGCTAAGGGAAGGCCGTGGCCATGAGCCGAGCCCAAAATCCGAGCCCAGCCGGCCCGTTGGCATGGGCCGGCGCGTGTGTGGACTTTATCCAATCACTCAAATCATAGGATTAATTAAGCTCCTTAAATATATGATTAATGTTCTTACATTAATCCATATGGGACAAGAATAACTATTACATGATTTTAATCCGTTATTTCTCACTCATCGATAATCGGTTTAGAGAAATTAAATATGCTACGATCATTTACTCACAACGTAGATCGATCACGAGTCATTTAATTATTTTAAATTAAATGCCAAGTCACTCAAATATTGAGTCAAACTTTAATTGACCTATATATATATATAGCAGATTCCTACAACACACACATATTCGATATTTTATTTGTGTATTCATATATGCAATTATAAGTGTAGTTGAGTGGAAAATCTTAACTATTTTTCCTTATACTCATAATATGGACACTACGATATGAATTAAACATTTTACAAATTTATAGTATGCCACCTCAAATTATAAGTAGAGAATAATAAAGATAGTAAATCACTTATTTTAATGTTATAAACTGATCAAAATTATGTTTAGCGGTCAAATTAATTGTATTATAGTGAAAATATGAAAAGATAAGAATATAATTTAAACGATTAATCCTATTATCTCATGGTTAACAATTTCAGACACAACCGTTCACCACAATTATGATTGGGGCCTCCAGTTTGGACACCTCTGTTGGGTCCTTATCTAATTTTTTAGCCAATTAACAGTAGTTGTGTTCATTAATTGATTAGTTAAACCTCTGCGAGAACGTCATTGTTTCCCATTTAAAGAAAAAATAGGAACACGTTTAATTTAGTTTTTAATATTTAAGGCATACTACCACCGACATTTATTATTATTATTATTATTATTATTATTATTATTATTATTATTATTATTATTATTATTATTATTATTATTATTATTATTATTAT
>JAPKLX010000305.1:0-44408 GCA_026898415.1 Leonotis leonurus | reverse complement strand
ATTATTATTATTATTATTATTATTATTATTATTATTATTATTATTATCAAATTATAAAGCATTTTAAAGCCAGTTTTCGGGCAGAAGTCGATGCCGAGGATCCCGAGATAATAACATCTTATACAAAAAGTGGATATGGATAAAAAAAAGAGTTAGTTCGCATTTCATCTATTAATATTATCGAAAATATTGTTAAAATATTTTTCTGAGAATGTTTTATCGAAAATATCAGAAAACATCGAGAAAAGATAAAAAAAAATTAGTTTTAACCCCACGACTTAGGGATTGTTGGACTAAACTTATTTTAAAGAGCTTATAAGATGTCATACCTTAATAGTTTAATTATAAGTTGTTAATGTGTTTTGAGAAATAAGTTGCAGCTCATAAGTTTATGGAAAAATAAGTTGGGGTGTAACAACTTATTTTTGAACGGTTTATAAGCTACAACAACTTATTTTCACTACTCATTAGCTCTCAAAGAGCTTAATTTGTCAAACACTTTTAAGAAGCTTATAAGCTCCGCCAAATGCTCCCTTAATAAGAATAGAAAAATGCCCTATTGAAATTTGTTAAATTTTAAATGGATCAATAGACTTGGTTACGAAAGAACAAAAAGGGAGGGGTAAGTTGTTTAATATCGTTTCTCCTCCATTAGTTGATTACTCAATCGCTTTCCAATGGCATGTTCCGAGTACAGTTAGATAATGAGGATGTGATTCTATTTAATGTTTTGTGAAAAATTCATCGTAGTTTTATACGAATAATGCCTGGAGATAATGTTAAAATTGAAGTAAGTTGTTATGATTCAATCAGATGATGAATAATTTATCAACTTCGAAACAAGGATTCAAAAGATTTGCTTCTTCTTATTCAATACGATTCGAGATTCAAAATTTCAAGAAACTTATTTTCCACTAAGAAGTAGATTCAAAATTAAGATAATGAATGACAAATATGAAAATAAGAATTTCTTTTCGTAAAATTTGTGAAAAAATGTTGACTAATCAGTAGACGAGGGAACATTAGAGTATTTTATTCTAACCCGAGACATAAACAAAAACAAGGATAGAGGTATAATAAGATTCACTAAATTATCATACAAATACATAACTTGTTTTGACATGAAATAGATATATCTATATATTTCTGGCTTATATTTATGAGACGATACAATATGACAAAAGTTATATCGAGAACAAGTTTACGTAAAAATGTACGTATTAGTGCACGTAAAAGTGAACCTAAAATACCAAAGGAAGTTATTCATATTCAAACAAGTTTTAATAATAGCATTGTTACAATTACAAATGTATGAGGTCGGATGGTTTCCCGGTCCTTGGCCGATACTTGTGGATTCAAAGGTACAAGAAGAGGTACAACCTTTGCCTTTCAAACTACAACAAGTGTTATTCTTACAGTAGTAGATCAAGGTATGCAACGAGCATAAGTCATAATAAAAGGTAATGGTCTAGGGAGAGATGCCAGATTCGAGTTATTCATAGAAATGGTATCCTATTAACTTTTGTCTCATGTAACCCCTGTGCCATATAATGGTTGTAGACCCCGAAAAAAAAGACGTGCGTAAAAATAAATAGTGAATTCATTTCAATACAAACAAAAGAAATAAATAATTCAATCAAAAAGTATTATTACTATGGTTCAAGAGAAAATAACAACATCTACTCTTATACTACATTGGAAGTGTGTTGAATCAAGAACAAACAATAAACACCTTTATTTTAGTCAATTTTTTATGTCTCTACTTATTAAAGGAAAAAATCGACACAATATGCATTGCTATTAGGGATGCCAATCAGGTAAATATGTTCGGTTTTAGGCTAACCTGCTCAGATTGTCTGTTTATTCGGTTCGGGCTAAATCGGGTTAAAATATTTTTGAGTTGAAAATTTACAACCCTTACTCCAAACTTTCGGTTTTTGGACTAGTCTACTGGGTCAATCAGGCTAGAATATTTACGAAAATGTTTAACATATATACATAATTTTTTATAATTCTATATTTAAATAAATAAATAAATATATATATATATATATGCAAAATATAAAAAATAAATTAAAATTTTATCACATAGTTAAGTACTAAGTTTAAATTTACATAAATTTAAAGAGAAAATGTAATGGTATTTTACCAAAATTGTGTCATAATTATTTTTTTAAGTGATTGATTAATTAATGGGTATGATAAATACATTTTTGCATAGAAAATCAAATGTATTGTGCAAATAATTTTTATTTTATTTTTTTTATTTGCTTAGTCGGATCAACCCACTCGGTTGTTAGGCTAACCCTATTGGTTTGGGTTATTTTTTGTCCAACTCATTCGAGTTAAAAAATATTTCGAGTTATAAATTTTCAATTCTAACCCTCTTTGGTTTTGGGTTGGTGTTCGAGTCAACCCACACTTTCACGCTAAAATGACATTCCTAATTGTGATGCGAAGAGCTTTGATTGGAGATATAGAAGGAACATGTATCACACGTGTAAATCCAAGAATGTCTTCCATGAATATTATACTCTAATAGGTATACAAGAACTGGCCCACGAAATAATGATGAATTTGAAAGAAATTGTATTGAGAAGTAATCTATATGGATCTTGTGACGCGTCTATTTGTGTTAGATGTCCTGAATATGTAGCTTCTTGAGATATTATCTTACACTACAAAAAAAACAGCTTCTGGCGACGGAAAAATCTGTCGTTAGGAGAAGAAATCCGTCGTCCCGGGGGCTTAGCGACGGACTGGTGACGGATATTTTCCGTCTGTATTTCGTTCGTCGTTAGCCCCCCGGACGACGGAAAATAGAGTTCGTCGTTAGCTAACGACGGACTAACGACGGACTAAAATCCGTCGTCAGTGTCTGCCGGAGACCGTTGACGTTGCCGGAAAGCTAACGACGGATTAAATCCGTCGTTAGTGGCGACGGACTGCAGTCCGTCGCCAGCCTCCGTTGACCGTTGACCTGGCGACGGACTGCAGTTCGTCGCCAGGTAATTTTTTTTTTATTTTAATAAATAATTTTGTTTTTTTATTATTCATTACCTAAAACGTGTCATAACAAACAATACAAACATAATCCAACATTGAACAATAATTTAAAATTGAACCAATCAAATGAAATTCAAAATGAACGCGGATTTCATATAATGAACAAAATAAATAATTGTATCAGTCACATCCCACGACAAACCAAAAAATAAAATAATAGTAAGTGTATCAGTAGCATCTACAAATCGTAGTCATCATCAGGAGGAAACTGGGGAGGGGGATCAGACGGGGGAGGCTGATAAGAGGGAAAGAAGGGTGCACCTCCCTGCTGAGACTGCATCCAGCGCATCATCTCGGCATGCTGAGACTGCATGAGCGCCATCTGCTGAGCTAATCTCTGCTGCTCAGCCAGGTACTCACGGCGCTCGCGATCCTGCTCCTCGACTCGGCGCCGCAGCTCCTCAACCTCGTCTCTGGATGGGCGTGATGCGGACGAGGATCCCCCAAATCTGGAAGCTCTCAAGGCCTTCGCCGCGCCTCCCGTGCCGAACAGCCTCTTCTTCTTGTCCGGGACGCCAAGAACCTCCAGATACAGCTCGTTGATGTCGACTGCATCGTGGTCCCCCTCGGGTAGCTGGGCCCGCTCCTCGTCAGCACGGCGAAACACCTCAGTCTGATTGCATGTAAACGAGAAATGAACAATTGTTAGTATACATATTATAAATATTGAAAATCTAATACATATATATATATATATATATATTAGATTTAAATTAAAACTTACCGCTATCGCCTCAGATTTCGGATCGGTGTATGTCCCGTCCGCGTATCGATGCTCGTCCAGAAAGGATTCGAACATGCACGAAATCGGAGCTACTCCCCGCTCACGACCCTATGCATCAGATCACAATATTGGAGTTGTGTCATTGAAACATGTGTATATGAATTAAAATTGTACCACATAATTAGTATTATTATTTGAAGTATATTATTACCTTTTCCTTAGCTCGTTGCATGACCGACTTGGACCCTCCCCTGTGCTTGATAGGACCAGTACCCGGTCCCTGGGGCTCAGACAACCGGTTGCGCCTCGCTGCCTGGGATTTGGCCACAACATCATCCCGAGACCAGTAAGCGAGCCAACACATCCAGACATCATCCGTCCACCACCCAGGCTTCCCACCTCTGGGTGGCGGATCATTCCTCCTCCTCTTGATCCCGCAGATATAATCCTTATATCTCTCCCGGATCTTATCATACCATAACTCCCGAATCCTGGAATCGAGTGCCGGCTCCCAAGTAAATTTTTTCTAGCATTGAAAATGTGTGTTAGAAATTGTAGTTATAATTTTATAATTAAGAATGAATTGGAAAGTTTTAGTAAATTTTTTCGAACCTTAAACTCCTCCCAATATCGCTGTCTCACGTCCTCAGGCGTGAGCTTCCAACTGTAGCCAGTCGGGTTGGGAACTATCTTAAATAGTTCCCAAATGTAATCTGCCGGGTCGGCATGCGGGTAAAATCCCCTGCATAAGTAATTTTATATTGATTTATGTTAGATTTTTGACTAACTAATTAAATAATTGTCAAAATTGAAGATGTGGTTGCATTTACGTACCCCAACTCACTCACAGAAAGAACAACGTCTCCTGTGGGTCTACGCTCCAACTGACCATCACCGTCGGAGCCAGAAGACGGACCGCCTATGTGTATGCCACCAATATGGTGGCTGAGACCGCCGGTCCCGGACTCATATCCAGAGGATGAGCCCGGGGAACTACCCCTACCAATGGATAGAGGAGATCGTCGTGAACCCCTACCACGAGGGGTCCCCACATCCTCTCGCCGAGAGTAAGACATCTATTATGTGGAAAATAAGTAGATAAATAAGATTCATGATAGACATATCACGTATACGTAGAATGTTTATATTGAACTTATAACATGTTGCATTTATAATTGACAACTTGAAATTCGAATGTGTTAAGTTTTCTACACAAAGTGTTAAGGAGAATCCTCTTCATCGTTATCATTTTCATCTTCCTCATCCTCATCTTCATAGTCATCCTCCTCATCTTCATCTTCTTCTTCGTCATCTGATGCTTCATTCTCTTGGTATTCATCATCCTCGTCATCTTCTTCTTCTATTTCGAGGACATTATCAGAGTCCACGTGGTCATCATCATCTTCAATTTCTACATGTTCACCGTCTCGGGCAACTGATGTAATATCATCTACATCAACAGTAGTTACCACATGAGCGTCATCATCCTCCTGAAACGGTGACTCCAACGTAGACACATCCGCTCGAGACTCGTCGATAGTGGCCCGTGCCTTTATAGAACAAGCTTCCCACCATTCCCTAAACTGTTGGTTCATACTAGGATATGAACAATAATACACCTGTGTAGCTTGAATGGCTAATACAAATGGTTCATATTTTCTAAGTCTGTGCGTATGATTTACAGACACTAAATTGAACTGTGTATCAACCCTTGTACTGGCCGGAGAGGTGTCGAACCAGTCACACTTGAAAAGAACGACCTTCTTATTGTGTAATCCTGGGTATGTGAGCTCGCACACTTCGACTAATTGTCCATAAAAATCCATCTGACTCGAGTCCCCATAGTTACCCGCTTTTATGCACACCCCACTACTCATAGTTGCTCTGTGAGTTCCATATGATATCGTGTGAAATTTGTAACCATTCACCAAATAACCATGATATGATGTAATCATTGGTGAAGGTCCACGTGCAATGTCCCACATAACAGGATCAGTTACACAATTTTGTACCTACAGCACACAGAAGTTTATACTTATCAAGTTGTGGAATAAAAGCGGGTGTAACTGATCCTGTTATGTGGGACATCTGCAACAATCTTATTCTTTCTAAAGGCCCTCCTATTCCTCCTGAACTGGTGATCGTAAGGTAGGAACTTGCGATGTGTATCAAACCATGACTGCTTCCGGCTATGTGTTAAGGAGAATGCTTCTGTTTGTTCCATGCATCGAGGACAAGCTAATCTTCCGGCTGTACTCCAACCAGACAACATCGAGTACGCCGGAAAATCACTAATGGTCCACATCAATGCTGCGTGCATCTGGAAGTTTTGTCTTCTTGAAACGTCATAAGTATGGGCACCGACTGTCCACAATTGATTGAGTTCAGATATAAGTGGCTGTAGGTAAACATCTATCTTATCTTTTGGATTTCGGGGACCAGGAACCAGCACTGTGAGAAACATATGTTGTTCTTTCATGCACAACCACGGAGGTAAGTTGTAAGGAGTAAGGATAACAGGCCAGGATGAGTACTGTTGTCCCGATTGCCCGAATGGTTGAAAACCATCTGTTGACAGTCCTAATCGTATATTCCGTGGCTCCGCTGCAAAACCCGGGTAAGTCACATTAAAGTGCTTCCACGCCGGCGAATCTGCAGGATGGCGCATAACACCATCATCAGCTGAGGTTGAATGCCAGATCATGTCGCCGGCTGTAGCTTTAGATGCATACAACCTTTGTAAACGAGGTGTTAAAGGGAAGTAGTACATCTTCTTAAGAGACACTTGTTTACGTCCCCGACTCCTATCTTTGTATCGGCTTTCATTGCAAAATTTGCAATTCACAAGATGGGAATCCCCCTCCCAATAGATCATGCAATGATTCCTACACGAATCTATCTTTTCTACAGGTAAACCCATTACCCGTAGCAATTTCTGTGTGCTGTAGTAATTCATGGGCACTTTGTGGTGATCTGGGAATGCCTCATTCAATAACACACACAACTCGTTGAAATATTTCTGTGGCATCCCAGAACGGGCCTTCAAAGTCATCAGACGAGCCACAAAAGACAACTGAGTGTGGTTCTTACACCCAGGGTATAACTCTTGATCAGCAGCGTCCAACAACTCGTACAACAACTTTGCTGTAGCGTTCGGATCTTCCTCTGTGTCTTGGTTGTTGAAAGAGGGACCCCCGAGATCATGAACCATCGTGTGGTATGTCCCGTACTCTTCTTCGGGTTCTACATCTACTTCGACACGTGATTCTTGAGCATACGAAGGTATTTCATTTTCACCATGAAACCTCCAGATCTCGTAACCCCGTGTAAAACCCTTCTTAGCCAGATGAAGCTGTACAACATCTGTACTTCTGAAGTATATATTCTTACACTTCACACACGGACACTTGATTTTTTCTCCATCCATTAACTGAGGCTGACTACTTGCAAATCTTAAGAACTCGTCAAGCCCGGCAAGGAAGTGCGGATTAAATCCCCCGTTCGGAAGTAAACGCAGATACATCCAATCTCGACTCATTTTTATAACCCTGATTAATATTAATAAGTATTTACATAGTAAAATGAAGTTGAATTAGTTACGGAGAGGACAAGAATATATTAGTGGTCGATTAAATGAGACATTAATTTGAATGAAGATTGCACATGTGTAAACATAGACTCACTTAGGAAAGTGTTATGATTCAGTTGAATTATTTGAAGTTAAATAGAGGAAGAGCATTATAAGTTGATTCGAAGTAGAATAGTGGACGACAATAGAAGTCGGGAATTATGAAAATTATGGTCCGAGGTTGAGAATTATGGTTTGTCAGCGAATATTATAAGTTCATTTGCACTTGATTGCATTTGGTTATTTTCGGTCATTTAATTTGGTCATTTTTGGAGATTGGCAGTTGATTGCATCCAAATTAATATATATCCCATATCACTAGATCTAATCAAAACAGCCAGCTGACACAATTAATATATATCCCAACATGATCAAAACATTCGTACATAATAATTAAACTAACGCTCAATTAACATCTCATCAAACCACCACAACATAATATTACACATATTGGGAGAAGATCCTTAAGACATAATCAAAATCTATCCCAAAGGGAGAAGATCCTTAAGAAATTAATTATGTCTATCCCAATGTCATAAATCCACCATTTCGTTATACAATATTACCAAAATTAATTAGAAATTAGAAAAAATCAACTACAAACTAATTAAAAACCTACATTATATGTTTGTGTCAATTAAAACAATAATTTAAATTAAACAATGAATTCACTCATTATGATATTAAACAGACTTAGAGAAAATATGAACAAAGCTTATAAGTCTAAATGACTTGGGTGTAAATTAGTATAATTAACCTACACAATTGACTAACATGATTAATCAAATTAAATACAAAAATTAACTAATTCATTATATATAAATGCTAAATAATCTAAAAATTACCTAAATAAATTTAAATAATTAACCTAAGTAATTAAATAAGTACATTAGTATAATTTAATTACCTTTCACCGAAGTACAGAGCGCCGGAGCGGCAAAAGGCGGCTCGGAAAGGCTGAGAGAGGAGTCGGGAGACGACAGGCGTAATTGAAGAAACCCTAATTAAACAATTTAAACATATAATTAAACTAACGTTCAATTAACAAATTAACTAATACTAAATAACAATTAAGTAAACATATTAAATTAATCTAATTAACTAATTAAATTAAACAATTACCTTTCACCGAAGGAGGCGACGCCGAAGGGAACCGTCTGGAAGGCAGCAAAAGGCCAAAGGCAGGTCCTAAACAAATTTAATTAAAGTAATTACATTCTAATTAACATATACTAATTAACAATTAAATTAAACTAATTAGATAATTAAACTAACTATCTTATATATACTAATTAACAATCTAAACTAATTAAACTAATTAAACTATGTTTTATATACTAACTATCTTATATATACTAATTAACTATCTTATATATACTAATTAGCAATCTAAACTATCTTATATATACTAATTAAATAATTAAACTAACTATCTTATATATACTAGTTGGGAACTATCTTATATACACTAATTAACAATCTAAACTAATTAAGTAATTAAACTAACTAAATTAATAACTTATTAAACAATTAAATTAATTAATTAAAGCTATATTAATTAACATTCTCAGCTAGTTAAATAATTAACTATAAAATTAACTTATTTAAACAATTATAACACTAACCAATTATTCAAACTAACGCTAATTAATTCAAGAAAGCCAATTAAACATAATCAATTATTCAAACTTATAACCCTAGTTAATTCAATCATATTCTTAATTACACATAATTATCAAATTAACTATAAATGACATTAACTAATTAACAATTAAATTAAAGCAAATAAAGTAATTAAACCTAGATAGCTATATAATATATTAATTAACAATATAAACTAATTACATAATTAACAATTAAAATACCTAATTAAACCATAACCTAATTAATTAATCTAATTAAACACTAAACCATAATTAATTAATTAATCTAATTAAACCTTAAACCATAACCTAAATAATTAATCTAATTAACTAATTAAACAATTAAACTAATTAAACAATTAACACAATATAAACAATAACCTATAGTATTACTTAACAATATAAACAAATTAAACAATTAATTAACCAATTTCAACAATTTAACTAATTAAGTAAATTCATATAATTAACAATCAATTAATACTAATTTAAATAACTAAACTAATTAAATTAAAAAATACTTAAAATTTTAATTAAACTAATTAAATAATGAAACTATTTAATTACACCTATACTATTAATTAACAAATAATTAACACTAATTTAATTAAACACTCAAACTTATAAAATTATCAAACAATTAACAATTAACACTAATTAAACAATTAACTAAATTTCATAATAATTTAACAATTAACCACAATTAACACTAATTTAATAATTATCAAATAATTAATCAAAATTAGCAAATAATTAACAAAATTAAAAAAAAAGGAAATAACATACCTGTGGAGGTGCTGCCCGGCGGCGACAGCGGCGGCGGCTGGGCGGCGGCGGCGGGGCGACGTCGACAGGAGGAGGAGAAGGGGCGGGGTGCTTCTCCGGGCACAAAACGGAGCCAATTAATTACAAAAAAGTCGAGATTAAGAGGAGGGGGGAGGGCAATCGAACTAATACACATACCTGGGGTTGCTTTGGCCAGTGGAAGGTTGGAATCGCCGGATTTCGCTTCAAATCGCCGGAGAAAGAAGAGGGGAGGTGCTGCTGTATTCTATTTCGCGAAAATGGCTTACTGCCCTGCCCGATAAATAGGGCGGGACGACGGACTGGGCGACGGACCAGTCCATCGTCCGATATAAAAATTAAATAAAAAAAAAATTATAAACTTGGCGACGGACTAACGACGGACTGGGCGGGCGACGGACCAGTCCGTCGTTAACATTGGCGCCACCTTACGCGCCAAAAAAACGGTCGCCAGTCCGTCGCCAGTCCGTCGTTAACATTATTTGTTAATTTCCGTCGTCAGTCCGTCGCCAGAGGACGACGGAACAACATTCCGTCGCCAATTCCGTCACCAGTTTAGCTCTTTTTTGTAGTGTTACCACCTTATGTAGAAATTGTTGACAATACACAATATATAACTAGATTGACAAAACCAATTAATTTTCATATCGGATTAGAAATTGATAGAAATCGCGGATATTTTTAAAGATGCCACATAATTTTCAAGATGAAAATTATCCTAAAAATGTTGCAATGCATGTTCGAAATGTGAATCATAATATCATTCTTATGGAAATGACAATGAAAACAAGAGATACATTTTCTTAAAATATAGAAAAATGAATGTTTAACTCCGAAAGAAACATTTCATGAAGCCTCCCGAAATTTGATATATTGATTTATTAACTTTTTATATAAGGACGCATAACTTACCTTTAGATTCATGTATTCCTTTACTTTTCATGATAAATTAGATAAATTCCAAAGAAACAAAATAACATTGAAATCTATTTTTATTGATCAATCCAAATTATCTCATAAAGTTTATAATTGCCTTATAAGTACAATATACACACACACATTATTGGAATTTATGAATAAGAGTCAAGAAGATCTTATTATAATGGAGCATTTTCATCTACGAGATTTAAATGAAATTTCTGACATTCTGAAAAAAATTATTTTTTTCATTTTTTTACCAAAAAATAAATTATAAATTTATTGTATTAGGTTTAATTACGTTAACTAAATTAAGATATAAGATTTGAAGTTGAAGTAAAATTCATATATTCAAAATAAATTCAAATTTTTTGAATAAATGCATCTAGGGAGAAGACACTTTGAAGCGAATCTCTAAAAAAATCTATGTGTTAGCTATATCTACACATATATCAATGATTTAATGTAAAATAAAACTGACTCCTTTCCAGAATTACAACCATAACAGTACAAAAAACACATCAAAATCACGACGGAAAGGACGACAGACAACAAATCCGTCGCTAACTAGAGACGGACTGACGACAGACCATGACCAACGACCCTAACAACGGACTAGACGATGAAAATTTTGGCGTGAATGTTGGCGTCAAAGCTAACGACGGACTTGATGACAGATATATCCGTTGTTACCATAATCCGTCGTTAGTCCGTCGTTAGATTTATTAATTTTTATTTTTAATTATTTTTATACCTAACGACGGACGTATCCGTCGTCCAGTTCGTCACCCCGCCCTAATATAGCGGGATTCTTCCCCACTTCGCGACTTAAACATTTCAGACCACTCATCCACCGGCGTCCATTCTGATGGAACCCGTATGAGGGGCTTACGAAAGCGCATGGTCCAAAGGTTTAATTAATTACATGAATAAGTAATTCTTATGAAAATAGGAGAATATAAAAGAGGAATTAAATATTTTATACCGTCTCCTACGCAAATCCTCCATTTGTGGAGAAACGAAATGAATCGGTATCTATCGAACCTCAATCCACACCGTTCGAATCTCCATCTAGATCTCCTTGAATCCAACCCTATGAACTGCTATCCTATTCCCGGTCTATTTACTAAAATATTGTGTGAGCGAATCTAACTAATAATTTAGGAGAAAAGAATAACTAAAATTGGAGCGTTGAATACTCCCTTAATTTTCAAAAAAAGAGAGCTTCTCTCTCTATTATCGGCGCCAATTTCAAGGTCTTAGAGGAGAAATCGGCTCCTTCTTTATGCTCCTTTTATAGACACTGTGGGCTAGGATAGGGCTTCTAAGGAAAATGAATTAGATCCCAAATAATAGAACCATATCCCCACCTTTATCTTTTGCGGTTACAACTATAATTCAAATTCAAATTTGAATTATATTAAAATTAACATGGGCTTTGACAAATCCATAATTTAATTAAATTAATTTCCATGTCTACTTTGGGCCTAACTGAATTTAATTAATTGTTTGGCCCACCTTTAGACTAAAATTAATTAATTTAAATTAATTTGTCCTCCAATTAATTACTCCATGTAAACCCAATAAAGTGCAGTTCTATTATAAATATTTATCGACTCCACTATAGGATAAATATTGAACTCATCTTGATTCATTCGAATTACGGACGTAACCATTTTGTTATTAATTATTTCTCACGTTTAAGATTTTCTAAATCCATTAATTAATTGAGTTTGCTGACAACTCACAATTAATTAATATATTTATTCGTGAGTGATCCGGTTCAGACCTTAATTATTACATATAGAATAAATTCCCAACCGACTGGATTTCTTATACAATAAACCTTTCTGAACGCCTCACGCGGATTTAATCAACTTGTGTCACCGAGACGCGATTCTGTACGACTGACAGTCGAGTACTTCTGGTTAAGCCAATCAATACCGCCCAAGACATCACTATTTAGAGTTATGAAAAAACCGTAAGCGTAGATGAATCAAGCAGCCTATATTCAACTCGCCTATACTAATGTCATCGTCACATATTAAGAAATGACTTAATTTCCAATATTAGCACGTTAGAGCTTATCTCACTGTGAAACCTCTCAATATGTATACGCAAAGCATGTATATCCACTTATACATACTGACATCATTCTGCCGACTAAGGTTAGCTCTCGCATCAAATGATATCGCAGCCTTTACCGACTAGACTGTCAAAGTCTGCGTGTACTGTGACTTTATATTACAAATGTGCCGATTGTGTTACCTTTTGTGATCCTCGATCCACCACACAATCTACAATTGTAATAAATGGACTTGTTTGCAATTCAATATATAACAATAATAAATAACAAACCAATGATAGATATTCTCATTAAAGTACAATTGACATCAAGTTTGATACATCGTCCAAGCATAAAGCATGCTTTGAGGTATACAAACCTTAACAATTTCCCACTTATACTCAAACATGCTTTAGAGTATATAATTTGTGTCGCATGACATCTCAAATCTCCCACTTATACCTAAAGCAGGTCCACTACACGTCTCACCCCAAATCCCTCTAAGTGCCTCCCAAACGTTTTACCGTTCAGGCTCTTTAAAGGATTAGTCATGTAGTAATCCGACGCTACCTTGGACACTACTACTTTGCCCTTCTGCACTATATCTTAAATGATATGGTACTTCCTCTCAATGTGTTTGCTTGCCTTGTGGATCCGTGGTTCCTCTGAGTTTGCCACTGCACCTGAGTTATCACAATAAACCGTGATACTCGAAGGCATACTGGGAATCACATCTAGGTCCATCAAGAAGCTCTTGATCGAAACCGCTTCCTTTGAGGCCTCTGTCACGACCACATATTTGGTTTACATGGTGGAGTCCGTGATGCATTTCTGCTTCACACTCCTCCATGTCACGGCTCCGCCTCCCAAAGTAAACACATAACCGGAGGTCAATTTTCTCGAATCCCGGTTCGTCTGATACTCAGAATCTGTTTTAACCCAAAGGATAAAGTGTGTCTGACTAGTAAATTAAACAACACTCCTTAGTCCGTTTGAGGTACTTGAATATGTTCTTTACTGCCATCCACTGATCCTTTCTTGGGTTAGACTAATATCACCCTCCATGCCTTCAGCAAAACAGATATTCGGCCTAGTATACATCATAACATACATGAGACTACCTACTGGAGAAGCATAAGGTATCTGTCTCCTCTTTCTTTTCAGGTGTCTTAGGACACCTGTACTGAAAAAGTACGATTCCATGTCTGAAAGGTAAGAAACCCTTCTTGAAATCTTGCATGGTAAAGCGTCTAAGTATAGTCTCGATATAGGACTCTTGAGATAGACACAACATTCTCTTTCTTCGGTCATGAATGACCTGATCACGAGAATGTATCCTGCTTCTCCCATATCCATCATATCGAATTGATTGGACATGTATGCTCTAACCTCCGACAACATCTTATTGACACTTCCGATCAAGAGAATGTCATCTATGTATAACATCAAAAGAAACAACCGTCTTACCCTCACACTTCTTGTACACACTGCTTTCGTCAGGGCACTGATCAAATTCATAGGACTTGATAACCTGATCAAAACAAAGGTTCCATGACCGTGTGGCTTGCTTAAGTCCATAGATGGACTTCTTAAGCTTCCACACCATGTGTTCCTTTCCTTGACCTTCTTAGTCCTCAGGTAGTTGCATATGGATATTTTCTTCAAGACTTTCGTTTAGAAAAGTTGTCTTGACATCCATTTGTCATACTTCTCAATCCATATGTGCTGCAACTGACAAAAGTATACAAATAGATTTGAGCATGACTACTGGTGAGAAGATCTCATCGTAATCGATACTTTCTTTTTGAGTATAGTCATTAGCTACTAGTCTAGCCTTGAAGACTACGACGTTACCGTCAGTTTCTTGTTTCGGCTTGAAGATCCATTTACTCCCAATGGCATTGCAGCCTTCGGGCAGATCAACTAGCTCGTATACTTCCTTGTCTACTATGGACAACTCATACTCCATCACCTCTTGCCAGAGGTGACAATCCTTATCTTTGACTACTTCGTCAAAATTTTACGGGTTCGATTCATCTAGGCTTGGGACTGAGTCAGATGCCCTCCCACTCCAATGAATCAAACGGGTTGGCGAACAACCCTCCCACTATGACGAGACTCCACTACAGGTGGTACAAGTGTTTGGGTTGGTGCTGGTGGTGTTTCTTTTAAATTTGGACAAGCTATAGTTCTCATTTCCTCGAGAACTATCTCGCTTCTGGGCTTGTGGTTGTTCACATAGTCATCTTATAGAAATCGAGCGTAGGTGCTAATCACGACCTTTCGATTTCTGAGACTATGAAACTCCCACTATTTCGTCTTTCTAGGATAACCTACGAACAGACACAAGTCAGTACGAGGTATCAACTTGTCGGTGTCCTTTTTCTAGCACGTGTGCTGGACCACCCCACACCTTGAGATGTCTTAGATTGGGCTGGTGCCCGGTCCACAACTCAATTGGTGTGTCAGGGACCGACTTGGACGGTACCAAGTTTAATGTGTAAACTCTTGTTTCTAGAGCATATCCTCAAAACGAAATCGGCAACTCTGCATAACTCATTATTAATCTCACCATCTCCATAAGCATTTAATTTCGTCTTTCTTCTACACCATTTTTTTGGGGTATACCCGGTGCAGTTGACTCGGATTGAATGCCTACTTTTGACAGATGGTTCAAAAACTAAGCACTGAGGTATTCGCCTCTGCGATTAGAACACAGACATTTGATAGTCTCTTTTTGTCCATTCTCCACAAGTACCTTGAATTCCTTAAACTTTTGAAAGGAATCTAACTTGTGGTGCATCAAGTAGACATCCCATATGTCGAGTAATCATCAATGAAAATGATGAAGTACTGCATGCCACCTCTGGCCTGAGTCGACATTGGACCACAAACATCGGAGTGAATGATATCCAACACATCTTTGGGCTCTATTTTCTTTGACCTTAAATGGTCTCTTGGTCATTTTACCTTCCAAGCAGGATTCACATGTAGGGCATGACTCAACTTGGAGTTTATCCAAAGGCCCATATTCCACTAACTCTTGAATCCTCCTAAGGTTAATATGTCCAAGTAGTAAGTGTCATAGATATGTATCATTCGACGAAAGACAAGAAGCTTTTCTCTTCTTGGAGTTAGTAGATAAGTTAGAAGTCGTACTTTGTTGCTTAGGCTGTGCAGAAATAGTATATAAGTTTTTTATCATCGTGTTTGTGCAGATAACATAATTTCCATCTTGATAATTATATAATGTCACGCCCGCTTCCTACTAATTCTAGTAAAGCCGGGAACATGACCAACGAAATGAATAATTGACAAGAGAAGAAGGTAATCATTCATTTCATAACATAGAAATAAGGACCAAACCCGTAAAATCGGGAAGTCAGAGTCATAAGCTCGTTACATTTCATAATAGAATACGGAGTTTAGTCTCGGTCTACTACATAAGGTCTAGCAGCGGAACTTTCAGGATCGCATAACAAAATCCTACGTGTATGAAGACACGCAGAACCCCCAAGAGTCAGCTACTATGGAGTCCGACAAAAGCACGACAAGCACCCACGCCTTCTTCATTCTTATCCTGCACGTTTAGAAATACATGCAGGGCTGAGTACAAATTGTACTCAGTAGACACGTGCCGAAATCGCACACATACATATATAACTGTCAAGCCATTCAAGTGAAACATAGGGATTTTGTCTCTAAAGCACCTATGTTCACAAAATCATTTCTTGAGAAAGTTCTAATTGACTGCAGTCCTAGTTCTTTGTATTCAACCATATCTGAAGTTCTATGTGCCGGGGAAGTGGCCACTTCCCACAGACACTCGACCGGTCAACATCTAGATGACTCACGGTCCTTTGTGTACACTAGTTCGAGTGGAGACGCTAACCCACTGGAACCCGAATTCGATTATCATATAACAGATAGGCATCATACATAAATCAAAAACATTTCTGGCAAGACAGTGCTTTTGAAAATATCTCATTTCATTTGAAAGCATACACACATATATTTTCATAGGGTAAGAAAAGCCTACTTGAATGGTCTTGATTGGTGTTTGCCTTGTTCTCGTGATGCGGATCCGACCTCTCGTCGAAACCTTTCATATAAATCTCTGGTGAGATATATTACTCGAGCATATCATATAAATTCTAAAGGTAAGGAGTTACTATCCTCGGCTATCATGAGGATTTAGTCTCGATCCTTAAAGATCGGCTAGAACATAAGTCTAGGAGCTGTATTTCTAGATAAATCATTCGGTGATTTCTAAGTCATCGTGTAATCTGAGGATAAATATTTTTGGGTAATGTACTAGGGACATTTCTAAATTAATATCTCGATTCATAACTCAGAATATCTATAAGTCTTTCATAGATTAGAATACCTAGCTAATATATACATCTTGGGATGATTCGTAATTAAATCAATTAATAAGATTATATAAATATCCTACTTCTTGGGCTTGGTCTAAATACATAGGAAATTTCCATCTAATAGGATTATTCATAATCCGTCTACATAATTCATTTAATCCATAACATAATTTGGTTTAACTTACTTGATTAATTTAGACCATCATTTATCTAATTAGACTTGGCCCAATTTATCTAATCGTGAAGCCCAGTAACCTTTAAGTTGGCCCATAACTCACTATCTCTGGATCCATACTTAGACAATCCATCCCCTTCTCTCGCTGTCTCTTGACAGCGAGCTGTCTCTTTCCTCTTTCTCGCTGCTCTCTTGTCTCTCCTCTCGCTGTCTCTTGACAGCGAGCTGTCTCTTTTCTCTCGCTGTCCTTCCTCTTATTATTTCTCTTATTGGTTCTCTCGCACAACTAACTGTCTCCCTCTCGCTGTTCTTTCTCTCGCTGCCCTTCTCTTGTTCAGCTAGCTGCTCTCCTTCGCTGTCCCTCCTCTCGCTGTCTCTCGACAGCGGGCTGTCTCTCCTCTCGCTGTCTCTCCTCTCTATTTATTTTCATTGTTTGTTTCATTTTCTATTTTACTTAGTTATAGAATGTTTATGATTCTGAGAACGTCCTTCCTTAAAAAAAAAAAATGAATACCACTTGCTATCGAGCTGCCTCCCACAGATAGTACTCTTTTATCGTCTACTATCTGTTCAACAACAGATGGTAAGATTTTACCAACCACTATCTGCTTAACAGCAGTTAGTCGATCTGCTTATCAGTAATCGATCTGCGATCGATCTGCTTTTCACTATCTGCTTAACAGCAGATAGTCGATCTGTTGATCAGCAATCGATCTGCGATCGATCTGCTTTTCACTATCTGCTTAACAGCAGATAGTCGATCTGCTCCAGCTCCTTGCAGCAGCGGGCTGCCCCCGCTAGAACTCAGCAGCTTGATTGCCCTCCAAGTATGTACCACTATCTGTTTCCACCAACAGATAGTAAACATCACTATCTGTTTCACCAACAGATAGTATGCTTTCTGGTCATCACTATCTGTTCTCATCAACAGATAGTATGCTCACCCATCTTCACTATCTGTTCTCGTCAACAGATAGTATCCTCACTATCTGTTCTCACCAACAGATAGTAAACATCACTATCTGCTTCACCTTCTGTTCTCACGATCTGTTCTCACCAACAGATAGTAAACATCACTATCTGCTTCACCTTCTGTTCTTACGATCTGCTTCTCGCCTTCTGGTTTCACTATCTGCTTCATACCTTCTGTTCTCACGATCTGCTTCTCGCACTTGCCCTTTTATTCTTTTATTGTATCTTAATTCTCTCCTCCTACTTTCGATTAAAGCTTTAGCTAGGAGTCAAGATATTATTTTCTTGTTTTGGGTTGGTGTATTCTGGATTGGTTCGGGGTTGGTTTGAGGTCGTTCGGGAAGCTCACGGCTGTACCACAGCCGTGCACTACCTCTTCCTTAGTCATTAGGTAAGTTTCTCTTAATTATTCTTCTTTTATTATACAGATTATAGATTAGGGTAGGTTGTTCATCCATATTCATCTGATTTCATCCACATTATTTAAGCAATACATAGAAGCATGATTTTCTTTCGTAAGAGCATGTCTCTCTAAGTTCAACTGTAGTTCCTACATTCATGGTCCAAGCTTCTACGTTTGAAATCAGTTCTGAAGTTCAAAGTTCAAGCTAGGTTCATTCTAAAGCTGTCTTGCATGCATAATCCATTCCTAAATCTAGTTTTAAGAAGCATGAACGTAAAAAGCTAGAGCTTCAAACTCTTACCTCAAGATGTCTCTATATTCTCTTTCGTGCACACCACTGCTGTTACTGCACTTCTCCTGGTTTTTCTTCGAGTTCTAAATTCGGCAGCGTTTCGGTGCAAATGATGTTTGGATGTGGTTTGAGTTAAAATTCTTCCCCCTTATATAGAAGACTGAAACCTTCATTCTCGATTAAGCTAATGCGGTTGCTTAATCCTTTGGATTTTGCAGGTATGGTGATTGGGCGAAGCTGGGGCGTCGCTGATGGCTAGGTTTAGTAGGGGTGGCAGGCTATTTATTATGTCCCTTAATACACATAAATGCTGATTATGGGAACTCTAAACAGCTTTGCACGCTTGCTTCCTTTCCTACACTACCGATCCACGCTGGCATCTTGCGTGTATTTATATAGATTATGTATTTATATATATATATATGTGTTCCTCCACCCTGGGTTAGGCGCGGGTTCGAACCCAGCAACCCCATTTTTTTTTTATATAGTACCTTCTTCCTTTATATATATATAACTGTGTATTACCCTAATTATACCTCTCATTTAATAAATAGGTATTGTACTAATTATTGTACAAATAATATGTCTAAATGCTTACTCATGAACGAGTGGTAAATAATTCGTATCATCACATATCTTTGAAGCCCGATGGCTAGTTGGCTAATAATTTGTGATTATTCCCATCGTTGAATTATTATGATAAAATCCTTCCTTAAGTTCTTATTTGGCAACACATAATTTAGCCATCTCAAATTAATCTAAGAGGAGAATAATATTCAAATTTGCTAATCATAAATTACTCAAAATTGGAACCTTAGGAGTTCCCTACGTATTGGACACAAATGGGTCTAACGAAAAGAGCGGGTCTTTACATATAATCATCAAAGGAAACTAAATATCTACTCTGGATCAGTTTAGAAACCGAAATTAAATTCTTTCTAAAACTGGGCACGAGTAACGAGTAAAACATCTCTCAATATTAGAACAGAAGAAGTGATCTTCAACTGCACATCTCCCACTGCAACGACCGCCACTTTCGTAGCGTCGCCCAAAAGGATGAAAATCTCGCCTTCCTTAAGTAGTCTAGTTCGTAGGAAATCATGCGAATTGCAGCAAACATGGTATGTGGCTCTTGTATCTACCACCCAAGACTGGGCATAAACAGCCATCAAACATGTTTCCATTACTAAGGTGTAAAATGTATCTTGACTGTTTCCCCACTTCTCACGAAGTAGACAGTTAGATTTCCATTGTCCTATCTATCTAAACCCTAGACTTTTTTAGTTTGTTGCCTTTTAACAACCAAAGTTTCTCCTTCCCAGATGGTGTTTAGGAAATTTGGAGGACATTCTTGTCAAGAACAAACCTTGTGTCACTTATAGTCAGAACTTTGTCCAAATTATTAAAACAATCAATATATATAGGACCGTTGAGTGTAATCTTTTAAAAAAAAAAAAAAAAACAGGTAAGTGTGTTGAAAGTCATGCTTAAAGAATAGAACCGAGAATAAATCAAATAATCCATCATAAATAACATGCTCAAGTGCAAGTAATTGAAAACCTTAAAAAAAATGATCACGCATTGAACATACTGTTTAAAACCAATCATGCAAGCCACACAATGTGATGGATTACACAATCAATTCTAAAACGATTTTACTAGTCATGTAACTCAACAGTCAGAGGCCTCTTTGTGCTGCTATAACTTCCAAATTACACCTAAACCATTACCATGAGTCTTACACCAAAGAAAATAATCGACTTTAATAAGCCCACAACGAATGGGTCGTATTGCCATCAATTAAATTCTTACAGTCATCTATAGAGAAATATTATCACTTGAACTGGTAAAATGTGATCCCGCATGGAATCAAGACAAGTTACTTCACGAAAAGACTAAGTGATCTCAGCAAAATTAAATTAATAAAATTGCAATCACAATCATCGCTTAGTCATTTTTAACAAAAAAGTTTTTAACATGGATAATCACATATTATGACATGTCCAAAACAGATACATCTCCATAAAATCATGGCATATCAAATTAGACAAGATCTCCATAATAAATAGCAAATAAAAGCCAAATTAAAATAATTAAGAACATAATAAGGTAAATAATTACATCAATTATCCAAAATATGATAAAAATTAACTCATTCCTAAAACTAAGAAATTTAAATTTGAATCCTCTATCATCTTGCTTTGTAGATGCCACTGGATCACGTAAACTAAATCCTAAAATTTAGAAAATCAAATTTCCACCAAATACGGAAATTAATTCCAATTAAAATAGGTAATCAAATCTCCTCCGAATATTGGAAAATGATTTCTAAGAAAATCAAGTCTCCCTCGGATCTCGAGAATTATTTCTTTATCATTGAAGAAATCAAATTTGCATCGAATCTTGAAATTAATTCCTAAAATATAGGAAATCAAATCTCATTCGAATTTGAAATTAATTCTTCAAATTAAAGAAATTCTTGGAAATTTATTCTTTATCTTATGAAAAAAATCAAAGTTCCATTGAATATTGAAATTAATTCCTATGAAGTAGAAAATCAAATCTCATTTGAATTTGAAATTAATTCTTTAAATTAAAGAAATTAAATTTCTTAGACTAAGGAAACTAATTCCTTAAATATGGGATAAATTCCTCAATTTGAGAAAACAAATTCCTCGATTTAAGGAAACAAACTCCTTAAAATCCTCATTCTTCTCCAATTCGAATTTGGAATTTAAACCGTACTAAAAAAAATCCAAAAATTTAAAAAATGAACCCGGATGAAGTACGAACCTACCTTGGGCCCGCCCTTCCTGCAGCCGAGGGTTGCCGATGGGTAAGCGCCCGCTAGCCCGCACGAGTGTGGCTCGTGTCTGTGTCGGACGTTGTGCCGCATGCCCCACGCCAGTGTGCCGCACGCCTGTGCCAGGTGTTGTGCCGCCTCGCCAGTCCCAGTACCGCGCGCGCCAGCGCCTACGCCGGGGTGCCGCATGGCTCGCACCATGGTCCGATTTCGGTCTTCGTTTCACCGCCTCGTTTTTCGTGCAAATTTATCTTCCACTCAAATTACATAGTAAATATGAAATTTATAGGGAAATATTTTAATCTAGCTAATCTAACACGGTCAACCCCCGTGTGATTACATTAAAGTCTCAAACCGGGCACTGAAAAATGAACAAACAAATAAAAGCGGAATAAATCATATAAGCCACATGATATCAGAAATATAATGATAAAATTAAATATATGTCACGACCCACCTTCACTAATTGTAGTAACGATGGGTATAACCGTGACTCAGGAATAAAATAATAGAAATGGATAAGGAAATGGGTATTAACTCGAAGGTGAAAATATGATAAGTGTTTCGATAATAATTGGTTCATACACGAAAGTCGGTACTATGTAACCGATACCAAAATACATAAGTTTGTTGATCATAACATCTAGAAATACTAAATACTGAAAAGAGTGTTTGCAGCGGAAATTGGATCAATTTCTAAGTTTACATGTATGAAGACATGTAAACTCCCAAGAGTTAACGCTAATTGAGTTCGACAAAACCATCGCTGAGCACTCCTCCTTGACATCACAGCTCAACCTGCACATTTATAAAAACATGCAGGGCTGAGTACAAAAGTACTCAGTAGACACATGCCGAAATCGCATTCGTACTAATATAATTGTCATGCCAATGAAAGTAAAACATAGGGATTTTGTCTCTAAAGAACCTATGTTCACTAAATTCTTTTGTGATTCTTAAAATTCGACTGCGCAGTCTAAGTTCTGGAGTAATCAATCATATCTATATTTCTGTGTGTCGGGAAGGTGGCCACCTTCCACGGACACCTGACCGGCCAACCCGCTTAGATGACTCACGGTAGTTGTGTACACTAGTCCGAGGAAAATAACAATCCTCAAAGACCCGAATTCGATTATAATAGTTCAAGCATATATGAATCATACAAAAATATAAATATTTTTGGCAAGACAATACTTCACATAATTTCAGTTCAAAATCTTTTTGAAACGAAATAATAACTGATACAACACACATAATTTTAGTTGTATAAGAAAGCCTACCTGAATTGCTTCCTTCGATAGGATTTGAATTCCTTCTCGTTTAGTATTTCCTTCTTCCGTAACCTTAATCTTAATTAAGAGGAAGATACTCATTGTGAGTATATAATTTATTTCATCGAATTAAAATGAAATAATATTCTATTATTTCATTAAGTATTCTAATCTTTTACTCGACTAATATTCGAGTACTAACAAAATTCTATAACTATTTTCGTAGGTTTTTAAATCATTCTTTGATTCATTAATTCTCTTATATTATTCGTTTTACCCAATTAATTTAATTATGGGTATTATAATCATTCAAGAAAATTTTACTTGAAATAATTTAATTATAAACTAGAATGCTAAATAAGTCTCTATTGGATAGTATTAATTTAATTAATACTATTTAAGAATTTAATATCCATTGAAATATCACTACAAATTTTATAACTTAATTGATTTAATTATTGGACTTAATCTAACTATTTATATCCAATCCATTTAATTACTAACTTTTCCAAAGATTAAATTTTAATTCATTCTTAAGAGATAATTTAATCCATTCTAAAGACTTAATTTGGGCTCATTCTAACATAATTAATTAGGTCTATTCTGAATAATCACTTAGGCCCGTTGGATTTATTTAAGTTCGGCCCATATTGAATTAATCCAGCCCGTTAAAATTTTCTGACCCGACCCATTTAATTTATCCTAATTTCTCGGCCCATACTGAATTAATTGCTACACTTTAGTGAAATAATTTTGGGTTTATTCTACTGGGCTCAGCCCACTCGACTACAATCCGGCCCACTCGGTTTAACCATGACCCAACCCATTTGGCAATTTTAACTTAAACTATCTAACCCTAGCTACAACACTTCAACCCTCTTTTCTCTTTGTTCTCTCGTCCTCTCTCTTTTCTCTCCCAGACACTCAGCTTTCTTTCTTTCTTTTTTTTTTATCTCTCTCGCCTCTCTGCTCTCGCTGCCTCTTCTCTCGATTTCTCCCTTAGCGAGGAGCTCGCCAGCGTTCCCGGTAGAAGCAGCAGTGGCGTCGCTCCTCTCTCGTCTGGCCCTCTTCCAGGTAACTCCCATCCCTTTCTAATTTCCTTTATCTCATTTCTGTTTCTGCATGTTCTTATTTCGGATTTTAAGTCTGCATGTTTAGATTCTAATTGTTTTCCTAAAATTTTACATTCCTCCTAAATCTCTCTGCTCTTAGATTCTCAGCAGGGTGATAAATCGGTGAGGGGCTCGTCGGAGCTCTCTAGACTGCAGTCATCGGCTTCTCACATGTAATTTCCTACCTCTTTCTAATTTCTTCTAATTTGTTTCAGATTTTAATCGATTTCAATATTTTCTTACTGCATGTTTTATTCTCCTTCTAAATGTTGGTTCTAGAAAACTTACAAGGTTCTATTTCGAATTTGGGGTTCAAAATCTGGAATCTCTGTATTTTATGTATCAATTCCTCGTTTTCTGCATGTTCAAATTCTCTTTTTAAATTTTGTGTTAACATTTGGCCAAACCATAGTTCTTTTCTGAATCTGAACCTTACTTCCCCTTCTAAAATTCGAGTTGTGAGAATGGCATAAACTTTAGTTCAGTTAAGTGTTTAAATTCTGATTTGTTCTAAGTCTTATTTTTTGTTTTTGGCCGAGGACTATGAGGATTAGGTGGAGAAGGATTTAGCCAGGGTTCTGTAATATCCCGCTATTCTACTAGCAGTTATCATATACTGAAAATCGGGATAAGAAAATTTCGATATAAAAGTTTAAAATATCGATCAGCTAATCGATATTAGTAACTATTATTCGTGCATGCTATATTTATTATCGTAATGTTAGAAATCATGCGAGCTCGTTTGGATAATGAAGTCATTCGAAAGACGATACAAACTAAATATTCTTACGTTGCATAATTGGTTTTTAGTTCGTTATAGTAATTAAAAGCTATTACAATTCAAGACTAAAGCTTTAAAGATATTGATATCTTAATGAGATATGATAATTATATACTTAGGTTGTGTATAATTAGGAAATAGCATGCTAACTATCAATACTATGTAAAATGATACATTAGTTACATTAATGAAATAAGATGTATAGTAATATAATATTTAGCTCTCTAGATAATTAAAGGAACAATGGATAAATGTTAATGTTCAAGAAAATGATTATACAATTATATATATATATATATATCCTACGGAAGTTGGATATAATTATCCTATAACATCAATACAAATTATAATTTACCCATAGTATTTGTTATTTAGACAAAGCAGTATATGTATGGGTGTAATACAGCCCTATATATATATATATATATATATATATGTATACGCATACAGGAATGGCAGGTAGAATAAAAATAAAACAACCTGCCTAATAAGGAGTGGGTTCACACTCTGAATAAAATTGGGGAAAAGCAACTATGAACATATACAGAGATGTCTATAAAAAGAAAACTGCAGTCTACACTTTCCTACCCCCATCCATCCACCCCTGCACCTGCAAGAACAAAGAAAAAGGAGGGATACTGTCTTGGTTAACAGGTATAGGCAGGAGACTTTAAGGTTTAACACTCAAGTGCCCTACATACACAAAACGTTTCCAATACCTTAACTATTCTATATAACACACAGAAGCTCATAGAGAAACACTTCCTAATCTTAGAAATCAGTTTCATTTTACACTAAGCACATTTACGGAGAGGCCTCTCTCCACCCAAGGAGTCACACCAAGTCATCCAAATTCAGAATACTTAGGAGTACTGAGGTAAACAAAAGTCTAAAGCATTCAGTTTTGCATTCTTTATAGTATTAAGTAAAGAACTTAGAAATTGAGTTCAGAATATGCAGAATGTAAAAACTTCAAAGTACATTTCAGAATTTAGAACTTATGCATATTCTGGTTGCAGAACATAGAGGTATATGTACATTTGTGTGTATGTACACATTTCATGCTTTAGTTTTATTCCTAGCATTTGGTTCAAAGACTTCTTTCATTTTAAAATTTTTATTTCAGAAAACTCTAAAAGAAAACCGAAACTGGAAACTATAGACTTAGAACTTCACAACAAGCATATTAGATCCTGTTTTTTTTTTTTTACAGTTTTAAAAGCTTCTAAAGAGTTAAATTCAGATTTAGCAGGCCTAGAACTTAGAAGACTGAGAAACTTATTTAGATTCTAAATAGTTAGAAAACAGGTCACAGATTTCAGAACTTAGACATGTGTGTCCAGATTTCACAACATAGGTGTAAACATATAGAGATACTCTCATAGTTCAAAACATAAACCTCTATTACCTTTCAGATTTCAGAACACACATATATATATAATTGATTCAGATTTAGAGCATAAAACATACATACATGTGTATAAGTGAGTTTCAGTTGAAGAAAACAACTCACAAGTTACTGATTTCAATAATAAATCATGCCTGGCAAAGCAATTACATATTCTTATGTTTTCAGAATATCAGAACATAGATCCAGAACAATTTCTTATATTTTTACATAGATTTAGAATGGAGATATATATATTATCAATCCAGAACAATTCCTACCCCATTTACAGACTTTAGAACATAGAGATATAATTAAATATCCAGATTCAGAACATAGAACCTACACCTATACATTTAGATTCAGAATATATAAAAAAGTGAATATATATATTCACTCCAGAACATAAACGTAACTTGGAAAGACAAGTTCAGATTCCAGAATACCAGACCTATACATTTGTTTTCAGAAATTCATAATGTAGATATATATATTCAGACTTTAGAATACAAGACACATAAGTAAGTTTCAAATTAAGGAACCAACTCTCGAGTTAAAAATTTTCAGAAATTAAAGTATCGAGCCCACCTCAAGTCACAACTAATTTTAGAACCAATCCTATCAGAGTAAAACCAATGCTAAAATCCACGGAACTCTCGTCCAAAACAAGAAGAGAAGGAATCAATAGCCTAAAATTTAACAAATCAGATTCAAAGATAGATAAAAATAAGGTTGCCCAGAAAATCACTCTAAACAAAATCCCAACTCTACTTCCAATATGAAAAAACACACTTTTATAAAGAAACTGGAACATGCAGTAGAGTTCCAACTTCAAAATGATAAAATGAAAGTAAAAGGAGATTAAGGACAACCTGTCGGCGACTGCACCACTCCGATGAGAGACTGCCGTTGTTGCACTCCCCCGGGAAAACAACCGAGAGTGACGACGAAGTCGGGGATGGAGCTCCAGCAAGTCAGCCGTCCAATAGAGAGAACAGAGAGTAAGAATTTTAAAGAAAAATGTAAGATAATTTCAAAGGATGATTAAATCGAAACATGCATAACCAAATCTTGAAACCTTAATTTGCAGAAATAGAGGAGGAATAGAGATAAATGAAATTAGGGTTTACAAAACTAAAATCAGGATTTATAAACTATAAATTTGGAAATAGAGAGAAGATAGAGAGTTTACCTTATGGTGTCGACGGCGACTGGGACTCAAATGCGTCGTTCTGCTGTTCGTTAGAAGAGGGAGCCGAGGGCAGAGAACAGAGGGACGGCGAGTAGGATAGAGCAGCGACTGAGGGGGATAGAGTAGAGAGAACAGAGAGACAGCAGCGGCAGCGCGACGGTCAAGTGGAGAAGGAAAACGTCGGAAGAGGCAGAGAGAGAACAGAGGCAGAGAGAGGCGAGAGGGGTGAGGGAGAGGAAGTGTTGTGTCTACAGCTAGGGTTGGATAGTTTTTAGGATAAAGTTGGGCCGGGTCTGGGTTAAATCGAACGGGCCAGGTCGAAGTCATCTAATGGGCTGGGAATAAACTAATCAGTTGGGCCGGTTGAAATAATGAAATGGGCCAAATGAATTTTAATTGTGGGCCAAACTATAGAAATCAAACTGTGCTAGTTTATTGGGCCGTAGAGAAGAATTAAACGGGCCAAATTAATTATACAGAACGGGCCTATTTAATTATATGGAATGGGCCTAGATTAAGTATTTAGAAAGGACTTAAATTAATCTCTTAAGAATGGATTAATAAACTAAATCCTTGAATAAAGTTAGAAATTAAATGAGTTGAATTTAATAGTTATATTAAGCCCAATAATTAGATCAATTAATTTATGAAATTAGTAGTAATATTTCTATGAATATTAAATTCTTAAATAGTATTGATTAAATTAATACTAGTTAATAGGGACTTAATTAACATTCTAGTTCAGAATTTAATTATTTCAAGTAAATTGTCTTGGATAATTATAGTATCCATTATTAAAATAATTGAGTAAAGAAAATGAAGTATTAAGGATTTAATAAATCAAAGATTGATTTAAAATCCTACGAAAATAATTATAGAAATCTTTAAGTACTCGAATATTAGTCGAGTAAAAAGGTTAGAATAATAGATGAAATAATAGAATATTATTTCATTTTAATTAGATGAAATAAATCATATACTCACGATGAGTATCTTCATCTTAATTGTGATTAAGGTTACGGAAGAAGGAAATACTAAACGAGAAAGAATTCAGATCCTATCGAAAGAAGCGAATCAGGTAGGCTTTCTTATACAACTAAAATTATGTGTGTTGTATCAGTTTATGTTTCTTTTCAAACAACTTTTGAATTGAAAATATGTTTCAAGTATTGTCTTGCCATAAAATGTTTTATGTTTTGTATGATACATATCTGCTATGATTATGAAATCAAATTCGGGTTCCAGTGGGTTAGCATCTCCACTCGAACTAGTGTACACTATGGACTGTGAGTCAGCGAAAGGTTGACCGGTCAAGTGTCTGTGGAAGGTGGCCACCTTCCCGGCACACAGAAATTACAGATATGCTTGATTACTAAAGAACTTAGACTGCGCAGTCGAATTTTAAGAATCACAAAAGAATTTAGTGAACATAGGTTCTTTAAAGACAAAATTCCTATGTCTCACTTTGAGATGGAAATGACAATTATATATGTAGGAATGCGATTTTGGCATGTGTCTACTGAGTACTTTTGTACTCAGCCCTGCATGTATTTATAAATGTGCAGGGAGAGCTGTGATGTCAAGGAGGAGTGCTCAACGATGTTTTGTCGAACTCATAGCAGAAACTCTTGGGGGTTTACATGTCTTCATACATGTAGACTTAGAAAATGATCCAACTTCCGCTGTGAACACTCTTTTCAGTACTTAGTAATTCTAGACGTTTTGTTTCGTGCACGAAACCTTATTTATTGAAGTACTTATCATGTATTCACCTTCGAACTTGTCACAACTCAATTTCTTAACCCTTTCTTAGTTAAGTAATTAGGCCATGACTCGGTTAACTTAGGAAACTCTTGGAAATGAAGTTTAATCTCAAGGATAAATTGAATCAAAGTTTTCGCAGGAATTCAGGGCAGGTTTGACACCTTAACTTCAAAGGCTCATAACTTACTCATCCGGACTCCAAATTGAGATCCGAATGAACCGTTAGAAAGGTATTGAAAATATCTTTAAAATGGTACCAATCTCACACGAATTTGGATAGACGAAACACACAGAAAAGGGGTTTCAACCTGCTGCCCTGTTTCTAATGAAAACAAAACTCAACAATTTATGATCTCAAGTTTCAATTTACCAAAGGCAAAGCTCAAGCAATTAGGAAGAAGGGTTAAACATGATGATTCACCAAGGAAATTACCAACATGGATTTCATAAGCTGAGCAAGCATAAAGGCACCAAATATTCAGATTAACAACAAGAAGGAAACTGAGTTTCACAACGGAAAGAGTGGTTGAGTTATATGTATGACGACATATAACTCAGGGCTTACAAGTATGTTTCAACAAAATAACCATAACCCACTCAATAGTTTACATGTCATAATAATCTACAGTGTTCAGTTCCAATCGCCATCTCCCAGCTCAACCTGCATGTTTAAAAACACATGCAGGGCGTGAGTACATAAAGCACTCAGTGGACACATGCCAAAAACATTGAAAACTTGCTCTTAGAGCTATATAATTGACTTGCCAACTTTAGCATATACAGGGTTTTTAAGAAATAAACTGCATATGCTTCTTAAAACATATCTCTTTTCTTTCTGAGAACAATAAAAACTGAAACTCCATTCTCTGTAACCTTGGATGGAGAATTCTTCGCATGCCCTGATGACAGATGACTCCATAGCAGATAGTATGCACGTGAATGAAAAGGTTTTCCTAGATCTATTCAAGTTGACCACGCAGGTTTTATCCCTGTGAAACAAAACAATGGTCGTTTGAACCACTGCTCTGATACCACTTGTTGGTCCCGAAAGAGCAAGGTTTGGTGTATGGGGGGGGGGGGAATACACCAAATACAAACTTTTCAGTTTACTTGGCTAATTAATGAGAGAGGTTTAAGCCTTCTGTATTTCAGAATGCTCAAGGTGTCAGACCAGATCGATTTTCTAATCAATCTAATTCTGACTAAGCAGAGTCTCTCTAGTGAGTAGTACAAAGCGGAAAGTAAGAGTAATTTTATTTTCAAACAATGTATTGTGTGCGGAATAATGGTGGATTTAGTCGGTGCTCTTTGTTTAGAAAACTTTTTAAAGTTTAATCGAGTATTTAGAGAATTGATTAAGAATGCAGTTTGTATGAGAATTGATTAAGAATGCAGTTTGTATGAGAGAGTGACAGGAGTGAATAAAACAACTGGAATAAAAGTGCAGAAAGTAAATAATGCAGTTATTTTACGTGGTTCGGGAAAACCCCTACGTCCACGGTCTAATCCAAACTGGATTAGATATCCACTACTAGGATACTCTCTTATTTATACTCGCTGAGAACGAGCCACAAGTTCCAAGCACAACTAGATTGAAACTTATGCACGAATAAGGGTCGTGTCCCTTTACAACTTACAGAAAACTACTGTAAACATGATATCTTCACGTTAATCCACTAGAAAGCTACTAGCTAGCAAAGATCTCCTTCTTCTCTCGATAAGACAGACTTGAATCGAGGTTGGGTTGATGTGATTGCGATCACGAACGGTTTGGAGCTTTTGTCTGACGTGAGATAGGATTGCTTGAGGATGTTTTTGCCAATGTAGCACATGTATATCAGACTTTGAAACTCCAAACATATATATAGGCTTTGAATTTGAAATTCTAGCCGTTTGTTGATTGGCGTGATTTGATTGTGGATTGCCAATTTAAAGTTTTTCATCATATCTCTTCTTTCCTTGTAGAGTCGTTGACTGAATCTTCTATGTGTGGAAAGCAGATCAAATGTGATTACTTTCCTTCTTCATGTCAATCAGGGATTCTCCTTCCAATTCTCAAATGGATAGGCTTTGATACTAACATGGTAAGTGGATATGATGAGAGAGCTATGACATCTTGGTGGTTTTTATAGCTCTATCGATCTGTTGCTACTTCTGTCTGGTTGGTTCAACTCTTTCTGTCCGGTTGGAACTTTCTGGTTAAGCTCTTTCTGGTTTTAATGCCTTTCTGGTTGAACACTGTTTAAACACTTTCTGTTTGAACACTGTTTAAATACTTTCTGGTTGAACAACTTTCTGTTTAAGTTGATTTGCTCCAACTTTCCGTCTGAGACTTGCTTCAACTTTCTGTCTGAGACTCGCTGGTTCAACTTTCTGTCTGAGACTTGCTGATTCAACTTTCTGTTAAAGTTGATTTGCTCCAACTTTCTGTCTGAGGCTTGCTGGATCAACTTTCTGTTAAAGTTGATTTGCTCCAACTTTCTGTCTGAGACTTGCTGGTTCAACTTTCTGTTAAATAGAGACAGATAGAAATAATATATAGAGAACATGAGAAAAGCCTAAGTATGTTTTCGAGGGAACATCATCAAAACTCAATTTAATTGTGGGGTTCCCAAAAATTTCCCCCTTTTTGATGATGTCGAAACCATACTTAATCAGATTAACCAAGGTAGCATGTATCATGTTCTGGTGAGGTTAGTCGATTGTTATTTAAGTTGTATAACAATCAAAAAGAATGTTTCTGGACAATAAGACTTTGTCTTTAGAAAACTCCACATTAATAGATATATGGATAGGTAAGTACAAGTGGACAGCAGAAATAACAGAGAGAGCAAACAGAAGATGAGAAATAAGATCTATCTAAGAAAACCATCTGGTTGCTCCGCCTTTCTTCATCTTTTCTCTTTGTGCATCAGAAACTAACTGAATGCTCTCGTAAATTCCATCTCTCACCCTGACGTAATTTGGATCGTGATTGTTGATCTTGTATCCCTTGATCTTAGCCAGTTGATTGATGTAATTTAAAATGTAGGTCTTGTCTGGAATATTACTACCTGGAATGGTTGGACACACCATGTATTCCTTCTCCGGAGCTTTGATCTGTATCTTGGCATCAAATGCTGCTTTTCTGATCCTCTGTATAAGACCCTGGTCAATGAAGTTATCAAGATATCGAATGAAATCCTCATCTGGAGTTGATTATGAGTATGTAGGCTCCTTCAAAAAATATCTGTTCAAAATAAACCCTTGCTTGACCTTCTCCCAGTCATTTTGATCACCTTCTGGAACCCATGCATCATTGGCTGTCTGTTTCTTCAAGGATAGATTCCAAGAGAAGGGTTTCTTCTTTTTCTTCTTTGATTGAGTAGTTGACTGAGATGACTGTTGTTGTGAGCGATCTGCAGATGAAGGCGAGGAGAAAGGTGTTTGAGAGGATTTCTCCTTGGCTTCTTGTGCAGCTATCTTTCTCTCTCTTTCAGCCTGATCTTTGTAAAACTGAGCTCTGAACACAGGATCACAGGCTTGTTCCATATTCACTCCAAATAATAGCAATTCAGCTATTTGGTCACCCTCATCTATCGGCTTTTTGCCTTTGTCTTTTGGAGTCTGTTGCACACCAGAGGCTTGAGGTTGTTCTGTTCCAAGCAGGGTGGGATCTGGTCGTGGTGGTGTGGTTGGTCTCTCTCTTGCTGGTTTCATTTCAGCCATAGGAGTTTCTGAATCTCCTCCTATTGTTTCTGTTTTTCTTGTTGCTGTGTCCTTGCTGCCCTTGCTGCTTTTGCCTTTTCCACCCGAGATTTCCCCCTTTTCGACATCATCAAAGAGGGTAGTGATGAGTGTGCGAAGTGAGGCAATCTCTTCAGTCATTTTCTCCATCTTTTCCTCAGCATTTGCTTTGAACCCAAGCAGTAAGTTAACTGTCTGGTCGGAGGCATCCAGTTTCTGTTCTAATCTGCTGTTCATCGTGGACAGAGTCTTGTCATAGGTGTCTTGTAGTTCTTCAACTGTAGTAAGACGAGTGCTCTGTTGCTCGAACTCTTCTGGATTAGGATACAGAAGGTCATTCAGGATATTCATCTGATGTTTCTTCATTAAGTCCACAAATTTCTCGTTCTCAAATTGTGCGAGGTGAGAATGGATGGATAAGTCAGCATCTTCCTTTAACTGAGCAGCAAGTTGAGTTCCTTTCTTTTCTACGGCAGCATCAATTGTTTCTTGTTGTTTGGCCAAAAGGTCTGTCACAAGAGCAGTTGTCTTCTAAGTTGTCTCTTCCATGTTTTTTATACGAAGAGTGATCTTGGCCTGCTCTGCTTCATTCTGCAGGCGATCATCGTCTATCTTTTTATAAAGCTCCTTCTGGACTGTTCTGAGCTTTCTTCGTATATCATGATCCATGTCGTTGACGTAGTCTTTCTGATGCTGGTTAAAATCAGAAAGTATCTGGGTGGCTTTATCTTGAAGTGAGTTGCATATATCAGTCATCTGATCTTCAACTCGAAGAGTGATCAGATTGTCAAGTTGATAGTTGTTGAATGTTTTGGGTTCTCTTTCCAAAAGTTCTTCCATAGTGTAGAAGTTGACATGTTTCTGCAGCTTCTGTGCAGCTCCATGTGTGTATATTTCATTGCTTGGCTCGCCACCAATGTTCTGTCCTACAGGTTCATCATCTGCCGGGTCAAGGTTGATGATTGGTATTTTCTTGGCAGATTTCTTGGGCTTTTCTGTACTCTATTCTGGTTGAGGTGGTTGTTGTTATGGTAGTGCAGGTTCTTTCATCGAAGCATCTTTGTTTGTTGTCCCCTCGATCTTCAAAATTTCTGCCTCATGTTTCATGAGCCCAGAAATGAGTTGCTGGTATTCTGCTCTAACTTCTTGAACAGTGGTGACTTGAAGTAGACTCAGTAATGTTGCTTCTTCCTTCTTTAACTCATCAATTGATTTAATCTGGAGCAATGCATCAAAGATATAATACTCGTTGTCCTTGACCAGCAAGTAGAATTTGACGCGTCTTGCTACTCCCAAACTCTCTGGAAGCAGGTGAATGTCAGGAAACTCTTGAAGTACAGAATGTTCTGCCTCATTCTCCAGCAGATTAATAACACTCTCTGCCTGACGTTTCCTCTCTTCCTCCTCATCGACAGACTCTGCTTCCTCTTCATCCTCACTTATTCTTTCCATTTTGTCATTCAGTCATTCTGTAAAACATTCTGTTGTTAATCATTCTGGTGACCTTCTGTTGTTAACATTCTGGTGACCATTTGTTGTTGTCTTTCTGTTGGGAACCCCACAATATATTCTAAGTTTTGATGATGTTCACTCATACACACACTTGGCTTTCTTCATGTTCTGTATCATTTCTGTTGATTGTTATTGACCAGATAGTCGAAACCAGTTCAACCAGAAAGATGGAATATGTCTCAGACAGAAAGCTGAAGCAAGACAGTCTTTAAAAGAAAGCTGAACCAGCAAGTCTTTAACAGAAAGCTGAACCAGCAAGTCTTTAACAGAAAGCTGAACCAGCAAGTCTTTAACAGATAGCTGAACCAGCAAGTCTTTAACAGAAAGCTTAACCAGCAAGTCTTAGACAACTATGCTAAACTAGAAAGACTCAAAACCAGCAAGTCTCAAGACAGAATGCTAAACCAGAGAGTCTCAAACAGAAAATGAAGCTAGTCAACTATAACAGAAAGTTGAACCAGAGAAGCTTTAGCCAGAAAGATGGAAGATGCCTAGAACAGAAAGCGGTTAACGAATGCTCTACCAGAAAGTACCTCAACCAGAAAGTGTCTAAATCAATATTCAACCAGAAAGACACTAGACCAGAAAGGACACAACCAGAAGGTTAGAAGCAAACCAGAAAGAGCAGAACCAAACCTGTCGATGAAGCATTAAAGACTTTTTATTTGAGATTTGGAAATTAAATCACTGATTGACATGGAGAAGGAAAGCAATCACAGATGATCTGCTTACCAATCATAGAAGATTCAATCAACAACTCTACAAGGAAAGAAGAGATATAATTGATTGACAATCCACAAATCAAATCACGTCAATCAACAAACGGCTAGAATTTCAAATTCAGAGCCTATATATGTTTGAAGGTTCAAAGTCTGAAGATGTACGCAAGCGATATACTGCAGAAACATTCTCAAGCATTCTATCTCCAAATCAGACAAAAGCTTCAAACCGTTCGTGATCGCAATCACACCTCGATTCAAGTCTGTCTTATCGAGAGAAGAAGGAGATCTTTACTAGCTAGTGGTTTTCTAGTGGATTAACGTGAAGATAACCTGTTTACAGTAGTTTTCTGTAAGTTGTAAAGGGACACAACCCTTATTCGTGCATAAGTTTCAATAAGGTTTGTAATTGAAACTTGTGGCTCGTTCTCAGCGAGGTTAAATAAGAAGAGTATCCTAGTAGTGGATATCTAATCCAGTTTGGATTAGACCGTGGACGTAGGGGGTTTCCCGAACCACGTAAAAATAACTGTGTTATTTAATCTCTGCATTTATATTCAGTTGTTTTTATTCTGCATCTATCATACTCATTCAAATCTGCATTCTTAATCTATTTTCTAAATACTCGATTATGTTTTCAAAAGATTTTCTTAACAAGAGCACCGACTAAGTCCACCATTATTCCGCACACAATACATTGCTGGAATTTGAGTTCAAGCTTACTTTCTGCTTTGTATTTCTCACTTGAGAGAATTTATCTGGATAGAATCTAATCGATTAGAAAATTAATTTATTCTATCACCTTGAGCAATCTGTAATACAGAAAGCTTACTTCTCTCTGATTGAAATAGTCAAGTAAACTGAAAAGTTTGCATTTGGTGTATTCCCCCCCATACACCAAACCTTGCTCTTTCGGGACCAACAAGTGGTATCAGAGCAGTGGTTCAAACTGACCATTGTTTTGTTTCACAAGGTTAATACCTGCGTGGTCTTCTTGAATAGATCTAGAAAATCTTTTTCATCATCTGCATCCTATCTGTCATTATGGAATCATCTGTTATCAGGGCATGTGAAGAATTCTCCATCCAAGGTTACAGAGAGTGGAGTTTCAGAATCAAGATGTGTCTCAAAGCTCATCACTGCTTGATGTGGAAGGTAATTGAGGAAGGACCTCTAGCCATTACTGAAGAAACTACTCGCATTACTGAGACAGGAGCAGTTAAAGAAACTGTACTAAAAGATCCCAGAAAGTACACCTCAGAAGAAAGAAGAGAAGCAAATCTAGATGATTTTGCTAAAGGAGTTATTTCCAGTACTGTAAAAGGAGTCCACCTGGCTAAGATCCAAGATCTTGATACAGCCAAAGAAATGTGGGAAGCCTTGAGAGATCTCAGTCTAGGATCCGAAGCAATGATCGAGAATAAACTATCTCTAGCATGTAATAAGTTCGATGAATTCAAGATGAAATCTGGAGAAACCATTGAACAAATGAAGAATAGGTTCACTGAAGTATTACTGGAAGTATCTGCCTTCAAGAAGGATAAGTACACACAGAGAGAGAAGAATCTCAAGATTCTTAGAGCCTTACCACCAAGCTGGGAAATCTATTCAGCTATGCAACCTCTACGTGCTGATTTCAATGATCTGTCTGTAGAAGCACTCTTTGATCATCTGGTTGTCCATGAATGTGATATCAGAAGGATACATGGACCAGATCACTCCTCCAGCAAGAAGAGTGAAACTAGCACTAAGAAGGAGAAAGAGACTGCCTTCAAAGCGAAGTGCAAAACAGATGAATCAACATCATCTGCTACATCAGAAGAAGGAGGATATGATAAATTACTAAAAGAATTCTCACTGATTGCTAAGAGAATGGACAAGATGGAAGTCAGATCAAGAAAGTATCGAAGGTTCTACAAAGACAACAAAAGTAGATACCAGAAGAGCAAAGAAGCAGAACGATCTGATAACAATACAGAAAGTAGAGGTAATGGTAAAATCACTAATCCTACTGACTATACCTGCTATGGTTGTGGAAGAACAGGTCACTTCAAAACAGACTGTCCTGACCTATCCAAAAGCCAGAGAGAAGAACTACGAGCTAAGAGGGACAGAAAGCTAAAAGCTCAACGTAAAGCCATGATAGCAGAAGAAGAAGAAGAAGATTCCAGCTTAAGCCATCTATCTGATAGTTCAACAGAAGATGATGAAGCATTCTTTGCTAAAGAAGAAGAAGACTGGGATGAATGCTATGCAGGACTAGACAATGGTCTAGATGATGTAGAGGTACAATCCTGCAACTCTAACTCTTCAAATAATAATATTCTGGAACAGGAAATAGTAGATCAAGATGAATACTCTTGGGATGAAGTCAATGACATGTTCAAAAGCTACTCGAGCATCAAGAGATTATTCAAAGAAGTAGTTGAAGAGAATGAAAGGATGAAGAAAACAGAACAGATACTAAGTACTGCCAACACACAGTTCGTTGTTAAAATTGCTGATCTGGAAGAACAGATTAAAGGAAAAGACAATGAAATTCATTCGTTGAGTTCTAAGGTCAAAGATCTCATTACAAGAAACAACGTTGCTGAAGAGAAGATCAAGAAAGGAAAAGAAATGATCTACAAGAGTGATGAACGAGCTAAACTGCTAATTAACATGCAGCAAAAGGGTACATCTGGAATAGGATATCCAGGCCATTCAGATAAATCCTCGAGTACCATAAAATTCGTACCAGAAAGGAAACAGATACCAGATCAAGTGATAAATCTTAAAAATAAGAAAGAACAACCACAGAAGATGATGGTGAAACAGACTGGAAACAGACAGTACCATCATACAAGGGAACGACCAGCAGATTATACAGAAACAGAAAGGGTTCACAAGAAGAATGTCAACAGGACAGCACCTACTAACAAAGGATTAAAGAAGGATGGAATAAAAAGATATCATCCATCTATATATCACTCTGTGTCAAAAGTAGATAATAATGGAAATATTATTACTTGTTATATTGCTGTCCCCAACCCAAAAATGTTCTGGATTCGAAAGGGAACATTTGCTAATAACCAAGCACCCAGATATTGAAGGGTAGCTAAGTGTACTTAATTGCAGGATCAGAAGACTGCAAGAAGGTACAAGGTAGCAAAAGGAGCAATCTGGATAATAGATAGTGGCTGCTCAAAACACATGACGTGTGACAAGAACCTACTATCAGACTACATAGAGAAACCAGGACCTCATGTCACTTTTGGATGTAATTCAAAAGGATATACTAGAGGATATGGAAACATAAAAGTTGGCAAGACCACCATCACTAACGTATCATACGTTGAAGGACTTAGCCACAATCTATTCTCTGTAAGTCAGTTCTGTACCAATGGTAATCAGATTGTCTTTAATGCTAACAATTGCTTGGTGAAGAACAAGGAAGGAGATGAGATACTCCTTACCGGGATATTGCAGGATAGACTATATATTGTGCAATGGAACAACCAGATAGAGACATGTCTGGTCACTAAGACAGTGTCAGAAACTAGCTGGCTATGGCATAAAAGATTAAGCCATCTCAACTTCAAATCAATCAATAAGATTGCACGAGAGAAACTAGTTGAAGGATTGTCAGAACAAGTCTATGACAAAAGCCACGTTTGTGAAGCGTGTCAAGCTGGAAAGCAGACCAGATCATCTTTTTCAAGCAAATCTGCCCAGAGCTCAACCAGAATACTAGAATTACTACATTTAGACTTATTTGGTCCAGTTAAACCATTAAGCATAAATGGTAGGAAATATACTCTAGTCATCATTGATGATTATTCAAGATTTACTTGGGTAATATTTCTGTATAAGAAGAAAGAAACTCTGAAGAAGCTGCCAAACTTTCTTAACAAAATCACCAAGAAAAAGGAAGTTTCTGTTACCACCATCAGAACAGATCGTGGAACAGAATTTCTAAACCAGAAAGTTGAGGAATACTACAACCAGATGGGAATCACTCACCAGACATCTGCTGCTAGAACTCCTCAACAGAATGGAGTAGTTGAGAGAAGAAAGAGATCATTAAAAGAAGCAGCTCGTACTATGCTCAATGCAACCAGACTGCCAAAGAAATTTTGGGCAGAAGCCATCTATACAGCATGCTACACACAGAACAGATCAGTTGTTACAATCAGACATGGGAAGACACCCTACGAGATATTGAACAACAGAAAACCCAGGATTCATTATTTTCGCTCTTTTGGCTGTCAGTGTTACATTCACAATAATGAGAAATCTCAGTTGAAAACTTTTGATAGCAAAACTGATCCAGGAATATTCTTAGGATATTCTGATGTTAGCAAAGCTTACAGGGTTTTTAACCAGAGGACTCACATTGTGGAAGTAACACCTCATATTGTTTTTGATGAATCTGTTATTAGTGACAGAGACCTGGATGCTGATCAAACACCAGAACAAGACCAGAACAAGAACCAGAAAGCAAAAGGGATTCTGTTAGAAGATATTCTAATCTAGAATACATCAGAAGAGAATGATGTTGAAGTTCTAAATAATGCTGAAGCAGTAAGCTCGCAGCAAGGGGGAACAGAACAGACAACCTTAACTACACCAGAAGACAATCAGCCAGAAGGAGGAAACAATACTAATGAGCCAGAACCAGATCAACCCGAAGAATCAAGAGATTCAAATGGTTGGAATAATAATCAAGAGGAACCAGAAACTGAAAATCCTTTTCAAACATCTCATCCAGAATTTGAGGACCCAGCAAATGAACTAGAACCAGAGATATCAGAAGAAGAGATATCTAGCAGAAGGAAATGGATTCAAGAAAACCATCCTTCTGAACAGATTGTTGGGAACCCTACAGATAGAGTGAGAACTAGAAGAATGCATGGAGAAAGTGCACTTCTCAGTTGTTATCTATCACGTGTTGAACCCTCTGACACTTATGAAGCACTTAGAGATGCAGACTGGGTCATAGCAATGCAAGAAGAACTCAATGAGTTTAAAAGAAACCAAGTCTGGTATATGGTAGACAGACCAAAACATCAAGAAGTAATAGGTGTCAAATGGGTATTCAAAAACAAACGAGATGAGAATGGAGAAGTAGTCAGAAACAAGGCTAGACTAGTTGCAAAGGGATACAATCAACAGGAAGGTATCGACTTTGATGAGACCTTTGCACCAGTGGCCAGATTGGAAGCAATTAGGCTATTTTTAGCATATGCTGCATACAAGAGATTCAAAGTATACCAGATGGATGTTAAAAGTGCATTTCTTAATTGCATACTTGAAGAAGAAGTATATGTTGAGCAACCACCTGGCTTTGAAGAAGAAAATCCTGACCAGAGAGTATATAGACTAGCCAAAGCTGTCTATGGTTTGAAACAGGCACCCAGAGCGTGGTATGAAACTTTGTCGACATTCCTACTGGAATCAGGCTTCAGAAGAGGTTCTGTTGACAAGACATTATTTGTCATCAAAGTCAAAGAACACATTCTATTGGTCCAGATATATGTCGATGACATAATCTTTGGATCACAATCTCCCTATCTGTGTGACAAATTTGCAGAACTAATGAAGAACAAATACCAAATGTCCATGATGGGTGAGATGAATTTCTTTTTAGGTCTGCAGGTAAAACAATTACCAGATGGTATCTTTGTTAATCAAGCAAAGTACATCAACGATCTGCTAGTCAAGTTTGGAATGAAAGACAGCAGAACAGTTAAAATTCCAATGCAATCAAATGGAAAGATAGATCCAGACCCAGAAGGAAAACCAGCAAACATCACACAATACAGAGGAATTATCGGCTCTCTGTTATATCTTACTGCGAGTCGTCCAGATATCACCTATGCAGTTGGAGTATGCGCTAGATATCAAGCCAATCCTAAAGAATCACATATGGAAGCTTCCAAGAAGATACTTAGATATCTTAAGGGAACAGCTAACATTGGTCTCTGGTATCCACAAGATGATAACTTTGAGCTTACAGGCTATTCTGATTCAGATTATGCTGGATGCAAACTGGACAGAAAGTCTACCTCTGGGACGTGTCAATTCCTTGGAAACAAGTTGATATCATGGTTTTCAAAGAAACAGACATCTGTTGCTACATCAACCACAGAAGCAGAATATATGGCTGCTGGAAGCTGTTGTGCACAGATTCTATGGTTGAAACAGCAACTAAGAGATTATGAGATTGATGTAAAGGAGATACCTATATTCTGTGACAGCTCAAGTGCTATAGCTATAACACAGAATCCAGTACTCCACACAAGATGCAAACATGTCGATGTGAGACATCATTTTATTAGAGATCATGTAGAGAGAAAGCACATCAAGATCGAGAAGATTCATACAGACATCCAACGTGCTGATATCTTAACTAAAGCACTACCAGAAGAAAGATTTAAGATGCTGTGTGGAAAACTTGGACTACTCAGTCTGGATGAAGAACACCAGAAGGCTACCAGATAGTCACCAGAATGTTAACTACAAGAGTGACCTAAAGCTCAGTTGAAATAAAATACACGTGGCATAATTTTCTCTATAAATTGACGAAAAAGCCATGAGAAAATTATTTCTTAAATGCTAAGTCAAGGGGGAACTTTTAAAGCGTCAAGATAAAAGACGTCACTTTCCTAGGTTACAGGACTGTAAAAGATATTTTTTCCCTAGATTTACTAAATCTTCTATTTTCGTCATGATTAGCACAACTTTGGGAACTGGGATCAAGGAAATCCCTGCAAGAAACAGGAAAAGGAAAGTTGCCAAAAGTAAGAGATACGCACACGCTCGCATATAGACCCTAAGATCTAGAGCGTCCATCTCACGCAAGGAAAGGCGGCAAAACAATCTTAGAAGCGGGAAAATCTAAAAAGGGAGAAAATTTTCCAACTCTTCAAATTACATATCGCTTAATTATCTCTGGTTATATATATGCGATATCTTCTCTAAACTGTTCACCTTCACTTTATCGCACTGAGCACTTCTCAAAAGTTCTAAGCACTTAAGTTTTCTCCCAAACTTCTGCAAATCTCTTCTCTCAACATCTTTGCGTTTGACTATGGCACCTCAAACTTCTCTTTTTCTTCAACACGTTGCTGAGGTTCAGCGATTTCTTTCACCTGAACCATATGCAGTTCTTGACACTCACGGATTTCGAAAACTTGAAGAAATCTTTGCAATGGTCAAACGCTGCAAAGGTTTTAAATTTATTCAGTTTTAACATATCTGCAGTATGCTTGAAATATTACTTGCTTATGAACTGTTCTGAATATTGTTCCACATAACTGTTCATACGACTCTGTTTATGCTAGATGCTCATATTGTTCATTTAAACTGATGTATATACATATGCATTTGTTTTATTCTTGTGAGAATAGGTTTCTGCAATATTGTAACTTCACATCCAAATATGTTCCTGGCAAAGCAAGTGGCTACCTTCTATCTAACATGGCAGAATGACAAGCATGACTTTGAAGCCAATGTACTGATGCCAATTGGTGACAGAACAAGCAAGACACCGTATAATGTGATTGAAATGATCAATCAAACTTACAGGCTGAAAGATGAAGGTCTAGCTTTGGAAGATATCACAATGAAGCAATTACAGGAGGCTGTTGAGATCATGATGGTGATACCCATCTCTTATACTGGACGGATGTTCCAAAGATCCCTACTCCAACCAGGGTTCAAGCTACTCTTAGAAGTGGTTCAGAGGATCTTTCTCAACCACAGTGGCACTTATGATCAAGTCACACCTGAGAAATTCAGAATTCTCACAGCGGTTGTTCTCAACCTTCGAGTAAACTGGAGCAGAATCCTCTTTGAGCTAATGGCTAAAGAAGCAAAGCTGGTGACTTACTCAAAGGATAGCAAGGGCAGAGGAACTTCAGTGGAAGTTCGAAGAAACCTTCGCCATTCCACCAAGATAAGTCTGATGATTGAGCGATTCTTCACTCAGAAGGTCTGGGAAGATGCAGTAGAATTCAACACTGGTCTTTCTATTCCCAAGGACCAACACCAGTTGGAAATGTCTCTGGGACTAGCACCACAATTCTTCAACAAGATACCTGATGAAGTGCACCGTGTTGCTGCACTGGAAATGGGTAGTTCCAACCCTACTTGGATGCCACCTACTAAAGGTGTGGAGAAGAAGAAGGAGAAGGTAGTCAAAGAAAAGGCAGCACGTAAGCGAGGAAGTTCTGTTGAGTCAGAAACTTCTGCTTCCCTGCCAAAACAGAAGAAACGCAGACTCCAGAAAGTTCAAGAATCATCACCACCACCAGAAGCAACAGCAGAACAGTCTGACATGCCAGAACCAGAAGAAGAGGCACCACAGACAGCAGCAGAACAAGCAGAGACTCCAGCTACTGATATGGAACCTGAATCAAGCTCTCATCCTTATCAAGAGAAAGATTTCTCTCCAGCCAGAACACCAACACCCTCTCCTAACAGAATGGAGAGAATCAGCGAGGATGATGAGGAAGGAGAATCCGCAGATGAAGCAGAAGCAAGGAAACAACAAGCTGAAAGTGTTATAAATTTGCTGGAGAATGAGGCCGAACATTCTGTCATGCAAGAGTTTCCTGGAATCAACCTACTCCCAGAGAGTTTAGGAGCAGCAAGACGTGTCAAATTTTACTTGCTGGTCAAGGACAGCGAGTACTATGTATTTGATGCACTGCTCCAACTCAAAACCATTGATGAACTAAAGAAAGAAGAGGCAACACTGCTGAGTCTACTTCAAGTCACCTCCGTCCAAGAAATCAGGGCAGATTATAAGCAACTCATCTCTGGCCTTATGCATCAAGAGGCAGAGAGTCTGAAGATCAATCTGGAGCCACCACACCAGGACCCTGCACCAACAGAACCATCATCATCACAACCAGATCAGGAGGCAGATCAACTCAAGATGCCTACCAAGGACACACCAATTATTGATCTGGACTCTGGTGATGAAGAACCGATTGGTCAGAACGTTGGTGGCGAGACAAGCAACGAAATCTACACACAGGGAGCTGCCCAGAAGCTGAATAAACATGTCAATTTTTACACTATGGAGGA
>JAPKLX010000299.1:206786-293082 GCA_026898415.1 Leonotis leonurus | reverse complement strand
CATTGTGTCCAGGATACCTTTAACTAGAATAATACAGATCGTTATTTTTGTGCTAAAACGATCTGCTTCTCTTACACTTAAGATAATCCTTAATAGATGACAATAACTACTTGGTTTCAAAAACATCTAAGTTTAGTTTCGAGAAACATCATCAAAACAAATACAAATTCATGGGGTTCCCAACACCGTCTTTACCTAAGAGTCTACTACAATCACCTTCTCCATACGTGAAATTATCCCCATGTTGTGTCTGCACCTTGCCTTCAGAGACAAGCTTAACTTCACAATCTCCTTCTCAATCTCATGGTGAACGATATGATGGAACCCGGATGAAGGGCTCACGATTCCATAAGATCCACATGTCTAATAAATAAATAAAATACATGCAATTCTAAGTGCAAATATACCACATAAACATAGAGAAGATAAAATGCGGAATAATATACGTTCTTGTAATGTTAGGCTGCCGCTTGAGGATAAACAATTTGAATCATCATATATGAACAACAATCCGCTTCGGCAACTTGTACCGTATCTGACCTACAAGACTTTTGGCTTATTAACATCTCCTACAACTCGACTATCATGCTTATGATAATCTATCGGGGTTTTATTAAAAGGGGAGGAATTGAGAATTGCAGTGCGAAATACTGCCTATTTTTGAAAATTACAGTGTTGTATCATTGTGGTGGTTGAAATCTAACCCTAGATGCAATGTAATTTTCAGTCACCCCATCCCCTTTATTTATAGGTGTGTTGTGCTCTGGATTAGGGTTTCAAAGGATAATGTGTCTGGACCTTTCACTTCAAGACAAAATCTAATCATATCTCTAATAATTCATTTCATTAATGATCTATTCAATTTTGACTATCACTAATAATAATGAATTTGTCAATTTGACTTTCAGTAGTTAAATTTATGAATTATAATATGATATAGATTTTATATAAATATTTATCAACTCCACTATACGATTAATATTGAACTATCCGACACCCGATCAAATTACGGAAGTAATCTCCTTTTATCATAAATTATTTCTCACGTTTAAGATTCTTATTTTATTAATTAATTAGGCTTATTGATACTTCAAATTAATTAATATATTATTCGTGAGTGACATGGTTCAAACTTTAATTATTATATATGGAATAAATTTCAACCGGTCGGGTTTCTTATATAAAAAATCTTTCTGAATGTGTCATGCGGATATAATCAACTCGAACTTTGCCGAGACGTGATTTTATGCAATAACAATAGAGTAATTCTCGCTAAACCAATCACTACTAACCAAAATATTAGTGTATAGCGTTACGAAAAATCCGCAATTGCAAATGAATCAAAGTAGTGCATAATCAGCCATTTATACTAATGTTATCGTCAAAAATTAAGAATAAGGAATTTTCAAGACCTTATTCTTATTATCAACACAAAAAACTTATCTCACTGTAAAACCGCACAGTATGTATGTGCAAGGCATGTACATCAGTATACACATACCGATATCATTCTGCAGGATAAGGTCAGCTCTCGCATCGTAATGATACTGCAACCTTTCCCAACTAGATTGTACAAGTCTGTCTAGGCTGCGAATTTTATTCTACAAACGAACTGATTATGTTACTTTATGTGATCATCGATCCACCACGCAGTCTACAATTGTAGAAAATGGACGTTGTATGCAATAAAATAATCAACATAAAATGAATTACAAACCAATGTTGAAAATTTATTTTCATAAATTTGAATTTAAAACAAGTGCGTTGCAACATTTCAAAATAAAACATGATTTGAGGTATACAAACTCTAACACGATATACTCAGCCTAACTAGGTTCCAACACGAGAGCTCCGCCCAACTACATCATCATCTACTCACCCTAAGCAAACTCAGGAAAAATCTAGGATTTGTAAACCACAATATCCTATTGATATCACTTCGACGACTTTACTTTCTGCCTGGGTTGATGCAACAGAGCTTGTTGGTTTTAAGTATGTCGTTAAATCACATTAATGACTTTCAACTGTACAAGATAAAATTGGTGTTCTACACTGTTTAACCTCTTTTTGGTTGTCTAAACTTGCATATTCCTTGTCTTTATTCTTATAGTTTTTCCATTTTGCATGATGTTTCAGGTTCGATTTACGTTTCATTTTATGTTTCAGAATCACGAGTTTACAGGGTTTGCTATGACTTTTTACTATCGCCCCACCGTTACTGAAGCTTTTGCTTCTGTTCAATACATAATGATGGAAGCGAACTTTGGTTGGTTAATCCGATCAGTTCATCGATAAGTGCAAAAGTTGAAAAAGGGATGAGAAAAGATCAAGAAATGACGAGAGAATGAAGATGAAGGCCGAGAGTACATGTCAGTGGTCGCTCAGCTCTAAGAGACCGCTGACTAGGCATGGATGCCCTGGGCTGAGCCACGTGCGAAATGGAGCACGAGCCAGGGTCAGCGACCGCTGACCCCAGTGGCGCAATGGCCGCGCCCGTGGAACTCGCACCAGTCAACTCCGCGGTCACTGACTTGTAAACGGCCGCTAACCTTGCTCGACGTCTATAAATAAGCTTCCTCCTCGGCTGCTCGGTCAGCTGCTCCCTCGTCACCTCCGACATCAGGTAAGTTGAGGGCTATGGCGGCCAACTCATTAGTGTGGTTAACCACGCAGCGTCGAGAGGTGGATGGCACCCACGTGTAATCGTTGGTGCAGATGCGAGCCTGACGGAGCTCAGAGTGATCAATCCTCAACACATAGATAGTATCGGCTGGATCAAGATTCTCCGGGTCAAAGACCTCGAAGTGCCGAGCAATGGCACAGATCACGAGGTGCAGTGTGGCATGATACCAGACTGTGGCCAACATATTCTTAAACGTGTTAAGAATATAGTATCCGGCACACACCCGGGAGCCTCGAAGAGCGCTCTGGAGCAGATAGACTTCGGACTGATTGACCTTGTTGGCTTGCTCCTTGCCGGTGATTCCATAAGACATAAACTTATGAAGAATCATCAGGACATTGCTCTGAATGAAACCAGCCGGCATCCCGCCGGCTTGCCAGTTGTGAAAACCCGTGAGGGAATTCCACGCAGCATTTGGATTGAAGTGGGAAGGTGGGGCTTGATCCCCCACATTCTTGCCGTGGAATCCCATAATCCTGCACAAAAAAGTGATAGAAACACGACGGGGTACTCCCTGCAATCTAAACATGCAATAAGTAAGATCCGCAGGCACAGTCAATGTCGACAAGAATTCATGCGTAAGTACTTTAGAACATTTAAAGGACATATGAGCATATTTTCTAAGTCCTAAAACATCAAGATATTGCTCAAGTTCCCTAACACATTCTAAACTAGCTAACAAATTCCAATCAAGGGTATGAGGCGGAGTTACCTCATGCCGAGTCCACCGTTCATAAAATTTCTCCTCCAAGTGTGAGTGGAGGGGGAAGGGGCAATTATAGGCTTGTTGGAGGTCTTCAGTGGTAGGCTCCTCCGGTTGGGAAGTGTTTGCCGCTTGCTCGCCGGCACGATTCTTGGAGCGCGCCATTTAGAGTAGAGAATGAAAAAGGAGGTCGCCGGATAGTCGTCGGAAAGTTGCTGGGAAGGTAGTGGTGGTGACTAGTAATTTATGGAGAGGGAAAGAAATTAGGGTTTGAGAATTTGGGGGAATTGGAAAAATTAAGGATTAGGAAATTTGGGGAAAAGGAATTGGAAATTTTGTGGATTGGAGATGTTTGGGTGGTAAAATAGATGAGAGGAGGGTTGAAGGTGGTGAATGGTGTAAGTATTTAGAGGAGAAAGGGGTGGAAGAATGGAGTTTGGGGGAGTAATTTAGGGAGAATTCGCGAGGGAGAGATGGAGAAGAAGAAGAATTGGGGAAAAAGTGGGAGAAGGAAAGAGGGGAGAAGGAATTTAAACGGGCAGAGAGTGAGGGTAGCGACCGCTACCCTAGCGCGCTGGACGGCTAGGAAGGGAGCGAGGGTAGCGCTAGCTGGGGGGGTAGAGAGCGCTACCCCAGCGCGCAGGATAGGTCAGCAGGGACCAGGGGTAGCGAGCGCTGGGGGTGTAGCGCTCGCTACCCCTACGTTCTGTTTTGGGACAGGAACTGGGGCTAGCGCTCGCTGGGGGGGCAGCGAGCGCTGGCCCAGCTCTCATAAATTTCTTTATTCTTCCCGTTTTTCACTGGTCTCGTGCATTATTCCCACTTTTTCCTGCAACAGAAATTAACTTGAACTGAGTTCTTCCTTAACTAAGTACGAAACGAAACAAAAATAAATAAAATAACAGAAATAAAATCAACTGAAATAAAAGACCGCTTGTTTAACGTCATTAGCTCGACAGAAATATATAATCAAGTGGAGGGTGGATCTTCAATCGGTGTGGACTCCACCGTGAAGTTGGTAAGTCATCCCTCGATGTACGGCTTAACGCGATGCCCATTCACCATGAATGAGTCATCGTCTCCTTCTTTAGTAAGCTCTATTGCCCCGTACGGCTTAACATCTTTCACTACGAATGGGCCCCTCCATCTAGATTTCAATTTTCCGGGAAAAAGCTTCCATCGGGAATTGAACAGTAACACCCTCATGCCAGGCTTCAAATCTTTATGGAGAATCCTTCGGTCGTAGATTGCCTTCACCTTGTCCTTGTAAATTCGAGCGTTGTCATACGCCTCATTTCGCAGCTCGTCTAACTCCGACATCTGTAGAGAACGGTGCTCCACTGCTTTTTGCAAATCAAGATTGGAGGCCTTGATTGCCCAATAGGCTTTGTGCTCCACTTTAACTGGTAGGTGGCATGCTTTTCCGTACACGAGACGATACGGGCTCATTCCCAACACGCTTTTGTATGCCGTGCGGTATGCCCAAAGAGCGTCATTCAGCTTAATCGATCAAACCTTCCTAGATGGCTGAACCATCTTCTCCAAGATATTCTTGACTTGCTTATTGCTCGTCTCGGCTTGGCCCGACGTCTGTGGATGGTATGGGGTCGCGATCTTGTGCATTATCCCATTTTTCTTCATTAGCCTCTCGAATAGTCTGTTGCAGAAGTGTTTGCCACCATTGCTAATGATAGCTCGTGGGAAGCCAAACCTACACAAAATATTTTTCTGCACAAACTTGAGAACAACGTGAGAGTCACACGTTCTAGTGGGGATGGCCTCAACCCACTTGGAAACGTAGTCAACGGCAAGCAAAATATATTCGTACCCATGAGACATAGGGAAATGACCCATAAAGTCAATTCCCCACATATCAAATATTTCAACCACAAGGATATTATTTAAAGGCATTTCATTCCTACGACCTAAATTGCCGACTCTTTGGCATCTATCACATGAGAGATAATAGGCATGTGCATCTTTAAACAGAGTAGGCCAAAATAAACCTGATTGAAGAACCTTGTGTGCCGTCTTTTGGCCTCCAAAGTGGCCGCCACAATGAGTCTCATGGCACATCTCTAGCACTTTAGGTTGCTCCTCCTCCGCTACGCATCGTCTAATCACTTCGTCTTTTCCGAGCTTGAAAATGAAATGGACTTCCCAAAAGTATTGCCTGCACACATGGAGAAAACGCTTCCTTTCTTGGGAAGTGAGATCAGGCCTTAACTCGCCACAAGCTAAATAATTAACTATGTCAGCAAACCAAGGTACATGATTAACACTATAGGCATGCTCATACGGAAAAGACTCGTCAACTAGATCATAAGACGGGGAAGAAGAGACATGTTCTAAGCGAGAGAGATGATTGGCAACGGCGTTTTCACTCCCTTTTCTATCACGAATTTCAACATCAAACTCTTACAATAATAAGACCCAACGAATTAGCCTAGGCTTCGCTTGAGGCTTAGTCAACAGATAACGTAAAGCAGCATGATCACTATGAATGATAACTCTAGACCCTATAATATAAGCACGAAACTTATCAAGAGAGAATACTACCGCTAACATCTCTTTTTCAGTAGTAGTATAATTTATCTGAGCAGGGGTTAAGGTAGAGCTAGCATAATAGATCACACGCAACATTTTATCAACTCGTTGACCTAAAACAGCACCTATAGCAGAGTTCAACGCATCACACATAATTTCAAAAGGAATAGTCCAATCCGGACCAACAATAATAGGTGCACTGCATAATTTTTCTTTCAAAGTAATAAAGGCAGAGAGACAGTCAGTATCAAAATTAAAGGGGGTGTCCTGAGCAAGTAAACGACACAGAGGTTGGCAAATTTTAGAAAAGTCCTTAATGAATCTACGATAAAAACCAGCATGCCCTAAGAAGCTTCTAATTCCCTTAACATCAGTCAGTGGAGGTAATTTTTTAATTACCTCAACTTTAGCCTTATCGACCTCAATTCCTTTACTAGACACGACATGTCCCTAGACAATTCCACTACGTACCATGAAATGACTCTTTTCCCAACTCAAAGTCAAATAGGTTTCAACACAACGATCTAGGACACGATCAATTTTAGAAAGACAATCATCAAATGAAGAGCCAAAAACAGAAAAATCATCCATAAAGACTTCTACAAAGTCACTAATCATGTCAGAGAAAATGGACATCATACACCGCTGAAACGTACCTGGTGCATTGCACAGTCCAAATGGCATCCTCCGAAAGGCATAAGTCCCGAAAGGGCTGGTGAAAGCCATTTTTGCTTGGTCCTCCGGGTCGATCGCAATCTGATAATAACCTGACAAACCATCCAAAAAACAAAAATAGTCATTACCAGCAAGCTTATCTAACATTTGATCAATAAAGGGTAAAGGAAAGTGATCCTTTTTCGTAGCCGCATTAAGCTTGCGATAGTCAATAAACATTCTCCACCCGGTAATGGGTCTGGTAGGGACAAGCTCCTTCTTCTCGTTCATAGTCACCGTGATCCCGCCCTTCTTGGGTACAACGTGGACTGGACTCACCCACTCAATGTTAGTGATCGGATAGATGATCCCTTCGGCTAGAAGCTTGAAGATCTCCTTCTTCACGACCCTCCATGAGTACTGGGTTGAGTCGTCGCTGTCCATCCCTCTTTGGAAGAGAATCGTCGGCGAGCTGTATTTTGTGCATGCACATTGCTGGGCTGATACCTCGGATGTCTGCCAGACTCCAACTGAAGGCTAACTTGTGCTTTTTCAGCACAGTTATTAATCGAGCCTGCTGGGCTTCAGTTAGATCAGCTGAGATAATTACTGGCTTCTGCTTGTTCTCCTCGAGAAATACGTACTTCAGATTCGCAGGTAGCTCCTTCAACTCCAATTTCTCCAGTGCTAGTGGATTTGCTAATGGCATCGGAGGTGGTTTTGCGAACTGGGCCTCCAAATGGAGCTTTTCCTTCAAAGATCTCCTCCAAACTGTAATCATGCACAAAAGAAATCTCGGCAAGAGCATCAATCGAATCGATAAAAGAACAGTCCTCAATAGAATTAACATAAGGCATAGCCTTGTGCTTATGCACATAAAACGAAACTTTCTCTCCTAACATAGACATTTGGATATTACCATTTTTTACATCAATCAAAGTATTAGTAGTTGCCATGAATGGTCTACCAAGCAATAAAGTATGATCACGTCCGTTTTCATGCACATCACCTATTTCTAAAACAACAAAATCCATAGGCACTATCAGACCACCAACACTCACTAGGATGTTCTCAATAATACCTCTAGAATATCTAACAGAACGATCAGCTAACTGTAAACTCATGCGTGTAGGTTTCAATTCCCCTAATTCTAATTCCTTATAAATTGAATAAGGCATAAGATTAATACCTGCACCTAAGTTAAGCATGGCTGTTACAGTTTTACCATTACCAAGTGCTATAGTGATAACGAAACTACCTGGATCTCACAATTTCTGAGGAAGAGGTTGTTGCATGATAGAGCTAGCCACCTCGGACACCATGATCAACTCATTGTCTGTAAATCTTTTCTTTTTGGAGGCTAGCTCCTTAAAGAATTTCAGGTATGCCGGTACGTTGCGGATCACGTCCAGAAGTGGCAAATTGACATGTACTTGGGACAGCATCTTATAGAACTCCGCGAACTGCTTCTCAAGCTTCTCGTTTTTAAGCCTGCTCGGAAAAGGGATTGGCGGCTTGTACGGATTTGCCGTTTTGTGTAACTGAGTAGCAGGTTGCTCCGGCTCCTTCTTTTTCCCAGCATCCTCCACCTCTTTAGTGGGCTATTCCTCCGGCATAGCCACCTTGTTGTCAACTTGCTTGCAACTACGAAGGACAATAATGGCCTAAATCTGCTGCGCTGAGTGCCCCTGCCTGGGTATCTTTCCGGTTTGCTGCTGCTGCTGCATTTGATTAACAGCTCCTGAGATCTGCCCGACTTAACTCTCGAGGCATTTGATTGTGGCCTCTTGAGCTTCCCGAGCCAATTTGCTTTCTTGCATGAAAGCTGCAAGACTGTCCTCAAGAGATGGTTTAGGCTGGGATGATCGCGGTGCAGACGGAAACTGCGGCTGAAACTGAGGCGTAGACGGCTGCTAATAAGGTGGCGGCGGCTGCTGATAAGGTGGAGGTGGTGGGTAGTACCCTGACTGAGGTGGGTAATAGGGCTGCTGCGGATAATAACCTTGCTGCGGTGGGTAATATTGTTGTGCGGTCGGTCGTCGGGCAGGGAAGTTCGGATTCTGTCCTTGATTTAGCCCTTTCCATGTCGAGTTATTCTGAGCTCTCCATCCTGTAGTCTGCTGTGGATGCTGCTCAAATGGCGGGCGCGGCTGAAAGCCTTGTGCAGCATAAACTTCTGCTTCTCCCTCATAAGTCATCTCCGCCATTCTAGTGCAGTGAATCTCGTCATGAGTGAGATCACCACATATCGGGCACAGCTCAGATGCCAGCTCATGTTTGGTTACTGCGGAGGTCTTGCTCATCTTCAACTCTTGCAATTCTCGCATCATATCGGCCATCTGCTTCTTCAAGTCTGGGCTAACTCCAATCTCTCGGACTTCCACTCGCTTTGAATGAGAGGTCTTCAGCTGCGAGTTACTAGCCAAGGTCTCGAAGATTTCTACTACTTCATCGGCTGTCTTCTCAGATATGTTACCTCCAGCCACTGTATCCACCATAAACTGATAGGTGTGCTGCAATCCATTGTAGAAGATTTGCTATAGAAGTTCTGGCACAATCTGATGGTGCGGGCACTGCTGCTGGAGCTCTCTGAATCTATCTAGAGCCTCGTGAAAAGGCTCGTCAGGTTCCTGAGCAAACTGCATGATCTGAAGTCGGATTTGCTGCATCTTATGATTTAGATAGTACTTAAGCAGAAACGTATTACTCACCGCCTTCCAGTTTGGTAATGATCTTGCTGGAAGGGAGAGATACCACGACTTCGCCCTATCCTTGAGTGAATAGGGGAAGCACTTCCTTAGCAGTTCGTCCTCGGAGATCGTCTGGAGGGGAATGGACTGGACAGCTGTGCAGAACTCCATAATAAAAAGAAGTGCATCTTCGCTAGGCAGACCGTAGAATGAAGGGAGCAAATTAATGTGGTTGTGCTTCAACTCGTAATTCCTTCCAGCAGCTGAGAGCACAATGACGGATGCGATTATGCCATAAGTTGTCCTGGCAAAATCTCCGAGTTTCCTAGGGGCTTCATCTTCCTCGGCCATTATTACCAGTTGTTCTTCGAATAACGTGGCGAGGTTGACAACGTCCCTAAACCGCTCCTCAAGCACGACTTCTCTTCTATTGATGTTGTCAACGTAGGGTACCAACTCTTGTCTCAAGCTTCGGCGACCTAGCATACACAAACCAAGAGAAGATCAAACGCACCCTGCGGGAGCAAAGGAATAAACAATGGAATAAAACAAAATAAAAATAAAATAAAAAGCAACACAAATAAATGCCTAAAGCCTTCCCCGGCAACGGCGCCAAAATTTGTTCCAACTTATTTTAAACTGTAGTACGTGGCGTTATTTACACCAGACCCACTGTCCAATAAAGGGACTCAGTATCGGGCACGAGGAATGTTTCCAGCCAATATACTTACAATTTATTATATTAAATTGTTCGCAAGAGTACAAATTCATTATAAAGAAGTAAGTTGATCCTAAATCGTATTCTCAAGGAAGGCTAAACATGGCTTTATCTATGTTGCAGAACAGAAAGCAATTAAAAAGAGAGAGTTTTAGATTTTTAATCTAATTAATTATCTAGGCGAAAACTAATGAAGTAATTAAATCCTAATCTAATAGCAATGAATTAAGGAAACTGAATTGAAACATGTTTTGAATTGATTAATTAACATGATTGAAAGATTTGCATTGCTGAATTGGAAATAAATCAATAACAAAGCAGAAAGAAGAGAAATTATAAAGCAGTAAAGGAAACAGTAAAACAACTAACGGATGAAAAGGAAATATATTGCACTAAAGTACTCCGGGTTTGAATCACGAATGAGTTTACAACTGAATTGAAGAACGAACCAGAAATAAAAATCTAGACTAAAGTGTTTTCTCTCGTGGTCTAAACCCTAGACTAAAAGTATAAAAACGTGAAGAAGATCCTCTTTGAAAAAATCACAAGTGGGCATTTAAAAAGGTGCGAAAGATTGCGCTAGGGTAGCGCTCGCTAGGGGGAAGCGAGCGCTACCTTGGCTCGCTGTGAATCTGGCTGAAGCAGGGGGCTAGCGAGTGCTAGGGGGTAGCGCTCGCTAGGCCTCCTCGCTGGCTAAAGTTTGAAAGCAATGGGGTAGCGCCCGCTAGGGGGCAGCGAGCGCTACCCCACTGTTCTGTCCTCCAACTTCCAAGGGGCCAGCGGTCGCTAGGGGCTAGCGACCGCTAGCCCCATGCTCTGTTCTCCTTTATTGCACAAGCCAGCGGTCGCTAGGGGTTAGCGACCGCTAGGCCTGCGTTCTGCCTTCTCCACACTTTTCTTCATCTTTTCACCTCTTTTCGCCCTCGTTTCTCTTCTCGAACGTTGTCAACTTCGTGTGTCGAACTTTACCTAAAATGTAACATATAAAATATCCAAGACATCAAACTGAACGACAATAAGTGATAATATAGACTAACTTACGAGAGAAACGAGACCGAAAATAGATAAAATATTTAGCTCGACATCTGTTGATAGGTTTTCATAATTGGGCATCAGGAGGCATGCCCAACGGATTCTTACAAGATCCCGAGATAGGCGTACTGCACAAATTCATCGTCTATTACATCTTGGGTAATGAGCAAGCGAACAAGGTCAATACAGTGGAATGCTTCCTATTCCATTGCACAATCCACAAGAAGAAGAATTTTTCCTTCCTCCTTCATCTTTGAATCCATCTAATTGATTCAATGCCAGAAGCGGGCTCATGAATCCCTATTTCACGTCGCGACCTCTGTGGCCATGCACCTCAATCTTATCTGTGCGGATGGCTCCCCGAACAACGAGCTCATCATCACCAAGAAGATCGATGTACACGAGTTTAGAGGAGCACATTTTGCCCTTTCACAATGCTCAAGTCGCCTCCCGAGCAACTCAAGACAAAGACGAGGTGGAGGATACTCACATAGAGGTCAATGAAGAGGCCCAGTCTGAGGAGGAATCCAACGCCGCTTGGCTAGGCTATGACACAGCAGATGCTACCGGAGGATCCGATTGGGGTACCCAATCTCAATGGGGTACCCAATATCCATAGGGTGCCAAATCATAATGGGGAACCTAACCTCAATGGAACTCCCAATGAGAGAAGTTCGCAAACAACGTCACCACCAACATTCGTGAGATGCGCTCTGACATTCGCGACATCAACACTCGCCTTGGCACCAAGTCCCAGCAACTTGCCGACCACCATGCACAATGGGAAGCCCATTAAAAGACGATGGAGGAGCAAAACAAGCTCCTACGAGAGATGTAGCAATAATGGTCATCTTGGACCTTTGGCGGACCAACCTTTGTTTTTCCCTTATATTTTCTAGTTTATTTGCAGGTTGTTTTTCTTCTCATTTTCGCTCCAAATGCAGCACTTCAGGGATGTCTTTCTTATCCCTACTCAATAGTTCTTTACTTTCTACAATGAGGGCATTGCTCTATCTTTGTAGGGGGTGTCTTTTAAGTGCATGCATTCGTCGTTTTATTTTAGTGTATTGTTTGTGCAAAATTTTGATTGTTTTAAAGCTACTTTGTCTTGATATCTTGTGGTTGAATCGAGTCGTGGCATGTGTTTGCGATATGATATGATTTGAAAGCCTTGATTAATTTGACTTGATTCGTGTTATGTAACATAGATGAACGTAGGAATGTGTGGAACATTGTGACCGGATTCTTAATCTTAGTAGAATGATCGAGATAGTGATGCATGATGGTATGAATTGATTGATTCGACTGGCTAGTTGTTTAGCACCGCTTATTGTGCATCCATGTTTTGTAATGAAAATTGAACTTGTCAAGAGATCTCTGCTCTTCTGGGAACCATGAGTACGGGAAACCACATGAGAATACATTAAGAAACCCCTAATTGTTCACACCTCATGACAATGACCATATAACTTTATCATTGTTCTAATTGCCTTTGTGAGTTTATTAAAATAGGAATACATAAGGATTCTACTCCGCTCTCTTAATCAAAAATTCATTTCTATAAAAGAGATTGGCATGGGAAACTACACTGGAAAAACCCGAACATTCGGAGTACACACCCGGTGAACATTGTCCTTAATATTCCTCATGTTGAAAAGAAAAGAAAAGAGAAAGATACGCTAATAAAGTGATGAATAAAAACTCTAGCCGGTTATGTGATCTCGATGTTACCATTTGCATCATTGTTTTGTTTTGTTCCAATTGATGAGTATCTAGTCTAAGTCGACCACTTGCTTCTATAATCTCTGTGACGTGACGTGATGATAGAAAGATTAATTTTGGGAATGATTTGAAGTCTTGTCAAAAATGCATGTCGTGTTAGATTTTTCCTATGGATATTTTAGACTAAGTTATACTTGAGGACAAGCAAGGTTTTGTGTATGGAGGGGTTGTTTAGCCTCTTTTTGGTAGTTTAAACTCGTATATTCCTTGTCTTTATTCTTGTAGTTTTCCCATTTTTCATGATGTTTTGGGCTCGATTTACGTTTCATTTTATGTTTCAGGATCACGAGCTTAAACAAGTGTTAAAGTTTGAAACGGCACGAGAAAAGATCAAGAAATGATGAGAGAATGAAGATGAAGGCCGAGAGTACATGTCAGCGGTCGTTGAGCTCTAGGGGACCACTGACTAGGCGTGGATGCCCCGGGCCGAGCCACGCGCGAGAGGGAGCACGAACTAAGGTTAGCGGCCGCTGACCCCAGCGGCTAACTCGGTCAGTGGCACAATCCATGGAACTCGCACCGGTCAACTAAGCGGTCCTTGACTTGTAAGAGGTTGCTGACCTTCCTTGACATCTACAAATAAGTGACATGTTTCTCATTCGACAGAGACCTTTTTCCCGATTCTTTGCACTTATATTCCAGCTTATGAATCAAGTTTGCTTCCGTTTTATATTCCGGGTTCGTTTTTATTATTGAGTACGCTTATTTGTTTATGCTTTGGTTTTTCTATTTCGTTTATCTATTCTACATTCTTTTCTACTTCAAACTCCAAGTTACTTCTACTTTCACAAATCTTTCTTATTAAATTCAAATCTAGTTCTTATTTAGATTGGGACCAATTCCTTTCTCTTCGTAACTCATTTTTTCAAATTCGCAACTCGTTTTCATACTCTTTATTGGTTTCATTCTAGTCTTCTAGATTCGATTAATTACTCTCTTTAAATTCGCAAGTCTTACAATCATGCTTGCTTTTCCTTTCTTTAGATTAGGATTTATTACTTCCTTTAATTTCATGTCTTTCGATTATGTCATTGTTTATTAGTTTAGAATTTATATTCTTCCGTATTTTATATTCTTCACCTAGTTACAACACTTCCACAATCTTTTACTTGCTTTCGTATTGAACAAAGAATTAAATTGCCCTGCTAAGTCTTCCTTGAGAATACGACTTGGGTTGGCTTATCATTGTTAAACGACCTCGTTAGATTGCGAGCCACTAGAAATAATTTTAGTGGAACATACACTCCATTGAAACTTGAGATTTGGTTTCACAACCTCCTGATACAAATATTGTTTATTCAAAATGGGTTTTTTTTTTACCGAGTATCAAGAAAACGGTATTATTAAGTGTCACAAAACTTGTCTTATTGCTCATAGATTTGCTCAAGTTCCTAGTTTAGACTTTCACCGCACTTTTAGTCCCATTGTCAAGGCTTCCACCGTTCATGTTATCCTTGCCCTTGTAATACAACATCAGTGGTCTATGCATCAACTTGATGTTAATAATGTTTTTCTCAATGGAATTCTTGATCCTCATCGTCCATGTTCAGCCATCGGGATTCATTGATCTTTGTCATCCCGATCATGTTTGTCGCCTTTAAGAAGGCCCTCTATGGCCTTAAACATGCTTCTCTTGCCTGGTTTCAGTGCTTCAATAAGTTTCTTAATAGGTTTAGGATTCCTTCGAGTTACCTCCACTATTAATCTCCCATTATATGTCGTGAAATAATGAGCACATGTTAAGAAATTTATTACTCAAACGCACAAAAAAAAATTCAAATTAAGGATTTGGGGTGCCTCAATTACTTTCTTAGCATTGATGTATGGTATAAATAAGATAGTCTATTTGTTGGGCAAGCAAAATATGCTCGTGACATTCTTGATTGAGCAAATGGTGGGTTCCAAACCTATCTCTAGTCCCGTGGCAGTTGGGGAAGTCTTAGTTAGTGATGGTCCTTTGTTCCATGATCATAATCTTTATCATTTCATGGTTGGAACACTTTAATATTTGATTGTAACTCATCCCGACCTATCGTAGTCTGTTAATATTGTTAGTCAATTTCTTCACTCTCCGACAAATGGTCATTTTAATGAAGCAAAACGGATCTTGCATTATGTGAAGGGTATGATTCATTTTGGTTCATCATTTACCAAGTGACCTGATTTTTCTATTGTTGGATTCTCATATGCAGACCCAGAATACCACATTCTGGTTGTGAATCAGAATACCGAGCTATGACAAATGCAGCAGTTGAATTTGTCGCACTTACATATCTTCTCAGTGAGCTTCGTATCAAGACTCCTCTTTTTCCTACACTTTTTAGTGATAACCAAAATATTATTTTCTTGAGTCAAAATTCGGGGGCTCACAAACGTGCTAAGCACATTGATTTGGATTAACACTTTTTTCGAGAATTGGTCTCTTCTTGAATATTTCCACTTGTTTTGTCACTTCGAATCAACAGTTAGCAGACATCTTCACCAAAAGTCTTCCTCGTCCTACTTTTGAGTTTCTTCGATCCAAGTTCTGCAATTGTCTTCATCCCACACAACTTTTGCATGGTGTAACAAAAATATTTTACCATTTATTTTTAGAATAAATATTATTCTTGAATTCTTTCCATATTCACATTGTAATCTATATTATTTATTAAACTCTTTTCATCACCACATTCATCGATGAACACAATACTCCTCTCATAATTGCACAATCGACTTCTCGAAACATAACATAGACCTCGCCTTGAGAACTAACAAAGATAGATGAATTGTAGGAGCCTATTATAAGCATGCTTTTAGGAGTTAGAATTTTAGTTCTCGATACTTAAGGATAATAGACTAGATGTTAATCAACGATCATAAACTTCCCTATCAGGAGCATATGATTATCTCAGTATACAGCGGGTATGGATAGTAGTTATCCATACACATACCGACGAACTAAATGAATATTAAATTTTACACACGAAGGTATCCGTGGATATTAAAATCACTCAAACCCACCACCCGCACATACCCACGAATCCGTTAGGTACCCACGAACCCTCCACCCATTAGGTACCCGCAACCCACCACTCGTTTAATACCCATCAACCCACCACTCGTGGGTATCCAACACCTGCAAAATATATAATTGAACTATTTGAGATATATTAGATATAACTTTTTTTTGAGATAATCATATATAATTTTATATTAAAAAATAGATAAATATGGTTAATATTAGGTGAATATGCATGTTTTTTATAGATATTTTACAGGTATTTCATTGGTATTTCATGGGTAAAATTTCGCAGGTATGGATAGTTATTATTCATACTCACACTCACGAACTAAATGGATACTAAATTCTACCCACAAACATACCCGTGGATATTCAAATGCCTCTCAAACCCACATTTATTAGGGTCGGGTACCCGCGGGTAAATTGTCATCCCTACTTTTGAGTATTAGGATCTAAAGCACCATTTAAAGGTATTTAACGAAGTTCCAAATTTGTAGGGGTGAGCAAACCTACACCGGACCCGTAAAACCGATCTAGACTAGGTTCGGTTCAGGTCTGGACCGACCCATCTAATACAACGGTTCGGGTTGGATAATTTTTTTAGGACCGCCGAAGTATCGGGTCCATCCGGATCCAGACCCGTTCGGACCCGCTAGACCTAGAATCGACCAATACAAATAAAATATATTTTTTTTTATTTTTAACAGTAAATATATATAATATTTTTATCTATATTTAATTAAAAAAATATATAAAATAAAATTTTCACTTATTTGTATTCTTGAAGTTGTGATTGAATTAATAAATTATTATGTTATGAATTGATTTTTACTTTATATTTTTATTGTGAATTGAGAATATCTAACACTAAGATATGTTTAATTATGTAACATTAAAAATTAATATATATATATATATATAACATGTAACAAAAAAATATGAATTAATTTATTTTTTTCCGGACAGGACCCGGAACCTGGGTCTGGGTCAGTCAGGGGCCGGTCCAGAGGGTTTTCTCGGTCTGGATCGGTCCACCTTATAAAAAAATTTCGGGTCTTCAGTCCTTATGGATCGGTCCGGGTCTGACCCACTGCTCACCCCTACAAATTTAATTCTTTTTATTCGAGAGCTTTCAATTTTTGTATTACTGAACATTTTAAATTCCTAAAATTTAGTATTTTAGATGTATATATAGCACTGCTCCACTGCTTGTAGTGAACGCAAATTAACATGCTCACAATTAATGTGGTAATGTCACATCAATGTACGAGTCACTATAATTATTATTTTTATTATATTTTATATTAAATAATATTAAGTTATACTCTAATCAGTAAATTATAGTCGGAGGCTGAGAAGTATTAAATTTTTTAATAAAAAATTAATATTTATACATAGAACATGTCATATCATTCGCGGATATATTAAATTTGAATTCATATTTTTTTTAGACATAACAACTAAAAGTGGGTACAACTTACTTATCTTTGTAAAAGTAGGTAAATAAGTTACTTTTACATTAGAATTTTTATAATTCCCCAAGTCACCCTACAATTAAGTAATTTATTGAAAACAAACCTATGGAGTATGTAGAAAGGGTATCGAAAGTACTGGAGTACTGTGTTTCTTAATAAATGTCTCAAGAGAATTTAGATGTTTTTATATGATTAATAGAAAATTTAAAAGTACTAGGTGAAGTAATGAACCCAGTATTCCAATATTTTTATATTAAGAACACATTTTATTATGCTTTGAATTTGTGTTTCGTTGTTTTTCTTCATTCTCTCCTTCTCCAGTCTACCTTATATAGTTTTATTGCTCGGGCATGCTCTCATGCATGTAGCTTGACCGATAGATTAACATCTCACAAACAAATTTATTACTTTAATTAATATTTATTTAAATATAAATTTATTTGAAAAAATTAAAATATTTTAAAAATTATAAAGGTTAATTTTATATTTATCTACTTCGATTCAAAAATTATTTGACGGTGATATTAAATACTAAAAATACTTATATATCATGTTTGAGTGAGATGAACCTACTAACTTGAGCACAAAATTAAATTAAGAAATATAGAATTAAAATTAAAATTAAAAATATAAATAAATATATATATTAAAATATACTTATAAAAGATAAAATTTAAGTGAAAAAAGTGAGACACCAAAATCATTCTGTAATTTCATATTTTAATTTTTGTACTCATTTGTGTAGTTTCATTTTTTTAGTTTATGTCATGAATAAACAGAAACAAAATGAAATGAAAAAACTCGTCTTCTAATCTTTTAAAGATCTCTATATTTTCAATTTAAGAAAATAATACGTCACTCATAAACACACAAAACACAAACCTCTAAGGGACATGGAAGTGAAGTGAGAGAGTAAAACACATAATCGACAAGACACTAGCGGAGAAATTCAAAATTACTACTCCATATTTAATTACTAAAAGCATTGTATGTGAAGTCAAATTGGAGAAAGCTAAAGGAGAGGAAAGAGGTATGAACATAGGCGAAGAAAAGAAATAAATTAAGATTAGAATAGATTGTGTGACAGAAATAATTAGTGTAGAGAAAAAAATCTTAGTTACTGGGCAGAGGATGTCGCTTTCAAGCTCTGACTCTGAAGCAGTAGTGGTGTGTCCGCACGCGTATGCCGCACGCGTGGAGCCCACTAGTTGACTTGTTTTTTTCCTGTGTTGAAAATATGAGAGCACAAGTCAAAATAGGAATGACGGCAACTCACATTCTCTTCTCTTTCTCCTCGGCCCGTGTAATTCCATTTTCACATTGTTTAATGAATATTATCTATTTATTAATTCATATTTTAATTATTTAGTGGTGGATATTTTAGTTCACCTTTATCTTTGACATCAAAGTCCTAATCTTTCAACCGCCATCAATCTTGTCTTTATTTATATTATATCATAGAATTATATATAAAAAGAAGTGTTGGTGATAAATACTCCCTCACCCTCAGCTCCACTAATCTTTACCCGTTTTTCTTTTTGTGACGTCCCATTAAATTTGACATATTTCAAAAATAGTAAAAAGAAATTTTTAAAAAGTGTGGACCTTACCGTCTTTATAAGTTTTACACTATTTTATACACTATCCTTAATAATCGTGCCGAAAAAAAAGGTAACAAACTTAATGGGACAGATAGAGTATATTGCATTCCTTCGCCAAAAGTGTACTGTGAAAAAATTAATACAAATTTTAATAAAAAATTTTAAAGTAAATTTTTAATCGAGAAATAGACTTATAAAATATAATATGTATTGTGACACTTAAAATAGTGATTGTCTTAGAAAAAAGAAGAGAGTGCAATTTTTGATAAACAGTTTAAATAGGTAATAAAAATACTCTTTTCGTAGACCGATAAAGTATATCACAACTGATATGTCTTATTTATACTTAATATGAATATAACAATAAATTATAAAATTACATATTATTTATTTTACAATTAATTATTTAATTGTAATAAAAGAAAACATTACTGAAATACATTAATTATATTGAGAATTAATAAATTTTCACAGAATTTAACAAATGTTCATGAGACAGTGTTCTATCGAGTCACAAACACATTAACTATGCCCATCGGAGTATATATAATGGATTGAAATATAGTCGCACTCTTATGTATACGAATTAGGTTGTGAATAGCATTAGAAGTCTTAGTTGGTAGAACAATGTAACAGGGTTTGGAACGTTCACTTGTTTATATAAATATTAATGTACCTTTAAATATTTTTCGAATAAATATTAATTTTAATGTTACTAGACAAGAATAGTGATATTAATAGGCTTCATACCTAACTCACATCACTTAATGGGCCATACGGCTCATCAAATATTGCTTACGGAACGAGTAAAATTTGTTGTGGGGCCACAGGAGATGAGGGTTGAAATATACATGAAATACAAACTTTTTTAAGTTTAATTCGAAGAAAATAGATTTAGGGAGTGTTTTATTGAGTTTATATGTTTGGCTTTTAAAGAGTTTATAAGTTGTAAAATAAGTTTTTAGAGCTTATAAGTTGTTCAAAAAATAAGTAGTTTTATCCTAATTTATTTATTCATGAACTTATAAGCTGCAACTAAATTATAGAAATAATCCTAATATATTTTGTTATTATCATATTTACCCCGATAAAATCACATATGGAGAGTTTAAAATATCAAACACTTTATCATATTATAAGCTTTTTAAAAGTGCTTTATAAACTCATTTATCCAAACACTTTGACAACATATAAGCTCTTAATGTATGATATATTATAAGCTCTTGCAAGAGCTTATAAACTCTTTAAATAAACTTGGTCAAACACCCTCTTACTCGATAACTAGTTAGTGCTTACTTAAGATAACAGTAAACTGCAATGATGTAATGCCCCGGAGTTGGGATTCAGTGTAATATAATTGAGAAATATTTCACTAGGACAAGTAATGATGAACAATTAAAGAAGATATGAAAACTCCAAGAGTTTGGACACACTGGATACGACACAAATTCAATGTATGAAAATATTGAACCGTAAATATTGAAATAAATAGGATCGAAAGCTGAAAGTTTTATATTGACGGTCAACATGATAAGATCATGAGTTTGGATATAGAAGGTAATACACAAGATGTAACCAAATGGCAACAAAATAAGTATTAATATGACATTATCATCACCTTGGTAATCGACATTTATGAATAGGACACTTGATCAAGCCCACATCGTCGTCAACTCATCACCGTCATCCTAAAATATCTTAAAACATTTGAAAAAAAGATTTTGGGCTGAGTACTGGTGTACTCAGTGTTGGAAAAATATAATCTGGGAAGAGTAAAAAAAAAATCATTTGCAGTAGCTATTTTATTCTTTTACAAAGGAATAAAACATAATAAATTCGAAGGAAAATCTAGAAGCCGAGTCAAGAAAAGATCCTCTTTCCGCAAGAAAATATTATGCCCCGGTAGTGCTCTTGGTAAGGTGTAGATGTCTCCAAAGATAAAACGGCCTTACATCTCGAAGTTGGCAGCACCGCGAACCTTCGAGCTCCAGCGAACTGGAAAAGGTTGAGGACAAAACTTCCTTCTAAATGCTTGAAGAGAAGATGCAGCAAGATGAGTTTGTGAATGATGTGATGTCGTGTATGTCGTATCAGTGAAATGCATGGAGACCAACTATATATAAGTCAAATCCACTCAAGAGGAGTTACAAGAATTAATTGTAATTAAAATCCATTCATGACAATTGATTCTTATTAAGCCACTGGACGTTACAGGAGTTACAAAAATTAGTGGTAATTAATTATAACTAATTCACATAATTTGGACATACATTTGTCCACATTCATCATAAGCTTGTTGACAAGGAGATTGATATCACAGATCGATTACCAGATCGATCTCACAAGCTGGACAGATCACTATCACAGACGTTCGGCAGGTCATGGCACAGGTCGTGGCACAGGCCATGGCACAAGCTGTCTGGGACACGCCATGGCACAAGCCATGGCACAATCTGTCTGGCACAGACCGGCACGCGCCAGATGGTCCTTGACCCAACTTGTCAAACCATAAGGTTTCTTATATCCTTATATACATAATGAATGTTGGTTTTATAACCAATGTGGGACAAAATTTTCTCTTCTCTTTTAGTCCCAAACACATAACTCCATACTTTAAGTGACTAACTTTAAAACTTTATTTCCCACTCACCGGGAATCGATTTTGAAAAAATAAATATACCACGATCATCTACTCGAAACGTAGATCGATCCTAGATCATTTAATTTCCTTCAAATTAAATGCCACGTCACTTAAAACTTGGTCAAACTATATTGACCACTATAAATACATATAAAATATATATATATATATATATCATATAAAGCGATTCCTACACTCAGTGTGAGTCGTTGTCCGACTTTTTCAGTGAAAAATAACATAAATATTCATTTAAAGAATATTACATGTCTACCCATATGATGCATGACGTTTTAAAAAGAAAGCCCACCATACACATGAAAACATACATTTTCCATCATATCGAGTCCGTCATCATTCTTTGCTCATTCACAGTGTTCGTCATTGCAACTTGACGGGAAAAATCGAAGTCTTCCCCGAATAATCCCCTTTCTCCAAGACCAGAGAACCTGACCAATTTTACCCGATCCGGACTTTCCTTGTACACTACCTTGGCTGGATCCGGCTCAAGGCACAATTGTTAACTTACATCATTGGCAGCGCCAATCAACGAGTACGGCAACACCGATCCGTTACATATAGGATATAAATGAGCATAATAAAAATATTTGGCATGTAAATTCTCATTTTCACAAAAAGTAGTTTGAGCTTATTAACTTAAAATACCGTACTGTAAAATACACCCACACCTGTCACTGATATATGGAGCTCACATTCCATTGTATATGATAGATGGTATTCCTCGATAAGACCCTATAAGATGAATCTCATGTCTAAGTACAAATTGATAGGCGCTAACCTCTTCTCCAACCTTAAGCACTTCTAGTGCTTCCTAAACTAAATGTCTAACCATTCTAACATCGACCTATTAATTACCCACCCAATGATCATCATTTTCCAAACCCGTCTTCTAACTACTTAAGAGATTTCAGCTCATTGTTAGTCAATTCAAGTCGTAATGATAGAAGGAGTAACATTTATCTTGATTACACGAGTACTTTACATAATCATGTCGTCCATCAACTTTGAGTAACGACTTGTTCCAACTTAATAGGATTTTGGATCATCATTATACTCCTTCGGAAAAATCATGTCCTAAGTTTCATTTATAAGGAATGTAATTCGTAATGGCTAATGAGTTGAGATATGTTTGGATTTCCAATGATGGTTTTTAGTGAAAACTTATGCACACACATTTTTTAAAGAAGTCAATGATTTTCAAAGTCATTTTGTAAAATTTTAACAATACCTTTCCGAAAATTCCAAAGTCAATGATTTTCAAAATAACATATTCAAAAACTCATTTTTGATACCTCTCAAGGAATAAAAATGTGAGGTTATACTTTTAAGACCTTTTAAGATGATTAAACCTTGAATTTTGTTAGTCTATCAAACGAACTCTAATGAATGTGAAATTTCACACAAATACTAAAAATATTATAAGGAACATGAATTATAAATAGTTTTGAATTTCATTGAGCCAATAATATAAAATAAAATCACATAGATTCGAAATAATTTTTACAAACACATCTATTTATTTTATATGAGCAATTGAATTTGAAAATTCATAATAAATTAAAAATAACTGGAATTTAGTTGAACAAAATTTTAAGATGAACCCCATGTCTTAAATTTTTTATTTTACAAAAAAAAACACGTTTCATTCTAATTATAGTTTTCCTGAATTTTTAAAGTTAGACAAGTGCCCAGAGTTTCGCAATATTTCACAGTTTGCGCAACCATTTTGTAAAAATCGTAGTAAATTGAAAACATAACGAATGATTCAAATTGGAGATTACTCCTAACTCGATCTAGTATTTAATTATGTTAACAAGACAAAAATTTGGATACTCATATTGTACGGAAATGACGAGGCAGAAGTTCGGCAGAAGCTTTCAACATAAGAATGTAAAGCAAAATTTAATCCCCTTATCATGTTTCATTACCAACAAAATATCAAAATACTAATCATAAAATTAAATAACTATATTATCACATATTAACTCAAGATAATTCCTAATCCTACCCCATCCCGGTCTAAATCGGTAAAGAAAAATAATGACTGCCTTATGGAAAAATTAAGATGTGAAGGTGAAGTTTTCATGGTGGATTTGCCAGAGTTTCCATCTCCTCGCCGGAGATACTCTCATCTTGCCGGAGGATAGTTGTAAAAATGGTAGAGAGAAGGGGTGAGAAGTGAATGATGACAATGGAGAAAAGAGAAGGTAAAAAGGATCAAACTTACTACTTTGGCCAAGAGTTTGGCTTTGCATGGCTGGCTTCCAGCCATTTTTTGGACAATCAGACCAGAAAAATGGAATGTACACGTCGAAAGGAAGTTTGAGGTGAAATTTGGGCTCATTTGGTTGCAGAAAATTTTTTCCGACAACGGCCAGTGGTCAGCCGGCAGTGGGGTGCAGACTATCTCTCTCTACTCTCTCTCTCTATAATTGATGTTGGGTGAAAAATGAGGAAGAGAGATGAAGAAAGTGTATTTATACCCATTTTGTCTCTTACATTAAAAATTAATCGAGCACTCAAACGATATCCGATTTTTACGATCTTGGTTTCCACGGATTCGTTTCAACGAGCTCTATCATCTTGGTATAAGTACATGACAAGAAAAAATTATTTTCCAAGTTACTCATGCGCAAGCGTTATGTATCGTAGTATGAATATAATTTCTTAATCAAAATTTAACCTAAAATAAATAAAGTTTGTAATTACGATAAAAAAAAATGAACATATTCCACCGAGTTTTTCTTCATAAAATAGTAATAATAATATTTAATTAATTAACAAACAAACATATCGATTTTTCTGGATTTTACAATCCACCCCCCTTATAAAAATTTCGTCCTCGAAATTTCATATACCTAGATAGGGTAAGTTGGGGTATTTCGCTTTTTTCTTGTCCTCTAATTTCCATGTTGGAAGCTCTTTTCCGTAGAGTCTCCATAAGACCTTGACTATTGGAATTTTCTTATTTATTAATTCTTTAAAATTTCGATCAAGTATGTCTTCATGTTCTTCTTCATATCTTAGATATGGGTTGAGATCTAGCTACTCATAACTTATCACATGTTTGGGAACATAGACATATTTTCGTAACTAAGACACGTGGAATAAATAGTGCACTTCACCAATTATAAGAGATAAAGCTAGTCTATAGGGCCAATTCTTTCTAGGATCTCGAAAGATCTTATAAATCTAGGGTGCCATTTCTCCTTTTTGCTAAAACGGATCACTCCTTTTGTCAGAGAAACTTTTAGAAAAACCTTAACCCTAACATCAAAGTGCAACTAAGTTCTACGTCTGTCAGTGTATGATTTTTGTCTATCTTGAGATTCTTTGACCCTTTGTCTGATGCATTCAATCATCTCAACCATTTCTTGTACCATTGTAGGGCCTCACATCTTTCTCTTGCCAACTTTGTTTCAATATAGATGAGATCAACACTTTTGACCGTAGAGTGCTTCATACGGCGGCGTCTTGATGGTTTCTTGGTAGCTATGGCAGCATCTTGATGGTTTCTTGGTAGGTGTTGTTGTAGGAAAATTTCACTAACGATAAAAAAATTCTCCCAACTTCCTCCATGATCGAACGTCACAGTGCGTAACATATATTCTAGCGTATAGATCGTCCTCTCATATTGTCCGCCGGTTTGTGGATGATAAGTCGTGCTGAAATTTAAGTGTCTTCCCATGTCATTTTATAGGCTAGTCCAAAAACATGAAGTAAAATGAGTCTCGATCGGATGTGATGCATATGGATACCCCATGGAGATTATTATCTCTCAACTATATTTTCATCCATATATAGCAATGTCGTGAACTACTTCTTCTTATAAGTGTGATTTTCCAACATCAACTATCAAGCAGTTCCTTGAATGTGTGGTATAGGGAGATCTATAAATGTCTCGTTGCCGGTAAAATTTCTTAGTTCCTCCAAAGTTAGAATAATCTTTGAGGCTTCAGGTCCATCTTTCTTCGAATTTTTAAATGATTTTGTCTTGATGTTGGACATAAAATATCATTTTCTTCCTTATGTGGATTTGGGGGTATCATGTTAAAGAAATTCTTGACTTAGTTTTAGTTAGAAAGATGAGGATTGGAAATATTCACAAGATAAAATGAGTTCTAGAGATTTGATAGCTTGTTTGAATGGACAAATATTTTGTCAAAGGGTTTAGCAAAATTCAAGGTAAACCGGAGGAGAGATTCAATGTCCTTGAAATTTGGTGAAGGTGTTGTTGACACCTTAAAGTTTTGAAGGTTTCAACTTGAGCGAAGTCAATGGAATATAAGGTTAATGGGATGTACTACAACAACTTATATATTTTTAGGATCAAGAAGTCTTATTTTGAACCAAATAGATACAAAGAAGTATTATGTGACAACTTGATTTTTTGTTCAATATTGATATCCAATGGAGTCAATTGAATGACCTTATAGACAAGATAATAGTGAAATGATTTTTATCAATTTCTTGGATTAAGGATATGAGATCGGATTGAAACAATAAGATAATAGGTGAGGAACATGTAAATTTCCTCATTAAAAAGTCAAAGGTTACAAGGATTAGATTCACTTGTCAATGACGGGACTCAAAGTATGTTGTTCTCAAGTAATGATTACACAACACAATATAATATTTCAAGAGAATATAATGCTTCAACGAGGTATCTTAATGACAATGGTGATGAAAGCAAGTATTGGTCTTGTAAAACAAAAATCACAAAAGTTAAGTTGGTAGTTCATTGTGGAATTTGGAAGAGTTGAAGCAATTCTATGATTTAAATGACATATCCTTATCGGTAAAAGAGGGTATTAAAGAAGAAATGTGTTCACAAGTAGTTAAGAGGAATATGGTAGAGTAGAATCAATCGTCAATCATGACATTTAATGGAGAATAATAGATTTTTAAATGTTGAGGACATTCTTGGTATTTTACAACAAGATATCATTCTTTGGGAAGCAAGTGTAACCAACAAAGAGAATAGTGTGGTTTCAATTTAAAGAAGAGATCATGGGATACATTTGTAGAACATGACATGAATGCTTATGTGACACGGTAAGATAGTGTTAGAAGAAAGAACTTCTATAACACTAGAGATAAAGATAGTCTCAATCAATGATCAAGGTGTACAAGATAAAGTTTGGTAAACAAATGTCAAAGAAATATTTTTCACAAAAACGGCCATGTGCCTTAGAAGAAATTAGGAAATTCACAAAACAAGTGTTCGACTTAATGATAATAAAAGTAAAATAATGATCCAACATAAATAACACATTTATAAAGATTCACACAAGATGTGTGAAAAATATTTCATTGATTGAACAAATCGATGAAGAAATGGTTCAAGACATATTTTCATGGGCCTTCCTTAGAAGTTTCAACACAATCGAAGTTTTACATCACTAGAGCTTTTCCAATATGAGGATGAAACAATGAGATGTTAGTAATATCTTGTAAATGAAGTATAAGGTAACCTCATAAGGAAACTTATGCCATTAGATTGCATAGGAATTGAAATTTTATTTTTGGGTAGTACGAAACGTTGATATCCAACATATATATAAGGTGTAGATGATAGCGAGAAAAGGTAGGCTTTCAATTTCATTCAGACGATTAGTTCATCCTATCCGAGTGGTTAACTTGGAGATTTCTCCTGGTTCAAATGTGAAGTTAATACTAGTTAGTATTGATACTAGCTCTTAGGGAATCTATGTATTAGACAATAGTCTATTTCGATTATACAAATCTATCGATGCTCCATCTTCTTGCTAAGGGCATTTCGTTGACTTCTCTCATTCTTGTAGGATTGTATCTTATTTAAACATTGGTTGTCACCTGGTGCATCAGGGCTTGATATCATCACAACGCTTTTGTCTCCTTGACTCCTCATCTTTCACATAACATTATAAGGTAAAGTCGTAAAGGTATTAAAGGTAAAATGAGTTGCTACTTGGCCTTCTAAAGTGGCACTTTTGGAGTTCACGCGATGTCTTCATTGAAAAATCTCATCTTCATCATAACTCGTGGGAATAAGGTATAGATCTCCATATTCGTTAATGGGTATATTCTCGTTTCTATTTAGTTTCATAAAGCATACTACCTTATTTTCAATCTGGGTCTATTCTATCAAACGCAGTCTTATCATAGAGTTCATCGTCATCTGGTTTTATACAAAAAGGGATAGACCTTCATTAGTCGCTTTAGTTTATGTTAGTAATGAGTAGAAATTCTAAGACACGTGAGAGTCATTTATCATTGTCGTAAGTTCTTCTAAACGAGATCATTAGTTCATTGATGGGTCTAGTTTAATCCAAGTTCTCTAGACATGCGAGTTTAAGTTCGAACTTTTCTACCATTAACTTATCAATCAATAGTCCTTGCTTATAATCTAATTCGAGAAATATCATTCTCATATCATTATCATTGTGATCACAATACACTAGATGAGTCACAATGTCACTATCTCCAAATACGTGGTACTTTACCATTTTAGACACACAAATAGCTTGGAAAATGGTCATCACGTCATCATAATTATCATTACGATCTCAAAGTCTTCCTTTGTCCTTATCTTGAACATGTGAGCGTCCAATACATCAGTCAAATTACACGATCTAACTAGTGATCGTCTTAAACATTATCCATTTGATCTCAAGGGTTACTATGCCCCTATCTTGATCACATAAACATATTCATGTCTAAAATTACAGCCAAACATTACACTTTCATAAGTGAATCAATATATCAAAGAACTTTTCATTGTTCATTTTCATGGGCAACGTAAAAAAATAATTCTTATAGTTTCACACATGAAATTCATTAGAACATTTCTCTTCATATAACATGACTCATACATGTCATTTTAAAAGCATTCGCAATTTATTTTGAAAACATCATAATCATTTGAAAATATTATTACCTTCCTTTCTGAGGAGGTGAAGAGAGCTACGAGGTGGTCGGACACTTTTTGGAATCTAGAGAAACAAATTCTAGACTCAAGAAAAAATGAAAAATTGTTTTCGTATCCAAAGCGAACCAAAGCTCTGATACCAATTTGTAACGCCCCGCAAGAGGGGGTTATGTGGAATTGGGATTCAATGTAATATAATTGAGATATATTTCAATAAGACAAGTAATGATAAACAATTGAAGAAAATATGAGAACTCCAAGAGTTTGGACATACTGGATACGACACGAATTCAATGTATGAAGACATTGAACCGTAAATATTGAAATAAATAGGATCAAAAGTTGAAAGTTTTATATTGACGGTCAACATGATAAGATCATGAGTTTTGATATAGCCAAATAAATGGTTCAGCTGGTATCAGAGCCATTTATTTGGTTAAATTACTTTTAAAATGAGTTTTTTAAAAGGAAAAGAAAAAGAAAATCTTGATGATTCTCAGATCTCTGAAGAACAACAAGATAATTTTGAAATTGAGTTTTCTGAAAACGAAAGCGGATTTCAAGGAAGCTTCTTGGTAAAACAAGAAATGCTTTCAAAAATCAAGAATTTAAAACTTGATTTAAAGAAAGAGAAAATCTTTAAAATCCCTTTCAGTTTAAACCTCTTGAAAAGGAAAAATAATATCTTTTACTTCGTCAGCACGAAAGAAATGCATGTTGATATAAAAGATACTAAAGGTTCAGTTTTTCTATCCCTAATCAATAGAGAAGAGATTAGAAAAAACTTAATGAAAATAGATTCAAAAATTAGATCTACAATCAGTACAGTTCATTTAGGTGCTGTAAAAATTTTATTAAAATCTGAGTTTCAAGAAGGTATTGATTCACCTATTAAGATGGCCTTAATAGACAACAGAATCAAAGACCGAAGAGATTGTATTTTAGGTGCTGCTAGAGGTAATTTAGCATACCAAAAATTCATGTTCTCTGTCTATCCTAAGTTTGGACTTAGTCTTGATACTAAGAACTTAGATACAGTTCTATCTTTTGTACATCAGTTCGAAAGAGAGAACCTTATGGATGCAGGAGACAAAGTCTTCAGTATATCATATGTGGTAGCTTATGCTTTGACCAATAGTCATCATAGCATAGATTACAAAAAATCAGAATATATTGAATTAGAAGATATATTCTCTGATATAGGATCTGTAGAAGAGAAACAATTCTCTGAAATCAGTCCTCTAGAAAATTCTTGGGCAATAGATATTGCTAGGAATAAACCATTAATGGGAGAAAAACCCAGAATGAGTTTTAGGGGAAAAACCTTAATGATAGGAGAACCCTCTGAAAGAGATCTTCTCAGAAACGTTTCCACTAGGATTGACGACTTGAGTCAAAAACTAGAACTTCTTAATTAAATATGACTAACATTGATTATCCTCATATTTATAAGAAAGGAAAGATTCTCAGCCTCAAACGACTTGAGGAAGGAGATATACAAGAAAAGAAGAGTTATCTCTTCAGCAGCCTCTCAGGTAATAATCGTATTTCTGCTATTATTTCTTCCACTAATAATCTTAACCAGATTGCAGGAAGAACTTTACTTGGAATCTATAAATTGCTATCCTTTTTCGGATTAAGCAAAGATTTCAGCGAAGAATGGTCTAAAGAACCCAGTATCTTCGGTAAGTACTCTACTCACTTTCAGAGGGGGGGAGGGTTAGCTAGATTAGGAGAAGTAAAAAATCTCATAATCGAGCAGGATGATCGAATTAAAAATTTGGCTAATCAAATTGAGCAGATTAAAAATGCTAAATGTGAATTACCAATAACAAGGCAAGAAGTTTTAGACTTCACGAACAAATTAAATGAAATCGAAAAATATCTTGAGAAAATCTTAGGATGAGCTTGAAAGAACTTCAAGAAGATTTCAATAAGATTATTAAGCCACAATTAGAAGAAATTCTTAATTTGCTTAAAAATCAAAGAAATACTGACAATATTATTGACAATATTGAAGTAGCAGCAGCGAAGATAATTAATGAAATAAAAACTGTTATTCATGATTGTCCTTGCAATAAAGAAATTCTTGATGCTTTAAGAACAGGAACGTCAAAAACCATTTCTGTTGAGTATCAACAGGAAACAAAAACTACCAGTTCAGGTAAATACAGTTATCCAAATTTTAGTGTTGGTAACGAAGAATTAGGAACAGGAAAGAACCCTGGAAGCCTTACATGGCCGTTCGGAGTTGATAAAAATTCAACATGAACTACATGGAAAAGGTTGAAAAGTTTTTCTGGAGTAATCTAGAAAACGACGAATTGCAGATCAATGATAATAATTGTGATATCCTTGAGCATGCAATAAGATTGATGGAAATAGATGATGAATCTATGGCCAATCAGGAAATTGAAAATAGTAATAAATTAAAATCTATGTTTGGTTTTAATAATGATGAAACTTTTAATAAAATTGATAGTTTCAGTTCTGATGAATCAGAAAATTCTTATAATGAGAAAGACAGTATTGAAATTGGTTTTCAAGAGAATTTCAGAACTGATAGACAGCAGAACACTCCACCTTCATCCCCAAAGAAGGAATACAGAGGAGAAGGCTCAGGATCCAAAGATTCTGAAGAAAGAGAAAACAGAAAAAGGAAAGGTAATTTCTATCCCTTTTCCGAAGTTAAAAATACAACTAGTATTTTTGGAAATAATATCCTCAATATTGATGGTATGATTAATAGAAAAGATCTCATTGATACTTGGGCTAAAGAAATTAGTCTGATAATACAGACTAATAAAGAGTCTTATGATGATCAAAATACTGTTCTACTTTTGTTAGAACATAAATCAACTGGTGTTGTTAATACATTTATTAAACTCACCAGATGGGAGCCTAAATTAAATCCTATGACTGCTTTTGAGGAAGTCTTAAATGGTATTTATACCATGTTTCTAGGAATAAATTTATCTTCTGATAAAATCCAAGAACTAGCTCGAATAAAAAGTAAAGCAGAAACTATGCTTACTAATATGCAGCTATGTGATATTACTTTTCTCGAACAATTTTATTGTGACTATGAAAAGTATTTATATCAAATTGGAGATCAGGGTGATTATAGAAAATATATCACAGGATATCTTCTAAAAATTCCTTTGATAGGACAAAAAGCTCTAGAACGTTTTAATCTAGAAGCATCAGGAGTAGCCGCTTACAGTTTAGGCTACGCTCATCGAATTGTTAAAGAAGAAATTTCAAAAATTTTGTGATTTAACAAGGAAACAGAAGGAATTGAAGTCTTTTAGCAGAAAAACCTGTGAAAAGATTACTGAACAACCATTTGAATATGGATGTAGAAAGTCTTATAGGAAACACTATAAGAAGAATTCATCTAAGAAGTTGATAAAAAAATATAGGTTTAAAAAAGGACGAAAACCTTTTAAACCTGGTAAGTTTATTAAAAAGAAATCTTTTAATAAAACTTCAGATAAACGAAAATTCTGTCCCAAGGGAAAGAAAAATTGCAGATGTTGGATTTGCAGTGAAGAAGGACACTATGCAAATGAGTGCCCAAACAGAAAGAAATTTGATAATAAAGTCAAATTACTTGAAGAAATCTCCAGCAAAGGTTTTATGCCAGTTGAAGATTACTATGAAGGTGAACTGTATGTTTACCATATAGAAGAAATTGATTTTGATACTACAGATTCAGAATCAAGTGATGCATCAACTTCAGACAGTTCTTGAAGATGATGAAAGAGTGATGGCCAACATCACTAATCCAAATTCAATCTATGTCAAAGGTAAACTTAAATTTACTGGATATAAATTGATAGAATTACATTGCTATGTGGACACAGGTGCGAGCCTTTGTATTGCAAGCAAGAACGTTATTCCCGAAGAACATTGGGTAAATAGCGAAAGACCTATTCAGGTAAAAATCGCCAATGGTTCTACCATAACGATTAACAAGGTTTGTAAGAACCTAGATATAATGATTGCAGGAGAAATTTTTCATATACCTACAGTCTATCAACAAGAATCAGGAATTGACTTTATTCTTGGTAATAATTTCTGTCAATTATATCAGCCTTTTGTGCAATATACTGATAGAATTATTTTTACTCTTAATAATGATCCTATTATTATTAGTAAATTAAAAACGGCCTACCAGGTAGGGAAACCCGGATTTTTAGATGCGATGAAAAAGCGATCTAAAATTCAGGCACCACCAGCGGTTAATATAAGTCCTCACAAAATTAATCTTCTTTTAGAGAGGGGGAGAGAACTTATTAAAAGCCGAAATGAAGCTAAGAGTTATCATTTTGAATTACAGAAACGTTCAAAAATTGAAACACTCCTAGAAACAGTTTGTTCTGAGAATCCCTTAGATCCTTTAAAGACTAAGAAGTGGATGACAGCCTCGCTCAAACTAATAGATCCTAAAGCGGTAATCAAAGTAAAACCAATGGTTTACAGCCCTGAGGATAGAAAAGAATTTGAAAAACAAATTCAAGAACTATTAGATCTAAAATTAATTAGACCTAGTAATTCACCACACATGGCTCCAGCCTTTATGGTAAATAATCATGGAGAACAAAAACGTGGTAAAAAGCGTATGGTAATAAACTACAAAGCAATGAATAATGCTACCGTAGGAGATTCCCATAACCTCCCTAATAGAAACGAATTATTATCGTTGATTAGAGGAAAAAAGATGTTTAGTTCTTTTGATTGTAAGTCTGGATTTTGGCAAGTCCTAATAAACGATGAATCAAAGATCTTAACAGCTTTTACGTGTCCCCAAGGACACTATGAATGGAATGTTATGCCTTTTGGTTTGAAACAGGCACCGTCCATATTCCAAAGATGGATGCAAACCGCATTCAACAATTATAGTAAGTTCTGTTGTGTTTACATTGATGATATCCTTGTATTCTCTAACAATGAACAGGAACATATGTTGCACGTCGCAGCAGTCCTTAATAAGTGTAAATCTTTAGGAATTATACTTAGTAAGAAAAAAGCCCAGTTGTTCAAAACTAAGATCAACTTCTTAGGTCTTGAGATCAACGAAGGTACGCTTACTCCTCAAGCACATATCTTAGAACACATACACAAGTTCCCAGATACACTTGAAGATAAGAAACAATTACAGAGATTTCTAGGTATTTTAACCTATGCCTCTGATTATATTCCTAAGCTTGCAGCCATAAGAGCACCCTTGCAGGTAAAGCTTAAGAAAGAAGTTCGATGGGAATGGAATGAAGAAGATTCTAATTACATGAGAAAAATTAAAAAGAATCTAAAAAGCTTTCCAAAGCTTTATCTCCCGAACCCAGAAGACAATATGATCATAGAGACTGATGCGTCTAATGATTATTGGGGCGGTGTCCTCAAGGCCTCTATCGAGACTGAAGGTAAAGTATCAGAACCGGTATGCAGGTATATTTCAGGTAGTTTTAAAACGTCTGAAAAGAACTATCATTCTAATGAAAAGGAGCTTTTAGCTGTCATTAGAACAATAGAAAAATTATCAGTATATTTGACCCCGGTTAAATTTCTTGTTAGAACTGATAATAAAAATCTCACTTATTTTATTAATACTAAGATACAGGGAGATAATAAACAGGGAAGACTAGTTCGTTGGCAACAATGGCTTTCCCACTATTCTTTCGATATTCAACATATTGATGGAGTGAAGAATTCACTAGCAGATTTCCTGACAAGGGAATACTGGAACAGTTAAGAGATAAGCTCTACAGACAAAAGTTATGAAGACCAGTGGTAGATTGACTCTTGTAGCAATCCTATTGGATAAACATAAAGAAGATGCCACTGCACTTCTATAAATAGAGAGTTTGAGAGTTGAGAGCATACACCAATAAATTCCTTCACCTCAAATCATATAGCATTATCAAATGCTTAGCCTAGAACAGCTTCGGCTGAAAGAAATGGTTCTTATTCAAGAACTAGAGCTGGTTAGATGCCAGATCAAATTTGTAGTCTCTCTCAAAAGAGACGAACAACAAAAGGAATTTGAATCTCCTTACTCTTTATTGAGCAAAGATTCAGCTATTCCGGAGGGTACGGCTCCCGGTAAAGAAACAACAAATCCGTTGAAGGCTATTATCTTGCCAAAAGATAAAACTGAGGTACAGACCTCCACAACGTTGTTAAGACCTTCAGATTTAAATCTAAGGCCCAACGGGATGGGAATTCAAATCCCTAAAAAATCTGGATCATCTCCAGTTGATGAGAAATCGTCAGAGGAAATTTTATTTCCAACAAATTCAAAAGCATACTATGTTGTGTTTAACGGTCCTAATGCAGGGATCTACGAAACGTGGAACATAGCTGAAAAGGCTAGTAAAGGAGTTCCCGACGTGAAGCACAAGAAATATAAATCATTTCTTGAAGCCAAAACATCTGCAGATATCTATTGCAGAGAAAAAATGGTGTCTCCACTCAGGTTAATCTCTGATGCAGATACACTCAGGCCAAATACATTTGCTGCGGCGCTTGTCAAAGGCAAAAGCAAGAAAGTAACCATTGGATTACTACCTCGCAACAATGTGTCTCCTAAAGATGACAACAAGAAAAATGAATTAAGAAAGAGCGATTTCTTGTTCATGTTTTCAGCAGCCCGACAGGCCGATGAAGCAAGATTCGTGGATGAACATTACTTCACCACCGATAATAAATACACTAGTTATTATAACTTTTGTAAAAATGCAGATCCCCAACAGGTTTTGGAAGCATTTGAATGCGGACTGGTTAGAACTATCTATCCCAGTAGCAACCTTCTTGAGATCAAACTCTTCCCCAAAGAGCTCAAAAAGGCAATTAAAACCTTCAAGACCAAGGTGATCAAAGAATCTGATAAAGATATTTTTATCAAGGTTCAAAGTACTATTCCACAATGGGAAGATGATGTACAGATTTACAGTCCTCATCACTTCATCCAGATTGGGATAAGCAAAGGAGAGATGTATTTTCCGTCCACGGTCATGGAAAATAAACTTGAAGAAATCGATCTTCTTAAACTCTCTGAGAAGAGTATTGAAAAATACTTTGATAAAATCCTGGGAATCACAGGAGATGATAAGATCTTTGTCAATTACCATGATGAAAAGATCTTGATGACATCCAGCTCTTACAAGCCAATCAGCAAGGAGAGCGAAAAGGCAATCTTATCCTACCGACAAGGGATAATGCGTGCTAAAGCAATTGGGATCCATAATCCATCTTTCTGTCAGATAGTGGAGAAAAGGTCAGCAAAAGCAGGAGTCACATGGGAGTGTCGACGATGTGAAGAGGATAAAGCTAAAGGAGAAAAAGATGTTCCATCCACCTCCACCAGCTCATCTTCCACTACAAAGGAATAATTAACTTTCCTTTGTCATGAAGTAAAGGGACCACTTTACTTTAATAATGGAGGAGAAAAGCATCTAGCTTTACTTTCTCGTCAATAAAAGAAGGAGGGATAACTCATTGTAATTCATTCAGTCGAGACACCAAGAAAAAAAAATAGAGTGTGTGTTAAGAATGATAAGTGAGTAAAATCCCTTCGGGGTATAGTACTAGTAGAGCTTCTGTTCATGTGTTGAACATAGCAAAGAAGCAGTTGTAAATATTCATGAATTAATAAAAGTTTCTTAAATCCTTTCTCCGTGTCAGATTCATATTCCTATAGTTCACAGTAACCTGAGCCTGGAATCCAACTACCGATACTCGAAAAAGTACCGCTGAGGCAGGTGGCCGTTAGGGAAGAAGTAGAGTGGTGACAGGATTGGCAGGGTAAGCGCCGAGCTGGAATCAATTGAACGCGACACACTAAGGAGGAAGGTATGAACTTTATTAATCAGAATAATTATACTGTTTTCTGCTATAATACATGATCTATGAAGTTTGAACGTATTATACAACCGAATTTCAAAATTCTTTCTGAATTATTTCCAACAAGTGATTAATCATCATAAAATGCTTGAAGCTAGAGAACAGACCATTATGGTCATAAAATTGGTTTATAACCATTTATGTAATAAATATTTCGATATTTTAAATGAAAATATCCCTTTTGATATTTATCTGAAACCCCAGTGGGTAAGGATTAGAGCCTTTCGGCTTAATAGTCTTGAGAGTGAAATAAAGATGCTACAGAAGGCACTTTGGTCTCGCTCCTTAAAACTTGTTTAAAACCATGCCTGGTTTAACACCTGAACGTGAAGTAATTCATTTACTGTCACTACAACATATAATTGCTCTAGCCCCTCTCCCTGAGGATACTAGAACTATGTCCTTCACAAGGATGAAAATAAAACGGCTTGATAGCATCGCCGCTAGAATAAGATTTCTTCTTGAAATCATAAGATTAGAAAAGGAGTCAGCTAACTCAGCTGGTCTTAATTCCGCCCCGTCGTAAAAATTAATTATGACAATGAATCCCTGGTTCAGCTGGTATCAGAGCCAGGTGTAACTAAATAATTACACAAGGTGTAACTAAATGGCAACAAAATAAGTATCAATATGATATTGTCATCACATTGGTAATCGACATTTATGAATAAGACACTCGATCAGGCCCACCTCGTCGTCAGCTCATCACCTTCCTCCTAAAACCTCTTAAAATATTTGAAAAAAAGATTTTGGACTGAGTACTAGTGTACTCAGTGTGAGTCATTGCCTGACTTTTTCAGTGAAAAATAACATAAATATCTTCATTTAAAGAATATTACATGCCCAACCATATGATGCATGACGTTTTAAAACGAAAGCCCACCATACACATATGAAAACATACATTTTCCATCATATTTAGCTTGTCATCATTCTTTGCTCATTCACAGTGTTCCTCATTGCGACTAGATGAGGAAAACCGAAGTCTTCCGCGAATAATCCCATTTTACCAAGACCGGGAAACCTGATCAATTTCACCCGATCCGGACTTTCCATGTACACTACCTTGGCCGGATCCGATCCGTCACATAAAGGATACACATGAGCAGTGCCAATCAAGGGTACGATAACACCGATCCGTCACATATAGGATACACATGAGCATAATAAAAACATTTGGCATGTAAATTCATATTTTCATAAAAAATAGTTCCAGCTTATTAACTCAAAATACCATACTGTAAATAGATCCACACCTCTCACCGATGTATGGAGCTCACATTCCATTGTATATGGTAGATGGTATTCCTCGGTAAGACCCTACAAGATGAATCTCATGTCTAAGTACAAATTGATAGGCGTTAACCTCTTCTCCAACATTAAGCACTTCTAGTGCTTTCTAAACTTAATGTCTAACCATTCTAACATCGACCTATTAATTACCCGGTGATCATCATTTACAAAACCCGTCTGCTAACTACTTAAGACATTTCAATCCCTTGTTAGTCAATTCGAGTCGTCATGATAGAAGGAGTAACATTTATCTCGATTACACGAGTACTTTACATAATCATATCGTCCATCAACTTCGAGTAATGACTTGTACCAACTTAATCAAAGCATTACGTATGAAGAGTACTTTACATAATCATAGCGTTATGTATTGTAGTATCTCGATTATACGAGTACTTTATATAATCATAGCGTTACGTATCGTAGTATGAATATAATTTCTTAATCAAACTTTAATCTAAAATAATTAAAGTTTTTAAGTACGATTATAAAAAAATTGAACATATTCCACCAAGATTTTCTTCATAAAATAGTAATAATAATATTTAATTACTTAACAAACAAACATATCAATTTTCTGAATTTTACATATGAAGAGTAAGGTACTTATTCAAAAAAACTTAAGAGTGAGATGATCAAATCAAAAAGCATATACAATTGTACTAATAGTTAACAAACTTACTAGTTGAGGGAGTTATTTGTTATGACTGTGTGTAAAAGTGAGTGGCAAGATTAAACTTGGTTTAACTAAGAAGCTATTTATTTGATAAAGGTTTTAGGTATTTTTTTTTAATATTTAACAACGGATTGATGCAGAGTTTAAATTATTGATTGATTCAGCATACAAGAAATATAAAGTACTTGTTAAGAATAATAATACAATAAATGTTTTTTTTTCTACGTATGGATTAGATTGAAAATTCTCTTAACGTCGGAGCTTCTAATTTTTTCACATTGGTTAATTTTCAACATTTAATCACCAGCATTAAGAGGATTATAATTAATTTACATATTCTAGGTCTTTACAAACTTTAAAAAAAACTACAACTTATAGAATTTATAAGTTCTAATGGTTATCAACAACTACGTTCAAAAAAAATGGTTCTCAGCAACTAGAACCATCAATAAATTAAAAAAGTTGATTATAAGTTTAAGGGTTACAAATTTGTGGTAAGAAAAAAAATGTTAGAAACATTTTTGATGATGTTGAACAATTTTATGTTTTGATGATATTTGTAAAATTATCTTATCTATGTGCACAATCGTTAATATAGATGCTTAGTATGTTATAGTTTTATTAGGTGCATATCAATTCATTGATTTGGTTCATAGGGAGATTGATCTGATGTTCCAGACTTGTCTAGATTAGTGATAAAATTAGACATGTTGATCTAAATGTTAAGGACATATCAACATTATCGATTCAGTCCATATATAGAGATCACTTGGTGCTGTAGTTTCATATCACTACAATGAAATGACAAATTGATATAATGATCTAATCAATAGAGAATGATCTTAGAAGAGACATCACAATATAAAGATATATCAAGTTAACGATATGGTCCATAAAGTATATTGATCTTGTCATAGGATCAATCTGGTTTCTAAAGTAAATATTGCATCAACATGAGAGCATAAGAGTTGATCTATCTTAAGAGCGTATCGACATCATGTTGATTTATCAATATGACATGCCCGAAGCGCAAATTAAGGAGTCGACCTATACAAGTAGGGGTGTTGAAGGTTTGCTTTGGTTTATACCAAAACCAAATCAAACCATAAAATATGGTTTGGATTTTTTTTCGACCAAACCAAACTCAATTAATACCAAAATCGACTCAAACTTAACGAATACGATTTGATGTGGTTTAGTTGACGGTATACTACTAATTTTTATTATCTTTCTTATTATACAAATAAATTTTTGATTAATCAAATTTACTGTGACCGATGTGTCAGTGTTTAGTATCACTATAAAATAACAACATTGATAATAACACATATTTTGCTAATATTATAAGCAAACATTTAAAATTATAGAAATTTTCTACTAATTAAATTTGATAGATATACTTAAGAAGAGTAAGTAAAGAAGAAGAAAAAATTAATATAAAAAAATTGTTAAGTAATCAATCATTATAATTTGAAAATTTAAATTCGATAAATTAATCATTTATATTTAAAATATTAAATAAAAATGTCTTAATAAGTTGGCAATTAATTTTATTACTAATTGAAAAAATAATATATTATCATAATGATAATCCTTATATTTTTGCTCCACATGCATATTTTATATTATGTTTAAAATAATATCTTCATTTATAAATACAATAATTGATTTTGCGATTTACGGCTATGTTTGATTTATATATTTTAAAGCTCAAACTGAAACTGTAAACCACAATTTCATTAAAAAAAAACATATATTTTAAATTATAAATCGAACTAAATCCTATAAATACGGTCCGATTTGATTTGATTTACGATTTTAACCATATCATAAACAACCCTATGTACAAGTGAAGATCGATGTATCGACTTGCCTAGTGTGCCCAATGAGTTGATTATACAAATTTGAGGAAGTTAGCAATCTGCTTAAATGGATCACAACTCATCTGTCCCATACAACGTTAGATGACACATTACACGACACTCCGGTGACACGTAGGACAAACTCCAACAACTAGAATTGCAGTCAATATCCAACAGTCATATTCGCTTTTAATGTTGCTGCAACGACTAGTTTTTTTAAATATTATGCCTATTAATACCTGAAGCCAATCTCCAAAAAACAAATGTGTGCAATCATGGTATCATAGAGAGAAAAAAGAGCAAAAATGCTAAAGAGTTCTTCAAAGTTTCAATGCCATAATCAATATTTAAAGAATTCATATTTCTAGGGAAACCCAACCTAGAACAATAATTTTGTATAGAGCTTTCAATCTATTAGTTCTAGAAATCTTACATAGTTATTCTAGTTTTAAGCTCTATAATAGGGTAGAAGGGGGAAAAAGGAAAAATAAACAACTAAGGTTGCAATCTCATTCTCAATGAGTATAAATAAGAGAATTTATCTCGTCCTCAGCAAAAATAAATAAGAGAGAGTGATCTCGTACCCAACAAGTATAAATAAGAGAATGATCCAAGGTTCAGAGATTCAATAATCTAGTTTTGACGACCGTGGACCACATTAAAATTGCTTGTGTTCTTTACATTATGCATTTATCTTTATTTCTTTGACATGCTCATCTATTTCACTTGTGAGTTGTACATTCACGTGTCAATCAATTTGACTAAAGAACACGTGTCATTTGCGTGTCAATCAATTCGCTTGAGATTATAGATAATTTTTAGAGTTTTGTATGTATTGATTATAAAAGTGGAATGAACTAACTATTATAAGAATCAATTCAAACACCCGGTTGTTGATTTGATCATGTACTTCACAGAGATGATTCTTTGTCCTCATCAGCCGCCAGACTCACGTTTGGTGAGATTTGACCTAGTATCAAAGTCATTTTATGATGGTTCTTATATGTACCTTATAAGTGTTACACCCAAAATTGCTATTTATTCATCTCTCCTCTCTACATAAATACACAGAGAAAACATATAATATACATACACTATTTATGCAACCTTAAAACACTTTGAAATTAATATTCTCTTCTTCTTTCTTCCACATATAGGATTTCATCTCCAACTGTATTAACTTTTGAGAATGATCATGGCTTGGGACAGATTTTCGCGAGTGCAATAACTCTGTCACGGCATAGTGTTTAACAATTTCCTCTCTTTTTTCTTTTCTTTATTTGATTTTGCAAGTCGGTTTCAATTTCCAATATTTATTGATCTTGTGGTATTTGAACATGTCATTTCTACATGTAACAAAATAGGATTGATTGAGAAAACAACAAACAAAAAACGTAAAGAAGACACAAATTTATGTGGTTCACCAATTGACTACGTCCACGGGCAGAAAGGAGAACAAATTTTATTGAGCGGCTAGGGTTGCAGATACAAATTACATATCTCAATTACTAAATATATAGTATTAAGAGAATACTCCAAATTGGGCCTAAGACCCAAAACTGTATACCAGACAATTAACCATGCCCAATACAAATTAGATCTCCTGCATTGGAACCATGGTTATGGACCCGAATCCGTTAGTATGAATTCTAGACATAACAACAAATCTCCACCTTTACTAGAATTCTTCAAATGCATCATTACAATGCCAGATGAATAAACTAGAATTCTAGACATAACAACAAATCTCCAACTTGACTAGAATTCTTAAATGCATTATTACGATGCCAAATGAACAGACTCCTCCAGATGCATCATTACGATGCCAGATGAGCATATTCTTCCAGATGCATCATTATAAAGCCAAACGAACAAACTCCTCCTTTCTGCCTCAAATTTGCCCTACTCGGGCAATTAACAAATTTTGACGTTTATCATATCCTTGGTATGACCAAGGATGATACAACACCAGCAAAACCTGTCACAGTAGAACCTCATAGGAAATACAAAGTACCACGTTTCAAGCCAGTCAAAACCACATTTGAACCTTAACACACATACATAACTCCACTTTCACATTTGAAAATGAAACCTTTGTTGTCAAGATGACTCAAAGATATCAAATTCTTTGTCATTTGCGGAACATGTATGACTTCATTCAAGGTGCAAAATACAGCATCATGTGTCCGCATCCTAATTGAGCCAACTCCAACCACCTTGCAGACAGCACCGTTGGCCATGGAAACATTGTCACCATCTATCTTCTAATAAGTCGAAAAGAACTCTCTGTTTGGACAAATATGATATAATGCTCCGAAATCAAGAACTCACTACTACAAAAATGCTAATAGACAAGGGTTTTTAACCCTTGTCGTAGCCTATCCTCGACACTTGTCGAAAGTCGTGTTGTCGTATGTTCTCGCTCATAGACAACGGTAATATAACCGTTGTCGTAAATATTTACAACAACGGCTAAGACAAGGGTTTCTGGAACCGTTGTTGTATTTAAAAAAATTCGCTCATAGACAACGGTTCTTAAAACCGTTGTCGTAGGTCTTGCAAAAAAATTCACCTATAGACAACGCTTCTTAGGACCCTTGTAAAAAATTTCGCCCATAACAACAGTTTATAAAACCGTTGTCGTTGAGTTATAAGACAACATTGTATTTTCGAACCTATTGCTAAAACTAATAAAATAAATATTAAATTGAAATGAAAACATCAAATACGTAAATATTTAAAAGTAAATTAGTAATATAAATAATTTAACATAAAAGCATATTGCAATATTCAAGTTTAATCCTAAAAATACCATAGCAAGCTCAAATATAATACTTCAAGTTTGATAACTACATGGTCCCAAACATAAATAAACCTAAAATAACCAAAAGCTACAATCCAATATAATCCTGAACCAATTCAGCCCACTCCTTGCGCACTTCATCAATTTCCACAATCGAGTAATTCCCCTTTTCTTCAATAACACACACAACTTTAGGTTCAGAGCAGATATTTTCATATCTTTGTTTCACTAGAAGGAAGCAGTGCATTTGATCATATATTTGAGTATGTTCATTGCATACCTCTACCAAGGCACTGTATCTTCTGTCTAGGTTAAAAGCCATGTGAAGAGCTTCTGAATGAAAAGGAGAATCATCTCCAACAAATATTAAAGTTCGACACTTCAACATCCTCAACCCATCAGTAATGTCCAGTCTCCTGTTTAAACGAGCAATTTTTATGAATAACAAACAAAAGTGACTAAGCCATCAAGAGACATTATTTATATATACTTATATTTTCAGCTTCTCATACCTATTTATTGCTTGAAGGAACCGCAAAACATTTGCGCTCTGCCTCTCATCAAGCAGCTAGAAAAATCGACCAATTTCACAGCATTATATTATAAAACTATACAGAAATCACAAGGCACTGAGTTGGCCAAGATAGTGGAAACTGCATGCATCAAAAGACTAACTTTTCTGCATTCTTGAACAACGTCCGCTTCTGGAGCTTCAGCACTGGCACGAACTTCCTAAAACAAGTAAAAACTTTATTCATCACATCTTTATAGAAAGATCCTAACAGAAATCAACAAAGAGACATCTATAAAGTGGGACAGGGTTGGGGATAGTTCGCAGATCAGTGAGATACTAAGTACCTTGCTAAAGTACCGATAAAGTAAACAATCCTTCAGCAGACTACACATGCCATAATAATATAGCAAATTGGACATCACCTGCAAAATACACATTCTCTCAGTTTTTATCCATGATACTAAGTTGACACATAAAACTGATTGAAAACCTGAGAAATGAAACCTTATTGCACAGCCATTCTTTCCAAGAAGGAGCTTTACATAAAGGAGAAACAAGTATCAAACCAAGAACTCGCTCCCTAAACTTCATCTGGTAGCATATGTCTCTCAGCCATATGAAGAAAAAAAAGAAGAAAAAGAGATAATTCTAAAACAGATCCAAGTGCTACGTACAGCAAATAAGGTGAGGATGTAAGCACCAGCCATTACACCCATACACATAACTGCACCAAGCCTGGAAAAAAAATTAGATGTCGTGCTATCAGCGACATATTTCTAATGATATTTCTGATCAGTAGCAACAAGAGGATAGAATTTAAATGTAGTTGATATATAATTGTAGTTGATATATAATTTGTTGTTTATTTAGATTAATTTTTTTTTAAATTGCACATCCAAAAGAGTATGGCACTGAATGAAAGTCCTATAATGCTGACAATTATGAAATCTAATACAATGTTGACAGCTTCTAACCGCTAGCAAAAGAAACAGACATAATAACAGCCTGTACTAAGCTATAATTTCAACTAGAAAGTGACACCTTTCACAAGATGCTTCAGATGCTCAGTTATTACCAATGACATTGAAGAACCAAACACTTACAAGAAAGATCGATAGAACCAATAGAATAAAATCTCTAAGAACAATATCTAACAAACCTATTTTTAATTAGAGTCCAACTTCCATTGGCAGACAAACAAATTCAACATTCCTAGAAGTTCTTAATTAAATCCGTAAGCATTGTATATTTAAGGAAGATCATATAACATTTTCAATACATACCATCATCATCTCTATCTCTAAACCACAACAATATACCGTAAACTGGAAGTAACAGAAAGGAGCTCAACTAGTAACCGGAAATAGATAGAATCAAACCTTTCCGCCGAGATAAATCGTGTTGGTGTCGAGGCAAACAGAATCGGTGCTCAGTTCAGCCATGGCTTCTTCACACACAACACACACAACTTATTCGCTCCTCAGAAATTATCATCCATAGACACGAAGAAGCGCATTAAAGCAATGAACAAATAATATTTAAGCATTGTATACTTAAGGAAGATCATATAACATTTTCATTTCGTCTACAAGAAATAGTCATGGTATTTAAGCTTTCAGTAGGTTATTATATCACCCCATTTCTAAGAAAAATGAAATAATAATAACAATACTAATAGTATATCATCTGAGTTGTTTAACGGCAGTCGGCAGGACCCTTAAGCTACAATCGGAGTTGGTCTCATTTCAAAGGCTGCTAGCCTGCTATTTCACATCTATGTTCAAAACTTACTTAAAGATTTTCACAAGACTTCCGGACAACTTTCACTTGATTTTACAAAGACTTCTACAAAATATGAGAAGACATCCTAGCTAGGCAGTGGGCGGGGTCTGCGCTATTTACCAGGATGCTGCAAAGAGGGAAACATAAAAGTTAAATCAGATAACTGTAAGAGAAAGGAAAAAAGGTAAATTGGTATGGAGAATTGGAGATATAAATAACTAAACTGAGGGGAGCAGGAGCTTGCTCACCTTGCCACATAAGTAACGTTGCCAATAACAGCAAAGACAAACATCAAGGGGTTAAGCCCCTGATACAAAATTGTGTTAGATATTTCAGCATCACTGCAAATGGTTATGATATGAGAAACTGAATGTAAGGTGACATTTTTTTAATTACATACCTCCGTATGCCCCCTTTTAATCTGCAAATGAAATACAAAAACCCAATTTAGCCTTCCATTTATATAGCATCTGTATTTTACACTAAATTGCATAAAAGATATCCTTATATTATACTCATAATCATCTGGTTTAGAAAAGTGCTGGTGAACTAATTATGTGATTTAAGTTCAGATTATATCGTTACATTGAGGTAAATCTGAGGTAGACGTCCTCCCATGTAAATAGCTGCCATTCCCCAACCAAGGATTGATCCAATCCAACTGTAGCTTGCAGCAAACATTTGTTCATTTGCTGAATTTGTCGTGGCCTGCAATTTCAAAGGCAGTGTATGGCTTGCCTCGATCAAGTGATACTCATCGACATGTTATTAGGAAGTTTGAGAAGTGAAGATTACGAGGAAGTTACCCAAGGACCAGATATCCGACTTGGAACCATATGGTATATCAGCAAGAAGCTCCGGACACATGTAACTAGATAAATTTTATTACTTCTGAGTTCTGCCTAAGCCTAATCATGTTTGTACATGTTATTCTCATAGCTCACATCAAATTCTATGTCTCCTTCCAGCAAAGTAACACAAGTTTCAAGGTTATACATTTTATGTAAATGAATAGTAGTAGCAGAAGTAACTGATTTCATCCAATGAGTTTGATATAAATGGTTTCTGAGATTATATCACTTACCCTTTCCACCCAGGAATCTTTGTACTCCACAATATATGGATTCTTAACTTTAGAAATGAGTTCCATCTGCACAGTGGAAAAATAAGTTTAACAAGTAATATACAAGAGAAACTCAAAAGGAAAGAATTTTCATACCCTTCTAGAAGTGTTTCACCACAATTCATATGAATATGATCACTAAATTATAGATGAGCAGCCATCTCTGCAGTTTGAGAAGTGCATAGTTGGCAACTAAATTGTATCTTATTAACAAAATCCAGCATATACAGCTCCAAATAAACATCCAGCATAAAGGAAGTTTCAGCTCCAAATAAACATCCACGAAAAATTTAAGTGTAAACCCAAGCAATAAGCAGCAGTCATATAGCCCACAAGTTCAGAGCAAACTACTCCAGTAAATAACAATGTTTTCCATGTGAAAATTACCAAACGACTCCAGCAAACGAGCAATAGATAGTGTTCAGAAAGCCCACAAGGTCAGAGCAAACGACTCCAGCAATTAACAATGTTTTCCATGTGAAAAAAACAACATTTGCAGCTACAACTGTCTAAGTAGCATTAGCAAAATATGGTATAGTGTAATACAATCATTTCATTGGATGTAACCTCAACCATTGCAATCAATTCATCCCACTTACAATGAAAACAATGGATGCAGCAACCAACCAGGACCATTCAATTTTCCATCAGTAGCAAATAGTGAAATCACTCCATCGAAAAATAAGAATTCAATACCATGGAGTGAGCAGCCCGCAAGCACCATTAATATGAATGATTTCCATTTTGGGGGAAATTTCGAGTTACCAAATCTGTAGCAGGTGTCATAAACCATTCCACCGGTGTTAATGGAGTTCCAAGAGCAAGGCGAATCATCATGGAATGAGATGCAAGGCTGTCAACAAACAGAGAGTAATACAGCAGCAGAATTTCAGCAGATAATTATGGAGTATTACATCGGCAACAATTACAGAATATTACAGCAGCATATTTCAAGTTATTGCAACAAAGTGCCCAGTAAATCAGATTCAGATTATGGCCGTGCAAGAGATATCACAGATTCAGAGCACAAAATATTATGATTTTCAACAAAATTCAAATTTGGCCAAGTCTGCAATCCTCAAATTTTCAACAGATAACTGATCAATGAGAAGCTCAGCAACACGTTCAAGAACATATATAGCTCAAAGAACACAGATAGAACAGGTATAGCTCAGCAAAGCAAAAATCGGTTTATCTCAGCTACACAACAGCAATTGGTATTTCAAACGAAGAGCAGAGCTCAGTAACAATCGGATTTTTCAAGCACAGCAGCAGAGTTCAAACTCTCTGAATAAACGTTGACAGATAATAAGAACGCTATTTGAATCGCCAAGGTTGTTTCAGTCGCCAAATCGAACGTGAATAAATTGAGAAGGATACATAGCAGATTGAATCAATGTTCTGTAGAAATCGCAATTTGTTGCAGGACAGATTGATAGAACAGATTCGCGTTCACCCAGGCGTGCCTGTGGAAGCACAATTTGTTGCAGCAGAGAAAGTCGCGATTTGGGGAAGCGCACTCGTAGATGAATCGCCCAAGAACGCCAGCGCACAAATCAATTTGTAGTTGAATCTTGATTTTGGAGCTGTCGTGATTTTGGAGCTGTCGCGATTTTGAAGCAGTCGGGAATTAGAATCGCCCCCCAAAACTAGGGTTGGTGACGGCGCCCCCCAAAACTCATCAGAAATTTGTGCGACCACCACCAGCAGACTCGCAATGATGTGGGAAAGACGAAGGAGTGTTCAGAATCGCACCCTTTGAATCGCAAAGATAAGAAATGCACCCTTTGAAGCTGTCGCGATTTTGGAGCAGTCGAGATTAGAATCGCCCAAATGGTGGAATTTTCCCCAAACCAAGTTCAAATCTCAGATTTAATATGTTATTGGAATCGCAAAGGTTAGGGGAGGATGATTTTATGATGATATCAAGCAAACAAACGTTGATTTGCAGTGGATAAGCATGAGATAAGTGCAAGAAATGGCAAAGTGGATGAATTATAGGGTGGTAAGCTAGACTACGACAATGGTTTAACGACAAGGGTTCAAAATAGTGTTGTCATTGAGTACTGCAACAACGGGTATACCACAACGGTGTGAAAAAGCGTTGTCGCATCTATATAAGACAACGCTATAACAACAACGGCTAAAGAATACGTTGTCATATATATACGACAACACACCTACGACAACGGTATATAAAAACCGTTGTCTATGAGCGCATTTTCTCGCTCAAAGACAACGGTTTTGATTACGACAACGGTTTTTATCCCTACGACAACGCATTTTGTTAAAAATCCTTGTCGTTCCAGTGTTGTCGTATGCCATTTTTCTTGTAGTAACTCACGCATCATTACAATGTGATTGTCCATCTACAACCAAAGCTAGATCTTCTTCTGATTTCGAATCATTTTCTACCAAAGCTGCAGAATCGGCCTCTTTCTTATCCAGCCTCTTATTCTTAGGACAATCATTCTTCCAGTGCCCTAGCTCTTTACAATAGTTGCATATGTCGTCGGCTCTAGGACCTTTTGAACCTTTGTTAGACTTCTTTTTCCCAACTTTCTTTTGTTCCTTAAACGTGACAGACAACCCCGATGCCTGATTTTCTGTGGCTGAGCCAATTACCTGTTGACGGTCTTCTCTACTGTGGAGGGCAGATCGAACATCTTACAAAGACAGAGTATCTTTCCCAGTAGTAAAAGAGTCAACAAAATTCTCATACGACTCAGGCAACGATACTAACAGAATTAAAGCAACGTCCTCATCCTCTACTTTAACATCAATATTACGCAAATCTAGAAAAACTTTATTCAAATTATCTAGATGATTCTGAAGGGACTCATGTGTAAACGGAACAAATATTGCTTCAAAAGCAACTTGTTGGTTAGAGAATTCGTCATGTAGAGATTCTCCAACTTTGACCATAGACCCGCGGTAGTTTCCTGATCAGCAACCTCGATGATAACCTCGTCGGGTAGACATAGCATGATTGTCGAGTGAGCCTTTTCTTCTCGGATATTCCACCCTTCTTCATCCACGTCTTCCGTTTTCGGTTTTCCAGATAGGGGCGGGCGCCCACAAACCCGGTTGCTTCAGTAGAGACCGTATCTTCATCTGTCATAACCCAAAACTATTTCTCCCATTGAATTTGTGAACGTTTATGTTGAAGACCGACATTCTAATTAACTCAAAAAACACTAATAGTGCGGAATCAAAACCCCTTATCGATTGACCAGGCTCTGATACCAGTTTGTTGTAACGAAATAGGATTAATTGAGAAAACAACAAAAAAAAGTAAAGAAGACATAAATTTACGTGGTTCACCAATTGGCTACGTCCACGAGCAGAAAGGAGAACAAATTTTATTGAGCAGCTAGGATTGCAGATACAAATTACATATCTCAAATACCAAAATATAGTATTAAGAGAATACTCCAAATTAGACCTAAGATCCAAAACTGTATACCAGACAATTAACCATTGCCCGATACAAATTAGAATTCTAAATATAAAAACACTACAAACTTCATTAAAATTATGGGAGTGCTCCATAAGTTATATTCTATTTAACAAAGAAATATTCCGTATTATAATTAAATAAATAAATGATAATTATCATCTATTATTGATCTTTTTTAAGTTTACAAAAATGAAACACGAACATGACTTAAAAATTCTAAGCGATTAATGTTGAATTTGTTGATACTCACTCAACCTATTTTTACATTCCTTGTCTAGGAAGACTAGGATGGTTCTAAGAAAATAATATTCTATAAATAAGAAAAATAACTGTGAAGTCATTTTTTAATCATTTTGGCACTAACCAGATCAAGAAATAGTTTCAGTACAGTATTACAATTTCATTCTATTCATACGAGGTCAAATAAGATAATAAGAATAAAAAAAATATACTTCCAAATCACGTGAATATCACGACACTTTTGAGGTCTGCATAAATTCCATTATCTTTATTAAAATGTTCGAGGCAACTTAATAGTCTCTCTCGATTTTTTGTATTTTTTTGGATGAATGACTTGTATAAGAGCATCCTAATGGGGTTGCTCAGAGTTTCTGTGACATAATTGTAAATAAAGGAAATTTTTTTGGGTGGGGTTTGAGAGGTTGTGTTGGTATGTAGCAGTGGGGTTTCTCAATTTGGGATTTCAGAGTGTCTACTTAAATAATTATAGAATGCATGATTGAATTTGAGAAAAATGATATTAATTTAATTTATTAATTTAAATTTTTAATATAAAATAAATTAATTAATTAAATAAACGAAAATTAAAATAAAAATTAAAATAATTAAAAGACAACATTCAATTTGAAATAGAAAGTACAATACATAAAATACAATGGTTGAAGAAAGATGGTTGAAAGATTGAAGAATGGATGAAGATGTGTGAAAATGTGCAATTGAAATATGGTATTTATAGATGAATTAAAGAATAAAAAAAATAAAAAAAAGGAAAAAACAAAAAAAGCTAGGGGCACGGAAAACCGGGTGCCGCAGCGGTGAAACTCGGGTGGATTTCCCGCGCCCGTCTCACGGGACAGAATCCGACGCCCAAACCCCCTCACCCGCAGCGCGGGTTTCCCACTTGTGGCGCCCGCACCCCACTGGCCCAAACTCCCTCACCCGCAGCGCGGGTTTCCCACTTGTGGCGCCCGCATCCCACTGGCCCCCCGGCCCGAAGCGCCCGCGCCTGAGTGCGCTGTGGATTTGAAATATAGACTCTTCACATTTAGGTCAACTTAATTAATAAAGCTCATATACATTAAGATGCTTTTGCTAACCCAATAAATAGTACTATCCTATAGAATGCTATATATATTTCACTTTATTAAACATAATTATATATATAAATATATATATATGTGGAATCATTATATTAAAATTAGTTAGGCACATGTTAACTATAAATACGTATTAAGTCAATGATTTTGAAATTTTGTGGGATGATGATTTTTCTATAATTATGAAAATGGCTAAATATGAATTTTATCAATATAAATCATTTTTAAATATTATATTGTATTTTTATGTTTAATATTGATATTATAATTTTTCTCTTTTATTTTTTAATATTAACAATTTATACTAGAATGACACAAAAAAATAAGCGTTGATTTTTCACTCATTTAAGGATCTTTTATTTCATATTAATATTTTTATTTTTTTTTAAATTATCTTTATAATTGTAAGCAGTAAACTAATCAGAAAGATTAAAACCATAAAAAAATTAAGCATTTATTAATGTTTTACATTGAACCTGCAATATATTTTAAGAAAAAAGAAAGCAAATGAATAATAAATATGTATTAACTGTATAAAATTATATTTAAATCTTTTAGCAGTTAAAAATATACTAAAAATAATAAAATTACTCCGAATAAAAGAATACATCAATTATATATATATATGACAAATATTAATATATCCTTAATATTTTAATTTATAAAATAGTTAATTTAAATTTAAAATTTTTAACAAAATACACATTTCAAATTTAATTTTACTTAATACGTATGAAACTAATTTTGTTTGACATATATATATATATGATGTAGATCATTTAGAAAGTGAATTTTTAATAGAAAATAGGAAGTAATCTGGGCCCTTTATTTTTCTGTTCCTATGATACAAAATAATTGTCATATTTTATAAAATTTATTTCATTAAAATATTACACTAATAAAATAAAAAGTTAAATATGTAATTTTTGTTATGAAAGAGAAACAATGTATGCTATTTTATAGGGATTTAAATAGATATGCATGATTATAGTTTTTGAGTTACCAAAATTTGTGATTATTGAATTTAAGTTGGTGAATTAAATATGATCTCCCCACTGAGGGAACGCCACCATCGAAACCCTCGATGCCCAACGCCTCCATGGTGGAGTTCCAGCCGTAGTGCGTGAAGAAGCAGGCGGTGGCGGAGTGAGCCAACACCTTCTCTTGCGGGCACCACTGCACAACCCTCACCTCTCAACCACCATCTCCAGGAACCCCTCAGGTAACACGTGCGGCTTGTGGTTGGAATCAAACGGTTGTCAGCTGGGGCGGAGTGGATAAATTGATCTATTTTCACTTTCTTCCTCTCTTGGTCCCACGGGAATCTCGATCAGGAAAGAAGTGAAGATGTCGACTCCTTTTTTCGAGCTTGATTCGAGCAAGGAAGCGGCGGGGAAGCCGAGGTGGAACAGCACGATGAAGACAACGAATTAGGAGGAGAAATTGGCATCTGAGTTATACCAACTAAATTTTGGATTGTGTCCGACCACTCGTTGTTGCTAACGACCTCCTCTACATGGATATGGGCATCTAGGACGAAGACGGCACCCGCAAAGACCATCTCTCATGTCCGGCGGCCTGCATTGGGTGGTTGAATTTACGTTGCACCACATATACATGTGAAATGCATTGTCATATATGTGAAAATTGCAATGTTATTTCATCTTTGTACCGTTTAATAATATCATGTTTCACCATGCATATATGTGAATTGCATTGACATATACATGTAAATTGAATTGTCATTTTATATTAGTATGCAATGTTTTCAGTCCAACCAATTTATATTTTGTACATACTGCAATGCATCAATAAGTATAACATAATTCATCAAACATTTGATTGTTAATAAAAATGACGTAAATTGGTATTCCATGCGGTGGAATGGTTTCCAATTGCGTTTCCCAATTAAAATTCATTTACTTCGAAATTAAGGGAATTTTTCATATATTTTTGGAAGATTATGTTATCCCATAAATTTCTCCAACTACCAAAAATTAAATGGTAGTACAATATATATGTCTAATGCAAATTATGTAACTATACAGTACAATACTACATATATATACAATGCAATAATAAACAAACGACAGTTAAGGGAAGTTTTTCTCTTTCCTACTACAGTTCAGTAATTAATTGGGATTTAAATAAATTTGAATATTATCCCAGAAACCGCCAACTATAATATGAACGACGACTTTAACACAATGCAACACGCCGAAATGCTTATTTTTCAAAAATTAAGGATTTAATCTCATCTATTAGATCTATTGTAATAGACGCACCAGATCAATTCCTATTTTTTTTTTTATCATTTGTCCGTTTTTTACATGAACCCACCCATATATATACGCATGATAGATCAAATAAAAATGATTCATTATGTATTAACTAAAAATAAATCTTAACTGTAAATTTATTTAGATCAATGAAACAAATTAAAAATATAATTTTCGTATAAATTTTTATCTAAAATATATTATCCCTATAAATATGAAATTTGTTGTTCCGTATGCATTCTCTAATATTTTTATAGAATATATTTTTAATTTTTATATAAAATTTACTTTCCAACTCGAATTTATTGATTAGAGTATAATTTGATATTTATTATGTATAAAATAATAAAAAATGAAAAAGATAATATAGTATTATAAAATTAAATTAAAATTAAATTATATTTGTACAGAAATAGTCTTTAAATCACGGTATGCTCCATTCTCTTTGCTAAATAAATTTTAAAAGTAAAAAATTTAATTTTGGGTTAATATTATATTATCTTATTTATTATTTTATTATTTTATATTTAATAAATATTAAACTATACTTTAATCAATAAATTCTAGTCAGAAAGATAAACTTTATATATAAAAAAATATATTTTTTAAAAATATTAGATAATTCATACTCCTTCGTCCTTCATAACGATAAGTATATCATTATTACCTAAGCGGACCGTCCAGAAAGAGTGTATTGTTTCCTTTTTAGTAAATAGACTCACATACTTTCCAACACAATACATCACATCACATCTCAATATTTACAAAATTATCATATAATATCATAATTTTTCTTAAAACTCATGTTCACTCCTCCATGATACACTTATCATAGACAGAGAGAGTACATAATAATAAATGCAAAATCTTAAGGGGTAATATAATTTAAATAAAATTTATACAAACATTATTTTTTAACACACACCATTAATCAAAATATTTAACAATCAATATTTATTTTTAGTCAACTTACAAAAAATCATTTTTATGTGATATATATCTAGTATATATATTTATTCTTAGTCAACTTACAAGAAATTATTTTTATTTGATATCTCCTTCCCCTAGAAGAGGAGTAATTAAATAGTCTAGTACAAGAAATTGTAAAACGGCCGATGGAATTCCTGAATGAATTTAATCCCTCTATAAAAATCGACGGATTACCAACAAATTATTTATATAAATATTTATTCATACATTAAATATTTATTGCCGACGGATTTTAGAAATACCCCAACTTACTAAGTTTAGAAATATTTTGATTTATATATATAAATATATATATATATATAATATTATGAATTTTGAATTTACATGACCAATTTAAAAAATTTAAAAGTATATCTTTTAGTTTGTTTGAGTTGTTCTATAATTAAGGAGTAAATATTTATAAATATTTTATTTGATCGTAACCCTAGTTACCCACTATTCATGTATATATATCTTTCAAACCCTCATTTACTTTTTCCACCTCTTCAATTTTTTTTTTATGTTATATTATATGCATATAGCTATATGCATTTAAAGTCTTGCACAGTGATGTTATGTTTCTATTTTCGCTTTATTCCTTTGAGAACTTGTGTTCCTTTGAGCATTTGTGGTTTATAGATAATATGGTTCCGACTTGTGGTTTATAGATGATATGGTTCTTATCGCTTTGATCCCCTGAGGACTTGTGGCTTATAGATATTCAGATAAATTTTTATATTCGTCTTCTTTCCTCATTATATTATATGGTTTGATAAATGTAAAGAATGTTTCACTATCCCAGCAACTGAGTACGTTTTAAGAGTATTCACCCCACAATTTTTTAAAAATAATTTCAGGTTAGTAGATAAGAAGTGGAGTGCGTGAAGGAGATGAGGTGATCTATCATTTTAATTTAGTTAGTTTAATCGAATCGCATTGTGACCTTGAGTTTGAAACTTTGCTTTATTGCATGTGTCGTAAACATCCATTATTAATATGTTATTTGTCTTTTAATTTATGTCATGATGATAATAAAAAAATGGTACTCAAATTTCTCTTTTAATTTTCTGTATCCACCCAGATTTTATTGCACTATTTTTTTTCTTAATGATTTTTCGCATCATAAATTTTGTAGAGGTAATATTTTGAATTAGATATTTAGGGTGTTATAGTTTTTACTTTAAAAATTATCGAGAGAAATATCCGTCGGCAATAAAAAATTAATTTATTTAAATAAATAATTTATTATTTTATTAAAATTGATATCACAGAGAGAAAATTCTGTCGACAATAAATAATTAATTTATTTGAAAATTAAATAATTAATTTATATAGAAATTAAATAATTTCTTATATTGAATGAATATTTAATTTTATTAAATATTTATTTTTTCACTTCAAATATAACTGAGAAAAAAATTCGTCGGCAATAAAAAATTATTTATTTAAAAATAAAATAATTTATTATTTTATTAAAATTAATATTATCGAGGGATATTTCTGTCGACAATAAATAATTAATTTAATTAGAAATTAAATAATTAATTCCTGTAGATATTAAATAGTTTATTTTTTTAAAAATTAATATTTATTGAAATTACATATTTATTTTTTTACTTTAAATATTAGCGAGGGAAAATATATGTCAGACAAAAAAATATTAATTTACTTAAAATATTAATAATTTATTATTTCATTAAATTAGTATTCCGGATGGATATTTGTGTCACGAAATTTTTTTGATTTTTCGTATTATGATAATTAAAAATCATATTTGGAAGAATATTATTGATATTTAAACAAGTTTTGTAATTAGTATTTATCGAGGATTATCAGAGTAAAGTAATTCTTAATTAATATTTATGTTTTTTTAGCGAGGGAATACCATAGAAAAAATTGATAATAAATATTCAATTTAATTTTTTGCATAGGGATTATCTGAGGGAAAAAAATGTTAACTAATAAATAGTACTTTTAATGTATGAGGTTCTATAAATAAGATGCAAAATTATTAGTATTATTATATGTTTTTGGATCTTTTAGCTAAGATCAAATGTATTATTTTTTGTTATTAATTTAATATTTGTACTAAATTATTAAATTTTGAATTTTTTATATTATGATAATCAAATCTTATATTTGGAAGAATATTATTGATATATAAATAAAAAAATTTATAATTAATATTTTATCAAGGGAAAAAATTATTAATTAATATTCGATTCATTTTTTTATAGAGAGATTAATGAGGAAAAAATTACTAAATAATATTTAATTTAATTTTTTACCGAATGATTACTGAGAGAAAATAAAATAATTAAATTAATTAATTCATTATATTGCTGACGGATTAACGACATAATAATTAAAAATATACAATATTATTTTAATTTTAATTGCCGATGGATTATTCTCTCGGTAATTTCTATTACCGACGAAGGTATTGTCGATGGATGAACTCTGTTGGAAATCCCTTAATATCTAGTTTTATCGAGGGATTTTTATTTTTTACCGAGGGATTATTCTGTCGGCAATTATCTAATTTTTTGTGGCGAAAATGTATTCACTTACAAGAGTTAAAGAGTATATGAGGTACTAAAAAATATATGCAACTTTTAATTTAAATTTAAAATAAATAAAGAAAGAGGAATAGGAGAATGCGTCTTTGTGAATCATAGTTCGATGATTGGTAATTATGAGTTCAAAATAATTATAGGAATTTCAATCATAATGGATGATCAAATCTATAAGTGGGGTTTCATTAATTAATGACTTGTACTAAACGGACCTCATTATAAATGTGTTATTTGCCTTCATAGTTTCATCTCAGATTTACAGAGTTTGATAAGATAATCATGTTATTTTCGCTGGAAATAATCAATTAAATTGTATCCTGAATTATTTTATACACCACTCCTGATATCATGATAATGATATATAAGCATCTCACAGCCATGAACTCAATATCATGAATTAACACTTAAAATCTAGTGTGTATAATATTGATAATATTATTACTTAAAATTAAGTTTGTAATAATGATAATATTATTATGTAATACACAAATATTTTTATATACTTTTAGGGTTGAGATCCGGTGAGAACCAACTATTAGTTGGAAACTAAAATTTATACATTTTACGTATTATTTTGATGCATTACACGTAGTATTTTACTACATAATATGATTTTTATGCTTTAACTAACATCATAATTTCAATGTATTATATGCATAAATTAGATGCATACTTAATTTGGATTATAAATTTTACGAAGATGAACGGTCTAGATTGATTCTTAGTTTATATCTAAACATAGTTCTCATTTTATCTATTCCCTATACTTCTATATATACATATTATGACATCTTTCATTCACTATAACCCTATGAAATATCTATATATATAGTTTTTGCAGAAAATGACTATATTTTCACCTCTATAACAATAAAGAAATAAAAATAAAGTATTTAAGATTAAGTAAAAAAATAACTATCTAAGACTAAAACTGAAAATAGAAATAGCTACACAATAGGGCTTCAAAAAGAAGAAACAATACTACAAATATTATCAAAGACTAAACTAAAAATTGCAATAGCTATTCCTACACTGGGGGAATTAAAGACTTGAGAATGAAAATTAATTATAGTACATTGCTCTTTTCTTGTGGTATGTAATGTTTGCTAATTAAAGAATTATGAATAGTTTTCAGTGTGACATAATAACAAAAGAAAATGATGATCATGGATGTAATTGTTTGTACGGCTTAACAATATAGTTAGGTGGTTCTAGATTTAAATAAAATTAAAGAAGATAACGTATTTAGAATAGATTATGCAATAATTGAAAGGGGCTAAGTATATTCACCTAACCAGACCAATAAACATATATCCAATAAGTTCGATAATGGAAGCGTGGTCCTCATAGATAAAGTGTAGCCATTGGGGGCACACAACTTGTGTATATGATCATTAATGACAAAATTGAAACTCTCAATATAGTTTTATTTTGTGTCTCCACACATACACTTGTTGATTGTCATGACCACTTCAGGGGCTCCTACCTATTCTCTTTCTATATTTCTATCTCTCTCTGTTTGTGTGTGTGAGATAGAGAAAGAGAGGGATGATATATGATGACGATGATGGCTTTTGTGAAATTGAATCTGGTGGTATTAGTCACTGATATAGACTCCACCACTATTACATGATAAAGTGGACATTGCCTTTCTTCCTAAATACTAAGGATTACTACAAGACAAGAAATGTTGTTTATATGCATAGCATTTCCATTTTAATTAAAACACAGGAATTTACTAAGTATAGTTAAAAGTTAATAATTTCTCCTTCCACTAATATGTTTGTATTTTGACCTAACACAAATTTTTATAATTTTTTTTGACTTTGAGATCCATTTAATATATTATTTTTAACTGATTATGTGTATTTAGGAGAATTTAGATTTCACGTGATATATTATTTTTAATTGAGTTTTGTATTGATTGGAGTAAATCTACTTAATTACCATAAATGAAAAAATTGAAGTGTAAAGATCTTTTATGGGCGAACCAAAATAAAAAAATATAAAGACTTTCGTGAATGGAGGGAGAGAATATAATATTATACTTGGTGTTTACGGAGTATTAAATTAGAGATAAAAAATATTTTAAATCAATGATTAATGTTGCTGCTACTTGATTTTATTTAGTTAGATCATGTTTGGTATGTAAAATATAATACTCATCTCATGATAATTACCCTATAATGTATTTGATTCACAATGATGTGAAATTAAAGAATTTAAAAAAAATGGATTATATTAAATTTAAATTACAAAGTCTCATTACGAAGGATTTGAACTCAAGGGCCTCGAGCATTAACTTCATACCACTAGGCTACCACATGCACAGGAAATTAAAGAAATTTTTACAATAAGGAGAAATCAAGTCAATATATTGTTCAAAAAATGAATGAGGTTGTTGTATGGAGGGATTACACACCAACGAAAAATTCTTTCGAGTATATGTGAAACAAAGAGTGTTAGAATTGTATATTTCAAATGTGAAGAATATAAAATAGAGAACAAAAAAACATGCAACTGCACATGATATTCATAGTGGTTTGTCGATGGTGTATCGACTACGTCCACTCTCAAATGGAAAAAATTTATTCCTGAAAAAAATTAGAATTACAGAGAAATGGCTTAGCTTTCTCTCACTATATCTCACGGTCGCTATTTTACAAGAATGTTATGTTGTATGCGGCTACTACACATGATTACAGTATTTATAGACATATATATTAATCTTTATACAAAATCAAGAAGTAAAATCCAGAAAATGCCTAAATATTGGAGTAGCAGGTAGCTTCAGTAAAACAGGTCGATCGCGTGATCTTCATTGCCTCAGGTCACTACATCGATTTGCTTCATGGACTTTGCAGATCAGTCATGCAGACACGGATCTCTCCACAACTTGAGGTGACCTGCTCACATGACCAGCCTACATGGGCAGCTCATTACTCCATTCGTACCTACTTGGACCAAATCAATCAGATGACCTGTCCAAGACAAGGTTACCATTGTCCCAGAGTGACATGCCTGGACCAAGTCACGTACATGTCTAGATCAGGTCACTACCATAAGGTCGATACCATCCACTTGACTGACGACCTATATCTGTTCTACCTCCTAGTCTTAAGTGAGCTGCATGGTGCTAGGAATTACGATAAATCTCCACCTTGCCTTGCAACATCCAAAATCGACTAAGACTTAACATCATCAAATAACTCCTTCCAACATCAACCTAATGCTCTAGAGTTGGTGCCAATCATCTCACTCGTTGTACCCTGTAGTTCTCATCAAACATTTACCAACTAGATACATTTAACAAGTCCATACAATGAATAAACTTGCAATGTGGGACAGTGTTGGTGAACATGTCAGTTGGGATATTAGTTGTACCAACCTTCTTAACCTTAATCTTCTTCTCACTCCTTAAGATTTGTTACCGCATGTTGATATGCTTTTTTCTTTCATGGTGGACTTGATCTTTGGTTAAACATATTGCACTAAGGTTATCACAGAGTCAAACATATTTCTTATTTTTAAACATAGATCACCAATGAGATATTTCAGCCAAATCCCTTCTTTAACTGCCTCAGTCAAGATCATGTACTCTGCCTTAGATATAGACAAAGTCAGTGGTTTTTTCCAACTAACCACATCTCTACCTAAACTAAAACTATATCATGCCATCGACCTCCTGCAATCGACATCACCATCGAAGTTTGAGTCTGAATAGCCCTCCACAAAATAGGCCATATCTCCTCCATAAATGAGACCCACATCGGATGTATCCCGAAGGTACCTGAATGTTGGGAACCTTTTTGATGATTGTGAAAATCATTATTTATATGTTTTGATGATGCGAAACCATAATATATATATGCACAATATTAAACTTTGCTTACGCTTTAATGTATATTGATGCTTAGGTATTAATTCTTAGATAGACTTTACAGAATGGTTGAGTGTAAGGACAGATCGATGTAAAACAGATCGTGTCCATAGGAGCCATCTGTGTTCTCAATAGTAGATCAGCTAACTTGTAAGATCAGGTTGAGTTAACAACCTGTATCATAGAGCTTGATCTCATTTTGTCTATCTATTAGAAGGGAGATCAAGCTGTAAGGCCAGATTAAATTAACGATCTGTGTCTGTGCTATAAAGATCAACCTTGTTATGTAGTAGGTTAAGTCAAAATGTGAGAACAAATTGTTGTAACGATCTGTTCGTAGGACTAACCTGATCAATCTAGATGTTTAGTATGTTTTTTTATGTGTTTTGTTGTCGTTTTGTCGTTTCTAGTGTTTAAGTCATTCTTTTCGTGTCTTTTATTGTTCGTTTTTACGCTGGTAGTGTGTTTTCATATTTTGGATGTAAGACGAGGAAATGAGGGAGACATGGAGCTAGAAGTCGTGTTATGTGCGTCGCCTATGCAAGCTGCGTGGAGCGGGAAGAAGGGAACAGTACATGAAGAGGAAAACCGAGCCAAAGAAATAAGGGAGTGAGCCAACGCCCGCTGGGGTGCAGCTGCAGAAGAAGGCAGAAAGCAGAGGCCAGAGACCACTGGCTTCACAGCGGCCGCTGGCTCTGCAGAAGTGGAGCAATAAAGGGTCAAGGCCAGCGACCGCTGGCTAGCAGTTGCAGGCGGGTTTTTAACTCAAATTTGGGCGTCATTTTGAAAAGAACACAGATTGTACTCGAATAGTTGACTCTTAGAAACACCTTTTATTGCTTTTCTTTAGTTAGTTCTTGGTAATTCAAGTGGATTGGAGTACTTTCCGACTTAGTTTGTGAAGATCCTTAGTAAGTTCATCATCTTTTACTTTTCTATGGATTTTTCTCTACTTATGGTTGGCTAGATCTTCTCTACGGGTTTTGAATATCTCAATCTATTACTTGATGCTTTGATTTGATCTCAATTGGTTGTTTGATCCGTGCTTAAGAGTTTATGTGCTTAATCAACATGTATACTCTAGATGTGGAACTAATTGATGAATTACTCTACGTCTCTTTCCTTGATTGAATAACTAAACCTTATAATCGGAATCGTAAAAGGGAAATCGTGTTTTGAATTTGACATTCTTTTAAGTGTGATTTGGACACGTGAGTGATGATCACCTATTAGCTTAAAGAACATGCAAGTGATTAGCTAATCAACTTAGGAGAATATTATTAAAAGCACGAGGTTGATTGAACGAGCATTAAGTGTAGATTGTAGATGGTCTTTACCCTAGGCTTTAATCCATTTGTGTACCTCTTTTATTGCTTTTTATTAGTTAGATAATTATCATCTCCTCAATCCGATTTAGAGTGTTAGGAACTATTTTTTACTTCGTTCAAGTGCTTGTATACTAAAGCCCTGCATAGCTTTCCACGAAATTTGACATTTGGGTGGCTAACACGTATTACAACTTCGGTTTTAATTAACTTGATATACGTTCTTGGTCGAACACTAGACTTAGTTTTTATTGCATCTATTTTATCGAACAGGAGGCCAGTATACTTACCGAGGACAGATCGTTAGATCGATGGACAGGTCGATAAGAAGACCAAGAAGCAGTGCGATAGAATCAACCTTGTATCAAAGAGGTTGACTTCAAGCTGCATAAGAAGATATGCAAGGAACAGATCGTTACAAACGACCTGTGTCTAACAGATCGATCAGCAACAAACGAGCTGCATAGCGAAATGGACAACAAGTTGTGTAAGAAGAAGATTAATACAAACGATCTTTATAACAGATAGATAGTAGATCGATCTACTGTTCATGGGGAGTCAGCTCAATGTTTATTGGATACAACCTGTTCACGTACAGATTGTTTTATCCACTTGTTCCAATGAGGTCCAAATGAACTGCTCATCCCAGTTGGAGGAAGCTAAAATCTACCTAAATTGATAAGATTACATGTCCTATGCCACGTCAACATCCACGTAGGACAAACTCCAACGGCTAGAAGTACAGTCAGCAGCCAACGATCAAAAGAGTATTTAATGCTTAATGCAAAAGCTGCAAAGACTTCCAAGGACTATAATTAAAATATGCTTATAAATAATACTTCAAGCCTTCTTCAGAAATGGTGTTCGTGATATTACCCAGAAAAAGCTTCAACGTCACAAGATTCTCTCTCCAGTCTTCCATAGAATTATTCAAAACTAGATATATATTACCCACTAGATCTTATCATAGATTTGAGCCATCAAAGCCCTTAGTTCTAGTTTCCTCCATAGCCAAAAGCTTTTAGAAAGAATGATTATAAAATTGAACGCAGATCTCGTACTCGACGAGTTTAAATAAGAGAGTTGTAATCTCGTACTCAACGAGAATAAATAAGAAAGTTTTGGCTCGTACTCAATGAGGATAAATAATCAAGGGATTCAAGATTAATGGATTCATCGATCTAGCTTTGATCGATCGTGGACGTAGGGGGTTTCCCGAACCACGTTAAATATTGTGTGTTCTTTTATATTTTGCATTGCATTGCTTTGATTCTTTGTTCATCACTCACCAGTGAGCTTATCTAATTAAGCGAGTTGTGCATCTTGAATCTACCTCTTAAAGAACATTCGATATAATCAAAATATATTTTTCTAAGTGTAAGAGCAGCCAACAACATATACACAGCTTCTGCACATGATCTATGCTTGGATAGATCGTCTAGTATGCTCCAGCCAGCTGCAAGTCTATCTACTCATTGACAGATTACTCACGCTTTGTATTGAGAACTTACTTGAGCAGTTGGATCTCTCTCTACATCAGAAGAGATCGACTGCTAATCTAAGCGAGTTGTTCTGGTATAAACAGCGAGCTGCTTCTCAATCTACTGTTCACAGCCAAACGTGAGAAAGTTGGACTGTGGTGTATTTCCCCCCTCCCCCCATACACCACACCTGCTCTCCCGGGACCCAACACTGAAAATCGTCTTGATGGCTTGCCAATGCTCCTTACCGAGTTGACTTATGAACTTACTAATAACACTAACTACATGTGTCAGGTCAAGCCATGTGCAGCCATGACATACATTAATCTTCCTACTGCCGTGGCTTAAGAAATTCGAGTCATGTACTCAATCTCTTTAGTTATCTTAGGAGCGAATGTCACTGATAGATCATGATTTATTGCACTTGGTGTATCTATAAGTTTGACATTTTTCATGTCAAACCGAAACAAAATTTTCTTGATATAACACTTATGCGAGAGAAACAACTTCCTCTTGCTTCCATCCCTATAGATTTGCATGCCAAATATGTTTTAGGCTACACCCAAATACTTCATATCAAACTTAGCATTGAGAAGACCTTTGAGCTTTTGACCTTCAGACTTGTCCTTGACAACTACGAGCATATCATCAACACATAGGACTAGAAAGATGGAAGATCCATCTTTCAACTCCACATAGACACATCTATCATATAGGCTCCTATTTTAACCGACCTACTCTATGTATCCATCAAATCTCTTGTACCATTTCCTCGGAGACTGCTTGAGGCCATAAAATGACCTCTTTAGTTTGCATAAAAGTTGTTCATTACATAAAATTTGGTAACCTTCTTGTTGTGTTTTATAAATGTCTTTGTCAATCTCCTCATGTAAGAAATTCGTATTGGCATCGAGAGTGTTAGACTAAAGATTAGTTTTACAACAAAATAATATGAAAAATGTTTGAATGCTCCAAGACTTTGGAGTTTATTCCTTTGCTCAAACTGCGTAGTTTGACTGTGTGATTAGCTCGGTCTTAGAGTCGCGGGCAAGGCCTGCAAAGCAAGACCAGAGGAAGGGTCAGGGGTCCTCTGGGAAGACACTCAGACGCTCACGCCAGGTTTTGTAGCTTTAATAAGAGTGCGTGAAAGAACAAATGTTCATTCTCTCTTGTGTGTGAAGCCAATGATGGGATATATATAGCTAGGTATATGAAGGGTAAATTAATAATATACCTCAGATGTACTAGGTGTAAATTGTGTGTGTAAATGAGCCTCAACCAATCATGGTTGACTAGGATGCAATGGTCCCCTCTTAGGTTGTTATAAACCATCGCTACATAATTATGTAACTCTGACATATGTCAGATGAAGTTCACATATGTCAAATAGTACTATAAACGCGACTATCATGCTTAGCAGACCTCCAGAATCAGACCCCTCAAGGTAAAATGTAAAGGTGACCTTGCTTAGAGGTGATGGAATACTCAGATCCCATCCTCTGGTTCTTAACCAGACCACAAAGATCCTCAGATCCTTCTAAGCTTCTGTTCATTCCAGAACTTAATTCACATTTCAAGAGTATTTTCTTCTGTTGTGAGTTTCTCTTTATCTCCATAAAAGTTGTGCTGATATTATTCCCTATCATCTTCTCCCCCTAATCTCAGAAGTGACCTCTATCATCTTATGAGTTAGACCTTATTACCGAGTTCTGGAAAAATCCCGTCTTTTTTTGAAGGCTTTTTCGTAATTTTGCTGTCTGCACCCTCGGGTGTTGCGCCCTGTCCTAATGATTATCTGACATAGCGTGTAAGAATTTATAATTACCCTTTGGACTGTTGTGTTACTGTACTCGTCTTTTCACTGTCCTGTCCTTGGAGACTTCATTTGTCGCTTAATCTTGACCGTGGGATTAAGAAATCCTCTTTCATCCTAACACTACACATGTTGATTTAATTCCACCTTTCACAAAACAAAGCCGCCTATATATTGGTGCCTTAAAACATTTATTCAAAAACTTATTGGAATTTTCTCATTGAATCCTCCCTACCTTTTCTACTTCCAACTCATGATGGACCCCATATAAGGGGCTGATAAATTCGCAGGATCCACAGGTTTAATTAATTACATGAATAATTAATTCTTATACAAATAATACAATATAGAAGAATATAAATGTGGGATAAATAAATTTATACCTTTTCCTATGCAACTCCTCAGCTTGTGGAGAAACTATTTGTATTGTTAGCTATCGAACAACAATCCACACCATTCGAATTCTTCTCTTGATTTCTCACGATCCGATCTTGTAAACATCCAACCTATTCCCAATCTATATACTAGAATACCGTGTAGGCGAATCTATCTAGTAATTAAGGAGAAAAGAAAAATGAAAATTGAAGCGTTGAATACTGGAATTTTCAAAAATTCCAAGAGTGTTTTAACTCTTGATGGTTGAAAATTAGGTGTAGGAAGGAGGAAATTTTCGGCCCCTTCTTGATCCCCTTTATAGATATTGTGGGCTAGGTTAGAGCTTATAAGGAGAATTGATAGATCCCAAATAATAGAACTATAATATCTCACTTTAATTTCCTACAGTTTCCATCTATAATTCAAATTGAAATTTGAATTATTTAAAATTAATTTGTACTTGGTTAAATCCATAATTTAATTAAAATTAATTTCAAAATCATTTTTGGGTCCAATTAAATTTAATTAATTGATTGCTCCAACTTAGATTTAAATTAATTAAACCTCCAATTAATTACTCTATGGAAATGCAATAAAGTGCAATTCTATTATAAATATTTATCGACTCCACTATAGTTTATATATCGAACTCATCTTCATCCATTCAAATTATGGATGTAACCATCTTGTCATTAATTATTTCCCGCGTTTAAGATTATCTAAATCCATTAATTAATTGAGTTTGCTGACAACTCACAATTAATTAATATATTTATTCATGAGTGATCTAGTTCAGACCTTAATTATTACATATGGAATACATTCCTGACCAGCCGGGTTTCTTATGCAATAAACCTTTCTGAATGCCTCACGCGGATTTAATCAACTCGTGTCACCGATACACGATTATGTACGACTGACAGTCGAGCACTTCTAGCTATGCCAATCACTACTGCCCAAGACATCACTATATTAGGTTACGAAAAAACCCGCAGGCGTAGATGGATCAAAACAGCGTATAATCAACCACCTATACTAATGTCATCGTCACAGATTAAGAAATGAATTAATTTTCGAGACCTCATTCTAAATATCATCACGTAGAACTTATCTCACTGTGAAACCTCTCAATATGTATACACAAAGCATGTGTATCCGCTTATACATACGAACATCATTCTGCGGGCTAAGGTCAGCTCTCGCATCAAATGATATCACAACCTTTACCGACAAGATTTTCCCAGTCTGTCTAGACTGTGACTTTATATTACAAAGGCGCCGACTGTGTTACCTTATGTGATCATCGATCCACCACACAGTCTACAATTGTAATAAATGGACTTGTTTGCAATTTAATATATAATAATAATAAATAACAAAACAATGATAGAAACATTTATTCTCATTTCAATGGAATTGAAAACAAGTTTCATACATCGTCTAAGCATAAAACATGCTTTGATGTATACAAACCCCAACAACTCTTTCATTCATCGAAGGTATACTACATCCTGTTCTTATCTATGTTTTTGTTACGCAAATCACTGATTTTATTTATTTTCGTAAGATCCAACTGAACTACTGGCGGATTTCATGCTATCTATCCTCTCATTTTGATATATAATCAATAGAATTTTGTTTTCCTAAAATAAAAATAAATTTCTAATCAACGTATTGTATGCTCTTTGTTATTGTAATATAGTAATGTTTGTTTCTAATGCCTTTCCCCTTTTTTTTAGATAAACATTTGCTATTTCATTTTTCTTTCGTAGCATACACATGGCTTTATCAGAGAAGCTCAAGAGGACTGCGAGAGAAAGGGCCGCTAAAATCATGGCTGAACCTTGCTGATGTTGAGGAAGAATGCATAGAGAAGGAGTTGAATTCCCTGCGTCAAGAAGTTGAACATCTTCGCGGTCTACTTGATGACCTTGAAGAGGAGGTACAGATGCAGGGGAAGTTTTACGAGAAGAGCATGCAAACTTTGACGGATGAACGTGTCAAACACGGGGAGAATATTCTGAATACAATATCTGAATCTTACAGGAGGGGCTTTGAGTCGGGTAAAGCCTCCTCTGACAACAATGCTTACATCAGAGGGAAAAAACTGGGGCGGAACTCTGCTGCGACGCCATTCTCCTCTCCCCCTTTGGCTAGAGACTATTTAATTGCATTGTCTTTGATTTTCCAGAGGCCTTTCTCTACTCACACCAATGCAGAGCTTGTCTTGCTGAGCCCTTGGCTCACTGGGCCGTTGATATTATCATGGCCACCTGTGAGCAACTGTGTATGTCCAATCTCTAGAAGGAGGTGAACGTTGACAAGGTTCTGTTGAACCTTCTGAAGGAACCCCCGACTCTCCCCAAGGATCCCAAACACGGGGAAGCTTACCTCTAGTACATGGATGTACTCAAACGTGGGGCCCAAGAGTTCCACCAGGCAGACCCAGCCGCCTCAAAGACTAACCCTCTCTGGGGTTCTGTACCATACCTATGCTTCGATGGACTTCACATCAGGTCAACAAACTGTCCCGACTTCTGCATTTAGTATGATAACTACCGTAATCATTCACAATCATGTATTCTTTTTTTGCTTTTATGATATTTGCTTATAAATTTCTCTTACATACAAGTTGAAGGTAAATGCTATGTGTTAATTTTAACGCTCCTTGGCTTAGTTCCGTTAAACCCTTTACTTACATTTGTTTCCCTATACGAGGAGGCATGTGGATCCGCCCCACCAAAGTTTCATTATGCTATAGTCTGTGGGGGGGATCGTAAAAAGCGCCTCTGGGTCAGAGGAGAGTCGGTGATGATGCCCTCCCCCCAATCTCTCTAAGTTTCATTATGTCGTATGCGGGTCAGCTCTGTATTGTAATCTAAAGTGTCTGTGGGTTAAAAACAATTTACCTTTTTGTCCTAAAATACTTTTCATCCTGCTTTTTGCAAGTGCTTCTAATCGGTCATTTTGACCTGATTATGTACTTTACTTTTTTGTTAACGTGTCATAACATGCTACCCTCAAACGTGGCTTTTGTCTATATTAGTTTACTTGTGTATGACTGCTTTTTCGTGCTATTTTACTCGCTTCATGACATTTTCAGTTCGCTTATATGTTTATTCTTTAAAACACATACTTTCAACTATAGGAAACAAAAATTGTCTGATACGGGTTTCATGAAAGATACTCAAATTAGTAATATCCCTATCTGCAGATTCAAAGTCCTTGTCCCCTTTTTAAGAGCTAAACAAGGAAAAGTCTTTCCACAAATGACAAAAACGCATAATTTCAAAATAAAATCTACATGCGACAATTTCTAAAAACGAATGATATTGTTCTAGAGTCTCGAGGAATTACGATCTTCTTTGATTCTTTTTTAATTAACTTAAACGAGTCTGCTATGCTTTTATGCTAAATTTTATTTGTTGCTTTTGGTTCCTCTGCTTTATCCTTATTCGGAAAGTCTAGTTTTTCACCCTCCTGGGCCTCTGTAATCAGCTTCTGACCGGATATTGTTTCTATTGCTGTTGCATGCTTCTCTTTTTATTTTTTCATTCTGTTATCCGTTTCAATGGAAATTATTTGCATCGAGATTGCTTTCCTTATTACTTTTTCCGCCTTTATGGCCTGCAAATAGCATCTGTCAGACGTGTTCTGGTCACCTATAACCTGTCCCACCATGTTCCTTACGAGAAATTTTATTTTCATGTAATATGTGGACACCACTGCCTAAAAAGCGTTCAAAGCAAGTCTGCCCAAAATCACATTGTATGCTGATGACATATCCACAATTAGAAATGTTATGAGTCTGGCCAGTTTGGCCTCCTACTCCCCGAAAGAAGTTGTGAGCGTGGCAGAGCCTAAGGGCACCACTGCTTCACGTACAAATCCTTGAAGAACTGTAATCACTGGGTTTAGTTCTGTATCCTTCTGCAGTTGATTGAAGCAAGTGATGAAGATGACGTTAACCATGCTTTCTGTATCTATAAAAATTCTTTTTACATTACATTCTTCAATCTCAGCTGTAATAACCAGAGCATCCCCACCAGAACAGAATCAAGATCCTCTATTATCTGATCCAAACGATATTGTAGGACAAGTTTTTGTTTTCAGAATTTTAATTGTTGGGGTCTCATCTCGTTCTCCCTTCATTGTGGTATACTCTTTTTTGACTTTATCAGAACCTTCTGAGGTAATACCTCCATAAATCATGTCAATGGTTCGCCTCTACTAAATGTTTTTTGGCAAAGCTGGTGGTTGTTCTGGGGCCTTTCCTTTATCATCCCCCTCCTTCCTCCTTTTGTCATTCTTATCAGACTATTTTCGCACGTATTCCATCAAATGCCCTTCTCTTATCAATTTTCCAATTGTTGCCTTTAGATTACAACAGTCATTAGTGGTATGCCCGTAATCATTGTGAAATTTGCAGAATTTATCGGATTCTGGATGTCTATGAGGGGTCTTTTGCCCTGGGTGGAAAAAAATACACCTGGCTTCTTGATTAGAATCTCCAAAAGATCTTTTGGATCCCTTTTTAGTGGTGTGAACATTCTTTCTTGATGATCAGACCTATCAAATGGTCTGCGTGCTTTACAGTAAGACCTCTTCCTTTCATCATATCTTTTTCTCTCATCGGACCTTTCCTTTTCTTCTTTCTTCTTTTCTTTCTTGAGGTTGGATTGTTCAGCTTTTCTAAACAATCTTGTGTCCTCTACATGGAAGTATTTTCCAGATCTTTCGCGCGGGGTGCTGTGTGCAAATTCTTCTTCTACTTTAGACTGGGTTTTCTTAAGATTTTCGACCTCTTTTCGGAGCGTCTCCATCAAGACTTTTTGCTTTTCATTTCTTTCTTTTGTTCAGCCATATTATGCCATGTTTCTTCACTGGCTTGTGAGAAGGATGGTAGTTAATAGGATTCATTTTGTTCTTCTTCTGCTGACCCTACCGAACGTTTATCCTTCATTACTTTACCCCCTTCCCCTAGTAGGACTCGGTCCATCAGCAGTTCTGGGTACGATCGCAGCAAAGATTAGCTCTTAGCTGACCATGGTAGCTATTTTTTAGCTCTCATGCCTCATGAATATCTTGAGAAGCGCTACCTTCAGCGCTCCTCACGACGTGATTTGGGCGATTAGCACTAGCTTCTACGTGAGTGGTTTGATTTCCCTCATGAGGTGGGTCTGCAGTTCTAGAACCCACATTCACGCCCTCTATGGAGGATAACTTTGTGATTCTTGCTTTCGTTTAATTTCTGTTGATAAATATTTCATGTGTATCAGCAATGAACGTTTTATACCTATATTTTTCAAATTGCAGAGCTTTCTAAAAATTAATTTTTCGGAGTCATTTTCTAGAGGTGCCTGGGATTGCCAGGACTTCCGTTGGAGAAGTTAGACCCTGGCCTAACATCACTAAGGCCTATGGGGTCTGGCTCTGCAACGTTAAGACCCACTTCTCTGGACTACCTTTTTTTTTTCCTCTGAGTAAGAGAAAAAGATATTTCAAGGACTAGGTAACAACATAAGAGATAAGTGAAATTTGTGACAAGAAGATTTCATCATGAATTAATGCTAAATAGCTTCTTCATATAAGCTTTTATCTAAGTGGCTTCATTGCCATGCGATTTTTAAGAAGAAAATGACTTCAATGTCAATTATTAGTTGGTGGTTTCATCGCCATAAATTTTTAAGGAAAAATGAATTCAACGTCAATAATTAGTTGGTGCCTTCATCGCCCTAGATTTTAGGTAATGGCTTCGGCACCAAATTTCAATCCATGGCTTTGGTGCATGGATTTCATTACCGGCTCCACCGCCTATTTCTTTACTAGCTTCAGCGCCTATTTCTTTTTCTTTAATGGCTTCAATGCCTGATTCTTACAATTCATAGGCTTCGGTGCCTTATTTTTTACACATCAAAGCTTCGGCGCCATATTTTCTTTTTACAACTTTAGGGCTTTGAGTCCCTGTTCTTCACATCTACGAGGCTTATGCGCCATACATTTGCGATTTAAGACTTTTGCACCATATCTTTTACGATTCCACGGCTTCTACGTCTATTTTTTAAATTAATGACTTCAGTACCCATGTTCTTACAGAAAGAAAATTTCATATTTTTAAGATAATTTTGGGATAAAATGTAAGACTTCGACAAAGGGGTATTTGCTTCCCAATATCGGTTAAAGAAAAAAGTTTCCACAAACGACACCAGTTGTTAGACTAAACATTAATATTCAACAAAATAATATGAAAAATGTATGAAGGCTCCAAAAGTTTGGAATTTATACCTTTGCTCACACTGTGTAGTTTGACTGTGTGATTAGCTTGGTCCTAGAGTCGCGGGCAAGGTCTACAAAACAAGACCAGAGAAAGGGTTGGAGGTCCTCCGGGAAGACACTCCAATGCTCATGTCAGTTTGTGTAGCTTTAATAAGAGTGCGTGAAAGAACAAATGTTCATTCTCTCTTGTGTGTGAAGCAAACGATGGGGTATATATAGATAGGTATATGAAGGGTAAATCAGTAATATACCTCAGATGTACTAGGTGTAAATGGTGCATGTAAATGAGCCTCAACCAATCGTGGTTTACTGACGATCCCATTTTTCGTGCTCTTTTTGAGCTTGTCTAGGTATAGATCGAGTCTTCTTTTCTTTGTTTTTGTGTGTGGGAGGAACACTTTTATGAGACAGATAGTTGGGATGAGTCTTGGGCAAGTCAGACCACATTCCATGAAAGAGGCAAATTCCAGGCGTTGTAACACCTAGAAAGAAACTTGTGCATGAATAAGAGTTGTATCCCTTTACAACTTGCAGATAAATCTGCTACAAAGTACCTTCATGTTAATCCACTAGAAAACTACTAGCTAGCGAAGATAACTTCCTTCTTCTTCTCGATAACACAGACTTGAATCGAGTTGTGTGTGATTTCAATTACGAACAACTTAGAACGAATTCTGGAATGTGAAATCTCCTCGTTGAATGTTTCGATGGTTGAGTAGATTTCTTGGCAGAGTATCAACTTGAAAGTTTGCGCGTAGAATCGTTATTGCATTAGTACTCTTCGAGATGTTGTACCAAACTTTTATAGGTGTAGAATTTTGAAATTATAACCGTTGAGCTTGATTGGCGTGAAATAAATGTTTATTGCCAATCAAAGATGTGAATCTCTGATTTGATCCTCTTACCTTGTAGGAATGTTTGACTGAATCTCTAGATTATGGAAAACAGATAGATTGATTGGTCTCTTTCCTTTCTTTGCACTCTAATTGATTCATCTTCCTTCTTGGTCTTTTGATTAATTGTCTTTCTTTCTTCGTGAGATCTGAAGACGTGGCATAAGAGGTGGGACTCTCTCTAAGTACATCAGGTAACAGATCGTATACCAAATGACTTAAAAATATATCAGATGACTGTGGGAAAATAACAGATGACTCATTGCATATTTGTGTTTTCACCAAGTCTCTATCTAAGTGATCCGAAAAGATAGGTTCACCCTTCTATGCTTATCTTGTCAACCAGATTAGGTCTACTTCCAGTGAGGTGGTCTGGTCCAAATCAGGTCAGGTCTACTTCATCAGGTGATCTGCTTGCCTCAGGTGAGTTGGTCTGCTTCGATGATCCAGAAGACTATCTAACCAGATGACTTCTATAGGACAGAATACATAAAGATTTTTAAGTCCTTTATATTTAGTCATTAGCTAACCTGGTCTAGATAAGCTTGCTCTCTATCAAGTTCACTTAATATCTTAGTGATCTGTTACATGTTGAGCAGGCTGAGTCTAGCAAATAGAACATGAAAATAAGTCTAAGTGTGTTTCAAAAGAACATCATCAAAACTAAATTTTGTGAAGGGTTCCCAACAGCTACATAAGGAAATAATCAAAGCGGTCAACTGTTGGAGATACTAGGGATCAACTCAATAAAGAAAGAAGATCTTCCATACAAACGTTAGCCGGCACCAAGACGAGTTGAATCCTGAGCAAGACAATGCACAAGTCAAGACCTTGAGCAAGATGGTGAGAAGAACGTTTGTCTAGAACACTTTGTGCCACATGGAGAAGCTTGGAGTAGAAGAAAGGAAAGTTCATGCAAGTTGGAATACGACGCATGTCTTGACCATGTCCTTGAGTAAGGTGCGGAAGATCCTGACAGCAATGAGAAAATAAGGAAATAGATCTTTATTTCTTTACATGATGGATATGCACAATTTGGACCTCATTGATGATAGGGAGGGATATATTTGGTGATATTTATGCAAGGAAAGAAATCCCGTGAAACCCATTTAGGTCGCAACAGTAGTCAGCATATAGAAAAACAGAACATAATGTGAAGTATGTGGAGGAGAGCCGCTACTGCACGAATAACAAGTTGATGTTTTGAGAGTCTTAGAGAGAAAGAAATGAAGCATTGGCACTTTTTATTTTTCTTGTATTTATTTGTCTTGGTCAGGGTTGGTGGATCCTGCCATAAATTGTTTTCCATTTTCTATTTAATTCTAGTATGTTTCCTTTTATCTTTTCCTTTTCGTTTCTTTTATTTATGTCTAGGTAATTTTAATACTTGGTTTGGGTTAAACAAGTTTAGCTAAAATCAACTTATCATTGTGAGGCCTAACTTGGCCAACATAGTTGCATATGTGTGTTCCTAAAGCATTGGATCTGATTCTTATACAACTTGATCGAGTCATTAGTGTTGTCCGGCTGGTAGCAGTCTTGGGCAAGGTCAGGTTACCACTGTGAACTGAAAACTCCAAAAGTTAGCGACTCCCTGCTTGCTAGTCAGAGGGATCAACATGGTGATGTAGGTGGGAACGCCATGGGACGGGCGACTAAGATGGTGTGTTCATGGTTGCACAGTACCACTAATGTCTATTTGGGTATTCTGGAGTAAGCTTGGCTCGAGCGCATGCTTGGGCAAGGGGGATAAGGGGATGAGTAACCTTAACCTTCTAGGCTGAAAAGGGATGTTGGGCGAGGTTTAGGTGGCTACGTGACGAGTAAAAATGAGATTGTATAAGCGATGCGTTTGGGTGGTAGGAGTAAAATCACATTCTTACGCTCACTCTTAACCAATGACATGTGTATACAACGAGAATCTTTGCACCGATGACCAAGGAGTTGATCAAGTCGTAACAAGTTGAACCCCAAGCCAAGTATCTTTTTTGCTTTTTACTTTTTCTTTTGTTTTATTTCAGGTCTTGATTACTTCTCCACCCGAGGCATGCCCCTCTATAAAAATATATAAAATCGTGACAGAGAGAGAGAGTACACCAACTCCCTGTGGGATCGACCATATACTTACCACTAGCCGAACCTAGTGTAAAGGATAGGAAAACTTATAAGTTTATCTTGACTGGGTGATGATGACTGAGCCTCGTCAGATTGGCGACGTTGTCGGGGATGATAATGCTTTTCAAGTGTTTAATCAACTCCCCAACACCGTCAAATTGACACCATTGCTCACACCCGTCACTTACCATGTTGCAATGGTCCATGCTTAGGTTGTTAGAAACCATCGCAGCATAATTTTGTAACTCTGACATATGTCAAATACAAAGTTAACATATGTCAGATAGTACTATAAACGTGACGATCATGTTTAGCAGACCTCCAGAATCTGACCCCTCGAGGTAAATTGCAGAGGTGACCTTACGCAGAGGTGATGGAATACTCAGATCCCATCCTCTGGTTATTAACCAGAAAACAAGGATCATCAGATCATTCTAAGATTCTGTGCAGTCCAGAACTTAATTCACCTTTCAAGAGTATTTTCTTTCGTGGCGAGTTTCTCTTTATCTCCTTAAAAATTGTGCTGATATTATTCCTTATCAGAGCTGCTCAATTCCAAGATCATAGTGTGCAACCATTTGAAGTATTACCTTGATGGAAGTATGCCTGACTACCGGAGAGAAGATCTCATCATAGTCCACTCATTCCTTTTAACTGAACCTTCTTGCAACTAACTTAGCATTATATTTCACGCCTTCTTCCAAGGTTACTCATTCCTTCTTCTTGAACACCAACTTGCATGTACGTTCTTCCTCTCCGCAGGTCGATGTGACTTAATTTCATCTCTCATTGCTGCAAACCATTGAGTGGCCTCCGAACACATCACAACCTCCCTGTAGGTAGATGGCTCGTAAGACTCCACCTCATCTACGACTTTTAGAGAATACCCAACTATCTCATCAAAACCATAACGAAGTGGTGGGTCTGCTCCAATTGGTTGATGAGCTGTGGTTGATCTACTTCCCTACCCCGATACAGCATGTTGTCCTTCAACATAGATATGTTCGTAAGAGTTGCTGCTTGGTTCCTCATTTTTCATATCGATACCATCAACCTGGCCACCATTAGGTCGATCATGACCTGCCTAGTTACCTATCTGCTCTGATTTGCTTCATGGATAAGTTTAGCTAGTTGCTCCAAAACACTTTGTTTTCTCATCCCAACAAAATTCCCCTCTCGACCATGGTAGAAGCACGCCCCAAAAATAAAGTTCGTAAGAATCTTGCTGGAACTATCATAGATCTCACAACTTCTCTATCCATAATGAAGAATAAGGTGCCCTCAAAGAGGAAGCTCGCCGTGGAAGCAACAAAGGAATCAGGAGAGGAGATCCCCTCTCCCATTGACACAAGCCTGCTCTAAAGAATATATGTTGGAGACCCAACACCCACTACAGAGCTCGGAAAGAGACCACATTTGAAACGGAGGGAAGAACGAAGAAACACTCTCCTATTCCAAATCCTAAGAATACCATCGTGCTCGTATCTGAATCCACTTGAACAGTAAAACACACACCCTTCAACATAGATTTGGATGAGAAGAAGAAGGAACTAGTCGTGGATATGGGATAGGAATCTAAGGAAAGGGGTGATGCCATGGAATAAAATACCCCAAAATGGAAGAGCCACCACGAAAATTCAAGAAAGGTGAGGGAAATCAACGATGAAGAGGTGTTTTCTGGGAATAAAACACCACCATTCAAGCCAGAAAATGATTATTGTGAGGATGGAAAAGCCCACGTCGAGCAGGAGAATGAAAGTTAGGTTACCAAGGTAAAAAATTAGGAGGAGTTTGGTAGGAAGGAAATTGTGGTCCCAAAGACCATCAATTTCAACATCCCCATGAAACTAATAATTAAGGAGAAAGGATAAAAAAAATTGAGAGTCATTATGTAGATGAAATTTATGGAATGAAACACAACTACATATAGAATGGAAGATTTCTATGGCAGCATGCACATGAAGATTGGAGCAAGAGGATGCCCCTGCCAACTAGAGGTCACTTTCTTCGAGGAGAAAAATCAAGTGGGCATCCAAGATCTTAATATCCTTATTGACAGAATCAACTTCAAGGGGAATTTCAAGCCAAACTACAAGCAAGCAGTTAAGGTCATGCATAACGTGGGCAGAGAGCAATGGAATTCCATATGGGGACACTTCGCCAGGACCAAAGTTTTCAAGGAGAGCAAGTCCATGGAGTTAGCCTTAAAGGACCCTGTGATGAGGATATGGCACCGCATGTTGGCCATCAACTTCTATGGCAAGAAGGATATGATCAATACCTTCTCCCAGGAAAAACTGTTCATCCTCTGAGTGATAAAAAAACAAGTAAAAGATGATTTTTTTTTTATCATTATTTACAGCACATGTCATGAATGTCTTGTCCAAGTGTCTAAAATGTCCATGTCTAGCAACTTTCTCACAGTCTTCGGCCAGCAAATCAACCACATTGGTCCATACTTTTACCTATGAACACTCCAACGCATGTTCACGATTGAGGAAGATGAAGAGGAAAACCTGACAATTCTCTCGAGGCAACGGAGAAATCACTAGCACATCCAAGTAGGAGCTCAATTAAGTCCATGTGCTCCAACTTCATGACCTCAAAACCACAACGAATTGATAACCATCTTAACCTGAATGGAGAACACCCTGCATGAAATACAAAACACTTAACTTGCTTAATTCGACCACATGAATTTCAAGCACCACCCTGCCTCCCCCAATCTTCCCTCTTTTATGTTTGTAGTTTAGATTTTCATTTCTTTTGCACCTTATTTTGTTTGTTTTCAGTGATATTGACCAGTCTAACACTTTTCATAATGCAAAGTTTGTGAATGGGCAAGGTGCCAGACCCATTTTATTTGTTGTGTTTGTTTACTGATCTTCTCCACTCCAACTCTTTTCCTTGTGCAAAGAGTGGGGGGATTAATATTTAGTTTTCCCTTTGTTTTTAGTTTGTGTCATGCCAACATGATTTGTTTAGAGTATTGAGAAAGTACTCGAGCACACCTAATGAAAATTGAGTATGATGAAAATGTAGTTTTGTGCAATTATCTGGTGAGATTTGAGCCAAAAATATTATATGACTATTTAAGCATGATTTCATTTTTATTTGTATGATGCTTCACTTGGTTCTGTTCTAGAACATGCATGTTGTTTTTGTTGAAGCATAGTAGATTTGAAAGGTTATCTAGATAACTTAGGCATTCTTTTAATCTAGCCTAGAGAAAAAATGACAAACCCCTAAATTAACTCCCTAGTTAACCCCTTTTGAATCGTACATGTTCTTTATAAATTCACTAAAAGCACCTTTAAATATAGCCTACTCAGGTCGTATGAACCTAGGTCTATAAAAAGAGAAGAAGGATGGAAGGAGTTGGCTAGAAATTTACCCCAAGGTTGCCCTTGACCTTCTACCGAGCAATCAAAATCGAAAAAAAATAACTAAAAATACCAAAAGTAAAAGGGGTGTGTAAAAGAAAAAGGTTAGGTTAGGGACAATAGAAAAAAAAAAAAGCAGAGAAAAAAGAAAGAAAAAATATGTAAAAATTATCCTTAAGAAATAAGTGTGCTCAAGTTAGTAAAATATAAGTGTGGTATATGATTTCTGTATTGTCCAAGACTGTAGTTCATATGAACCTTAGCCCATATCCAAATATTTCACATCTATGTCTTGAAGCCACTTTACAACCCTTGAAAAACAAAATAAAATAGAGAAATAAGTTGTTGGATGACCAATTTCTAGTAAGAACTTAAGCTCTCATTTTTGTACTTCTAAATTTTGCAATTCAATATAGACATGTTCAAGTCTTCTACTATAATGGTTATATGAGAACTTAACTGGACAGGTCGATGTCATGAATTTCTTGAACATATTACTTCTATTTCTAAAAGAATGTCGATATTAATTAAAGTGTGTGTTGTCCTCACTTGAACAAGTCCTTCAAAACTTCGTATGAGGTTATCCATCACACTTATAACCTAAGCCAAAATACATTTAACTTTATGATTTCCATCGAATCATAAAAAAAGATGCACTTTGATGGTACGAGTAGTCAATATTAAATTCTCTTAAGGTATCAATGAATATGCATTCCTATATCTGCATATTCTCGAAATCTCTCTTATTCTATTGTATTCTGGTTCATTCATTTACTCTTCCGCTTTGAAGTCTGATATGAGCTACTCCTTGTCTTTGCCTCTGCATGAGCGATCACTCTGTAATTTTGTCTCAGACCTTACAATGCCTGTAAATCTTCTCCATCATGTACTGACTCATTTTTAGAGGGGGTGCTATCAACATTTGAATTCATAATACATGTATGGTGAAGGCTCTTCTTCGATTTCATATGATATTAATGCGCAATTTATTTATAATAATGTGTATGAATGCCATAACATAATATTAAATTAATACCAACACATTTGCATAATTTCACATAACATGAATAATTAGGCTAAAATAAATATTATATTATTAAATATATATTGTACAAACATTATAAATTGTATTAAATGAGTTAATTTGTACCATGCCTAGTTGGTAATTGAGAAATTTCAACATTTTGTATTAATGATATGAGTACTATTATTTTATAATAATCATACCTAGTTGGCATGAAAATTTAATTTCATACAAATCATACAAGGATTTTATGGAACTATGAAAAATTTATTCAAGCACGGAATAATATAATAACATATTAATAAATATAGTACATAAATTAATGTTATTATACTAACATACTCCCTCTGTTCCAATAAGAATAAAACAAAATTTTTGGGTACGGTTATTAAGAAAAATGTATAAAGTAGTGTAAGAGTGATAAAGATGGCAGAGTTCAAGTTTAGTGTGACGTCCAAATAAGAAAATTATGTCAAGTTTAGTGGGACGGAGGGAGTATAAATTTTGATCGTCATCCAAATCTGCAACGACTTGTGATGTGCACACCACCTCATGAGATATGACATCATGTATTGCAATGTTAAATATTGTATTAAGAGGAGGAAGCTTCAAGAGATCAAAACAACATTTCTCAAATTTCTCGACATCCTTCATCAACCTTGGACAATGTAATATCATAAATTTTCAATTATTCTCTCGTGTCAAACTTACGTTTTGATTTGTATCTCTCAAATTGGTTCTGTTAAATTCCCAAAGTACATACATGACAATAACTAAATACACGTCAAAACATAGTTGTATTATTAATAAGAATGATAGGAATTAAATGATATCATAAATTGATATCCTATTGGTACAGCCAATATATTGTAGTACAAATCCAACTGATATCATAAACATAATTTTTATTTGCCAGATATATCATCAAAAACCATGAGGTTGCATATATCATAACAAAAGTTATATTTACAACTTTAATTGTAAGCAACTAATTCCACTTCCTATGCAAACAGGCAAAAATAGTAAGAATATAACTCCTTCATACCATTCATACTAACAAGTAATTTCATTCAAATTTCATAATTTTTATACCAAATCAACCTAATCCAAACATTTCTTATTAAATCATGACTAATACATACATTTCATATATTTTATACTCAATTTATCTATTTTTCATTCCAAAATCATGCGTTGCAAAAGTATCCAAGTCTAAATTTCATACTTAACTCATAAAAAAGGGTTTTGTCATATTACTTCATTCTCTCTGACTGTCGCTAGATGTAGGTGTTATGACGAGTTCTACCTTGAAGGAATCTATGTTATAAGATCTCTCACTTCCCTCTGAAATCATAACATTGTATTTGGTGTGGCAGACCTATAGGAGAAAGGTGGTGGTTTGTGACGGTTGACGATGTAGAGTGCACGATGATGACGTGTGGTGGTTCCGAAGTACGCAGTGGAATGGGGATTGGCTACTCGCAAGGGCGGTTTCTAGGCGACGAGGTCGATAGGCAGTTACACGGTGATCTTGTGCAGCTGTGTGAGACGATGGTTTGGAAGAAAGAAACGGTAGAGTAAGGTAAGAAGAGTCGGAATATATGAAAATCAAATGTATAATTGGGTAAAAAACGATAAAGAAAAATCTATAATAAGGGTATTTAGTAAAATTTTAAATATATTACTCCCTTCCCTTCGTCCCATTATTCTTATTCTTGTTTGGTCAAAACAATAAATGTTTTATGAGGCAAAATAAAAAAAATTGCCAAAGAAATACATGGAAAACATATAATAATCATCAACACAATAAATATATTACTTTCTTCGTCCCATTACTCTCGTCGCGCCCATTTCCTATGCGCACCCATCCCACCCCCACTGCCACTGCGCACCTTCGCACACCCATCCCCTCTCCACTGCTCAACTCTAACCGTTGATGACATAGCACAAGGAGGAGATGTAATATGATAAAAATCCATATTTTTGCGATGGTGTATGAGTAATTTAATATGATATGAAGCATATGAAATGATATGATTTTAATGATTCATATCATTCATACGTGAATTGTCTAATCATACTACATTAGTTTGAAATGTATGATTAATATCTAGTATGCATAATTCATACTTAGAAGGCGAAAAAATGGAAAAAATATTATTTTAACTAAATAGTATTTATGACAATTCACAAAGAATATGGTTCAAATTTAAATATTGTTATGTGGCTATTATTTATCTTTTACTATATTTTTTTGTTATTTTTTATAATTAACTAATATTTTATTGATTATGATGACAAAAATAGTGAAATAGATGAAGTATAATGATAAGTTAATGATTATCATTTATTTTTCATTATGTTTAATTTCACTTATTTTTAATTTTCATTGTAACAAAATTTTATAGTGAATACGATTCATTTATTTAATAACTGTAAACAAAAAATAAATAATATTGGGATATTAAAATTTGGTATAGATCGAGATAAGCCCAGGATGTTTAATTAAGTCATGCGATTCGAAAAAGTAAGAGAAAACACTTAATATATGCGATTGGCCAAGCGAAGAATTTGCTTTGAAGATGACCTATCTTTTCCCATATGTCAAATCAGTAGGGATAAAAGTCAACCACAAATTCTCCTCTATTTATTTCACATTTTGTTACAAGTGAAGTGAGTATAAATACCATGACGCTGCTGGCATCCCCGTTTCATTTCCACTTTCTATAAAAATCAGCCCAAAAGTAAAACAAGAGAAAAGAGTCTTCAACCTTAAGCCTCTCCCTCCCCATTTCTTTACTCTTTTTTTCTTTTTTCTGTGAGGAAAGATAAAATAAAAGGCACAAGTAGAGAGCTATGGGAGATGAGTTTCAGCTTGGAAGTGGAAGCTGGTGGGATACATCATCAAGAAACAGATTCGAGAGTGGAACTTCACCGGCATCTTCTTCGATTTCCACCACCTTGAATGCCATAGCTAGCTTTGGATGGCCTTCTGAGATGGTCGACATAAAATCACGGGATTCCTCCGCCGCCTCCACGGCGGCCTTGCAAGGTGATGATCAATCATCTACCGCCGGAGGAAGTGGTGGTGGTGGTGGGATTTTATCGAATCCCAACCTGCACATGATGGGGTTAGGCCTCTCCCCACAGAGCATGGATTGGAACCAAGCCTTATTGTAAGTGTTTCATAAATTATTCCTCCATTTTGAATTTATTTCTAAATAGGGTCATGAACTTGTTGGGATTTTTTGGAAAGTAGGAATGAAAAGGGTGAGGGGAGTTTCCGTTCGTTGCTGCAAGAGGATTTGAGTTCAAGCGGCGGCGGGGCCGGCGGCGGCAATTTTCAACCAGAATCTGGCGCCGCCGCCGCTTCTCAAGAACAGTGGCGGCAGAAACTGTTCTCGGCCGCCTCTTCGGAGAACGAATTCAAGCAAATAAGCCGCGGCTTCTCGTTAGATCAGCCGCAGTTCAGCTCTCAGGCGAGCTCCAACGACAGCACGATAACGTCGCAGGCAGCTTTTTCGGTGGACTCCGCCACCGCCTACGGCCTCCTGCTGTCAGAGAATCAGCAGCACTCGAATTACCAAAACCGGCCCCTACCGAATTATCCGTACCACTCCAGCGGCGGAGGATATGGCGGCGGCGCGTCGGACATGATGCCACCGGCCATGAATAAGTACCCGCCGTTTATGAGAACATCTCCGCCCAAGGGCGGCAGTGGCGGCAGCAACCACTTGCATTTCACTAACAACACTCCATTTTGGAATGCGGCGGCGCCGCCCACTGCCATGGCCGACGCTCGATCGGGATTCTTCCCGGCGCTGCAGAATCAGATTCCTGCCGCGCCTCCAACCTTCGACGCAAAACCAAAGGTATGTACTTATATCGAAATGGGGTTCTAGCAAAGTAAATTACATTTTTCTACTACTTTTATAATTGTAACTTGACCAAAAATATTTGGAATTAATGTCAAAACTATATAATTATAATCTGACTCTAATATATACAAATTGAATCACAATCCTTCAGGTTACAATTATAAAAATATTATAATTTCGTAATTCATTTTACCAAATTAATTAATAGAAAGTTAACAAAAACCTTAATCCTTGTTTCCATTGATGCATGATAACTAATAACAGACGAGTAACAAGCTAGGGTTTTTTTTCACTTTCTTTTTTCATCACTCATGGCCATGAATAACTGAAGATTAATATTTGGAAAATTGTACTTTATTTTTGAACCAGAACAAGGCAGAAGGGCGTGAATCGGTGGCGGCGAAGAGAGGCAGCACCGAAACGACAAATAAACGAGCTCGGAGCGAAACGCCATCGCCTTTGCCAGCTTTTAAGGTATGATGCATACACACACACACATATTGAAGGATTTGAGCTTTTGCTTTTGGAAAAGTTGATGATACTCTCAGAGCTTCACCTTTTCTTTAATGGGATATAAAATTTGTGCAAAATGATTAAGCTTTGGTATGTTTTAATTTCTGGATTAGGTGAGGAAAGAGAAGATGGGAGACAGAATAACGGCACTTCAACAATTGGTTTCGCCTTTTGGAAAGGTAGCCTTCTCCTATATATATTTTCATTACTACTTTCACCCTTGTGGATTCCACTAATCTCTTTCTTTCTTCCCTTTTTTCTGTTTTATTACCAACATTATTCTCATGATGTTCATCTCATCAAACAAAATTTTCCTTTTCTTCTCATCTTTTAATTTATTTTTAATAAAAAACAATTTAATTACAGACCGATACTGCTTCCGTGCTCTCTGAAGCCATTGAATACATCAAATTTCTCCATGAACAAGTCAGTGTATGTCTCCTCCCTCCACCAAAAATTCAATTCATACCAATATATATATATATATATATCAATACTATATAATATGTTCTATCTTAAATACCAGGCCTTCAGTGCACCCTACATGAAAAATGGAGCTCCCATGCAGAATCAGCAGGTACATAAAAAATTTGGATATATTATAAATTGTTTAATTGTTAGCATATTTTTGGGAAATTAACGGTTCAATTATTAAAATTAAATTGGGTAGAATCAAGTAAAATCAACGGATCCAGAAGGTTCGAGGCAAGACCTTAGAAGTCGAGGGCTGTGTCTGGTGCCGGTTTCGAGTACTTTTCCGGTAACACACGAAACGGCAGTAGATTTTTGGACTCCTACATTTGGTGGTACATTCAGATGATTAAGCAGAAATTAGTGATGATTATATATGCTAATCAAACTCCACTAATTCAAATACTAAGATAGGAAAATGGCAGCAGCTTATGACTACTGGTGGTGGATGAGATCATGAGAGAAAAGCAAACAAATGAAGAAAAAGAGATACAAAGTGATGAAGCGTTGGGAAATATTAGTTTGCTAGCTAGGGAACAATTGTAAGCAGAATATATTAATTATTAGCTCTGTAATAATTGGAAGGATTATGATTAAAGGGTTGGTTAGGAATGAGTAGATAATATCATTTCCCTGAATTTAATTCAAAAGTGTAGATTAGAGAATCAAAGTTTTGTTGTTTGTAGCTAAATTTGTGCAGAAAGGGGAAGGATAAAAATATAAAGGGACTTTTGGTTGTGTGTAGTTGGAGAATGAGAGAGAGAGAGAGTGCGTGTGTGTGTGTGTGTTAACTTTAATATTTAAATTTCTAAAGAGAAATGAAAGAGAATAATTGAATTCCAGAAGGGGGAGTTGTGAGATTATTTGATTGGAAATAATATCTCACTTTTGAATTGTTTATATGTTTGGAATAATATGTGAGTGGGGAGTCAGAAAGGATTGTGGGACATATGTGTAATGGCCACCCTCCTTTTTAGGGTTTTATAATTTTTATTTTTACACACTTAATGAAAAATACTATTTATTAATTCTAATTCTTTCTTCAATAAGAAAGAAAGTTATCACTACACACCTTTGTGCTTTTCATCTAATGGTCACCTTCACCTACATCTATTGGAAGTAGGGGTGTAGAGGATCAAATCAGAACCAAATTGAATACTAGAACCAAATTGAATACTATTCGGTTTGGTTTGGTTCGATTTGTTTAGAACATTTAATTGTTCGAGCTTGGTTTATGCTTAATTTGAGCTCGGTTAATGTTCGATTTGAGCTTTTGGCATGATATCTGATCTCGGTTCGTGAAAAAATTTATAATATTAATTTTCAAATTCAAGCTAGAGCTCGTGTTCAAGATAGACTTATTTGATATTCAACTGATTTCTTAATTGATATCTCGATTGAATGATCGATCGGAGGTTTGTGAACATGTTCGATAAGATGTTCATGAACAAACAAACTCAAACATGTTAGTAAATTCAACAAGCCGAACACCATTGTCATGCTCGAGCTCAAAATTAAGATTTAGCTTAGCTCGTTTACTAGATCATGTTCAAGATTCAAACAAGATTTTTTCAAGGTAAGAACCTCAAATAACTCACGAGGAGGTCTGTTTGTTTACAGCCCTAATCGAAAAGTGTATCGACATTCATTTTTCAATTAATTATTAGATAAAGTGTTGAATTATAAAATTCGATCGAATTAATTGTTATAATAAAATTTGTTATATTATGTTGTATTATTTAAAAAGCATCAGGTTATGTTAATAGAGGTGAAAAAAATTTATTCATTATTATTATTATTATTATTATTATTATTATTATTATTATTATTAT